>WOVY01003804.1:0-352606 GCA_013436015.1 Rhipicephalus annulatus
TCACTGTAAAAAATATCCGTGTTTTAACGTCGGAGCAGACCGTAGAAACTACAGAGTAACATCTGTTTCCTGAAAAATAGCGAGACTGGACGTTTAAAGCACAAACTGTGCTGCGGTTTATGGGAAACAGCAGGAGTTGCCGTAAAGCAGCAGTCGATGTTTCCGTTCTTTCGCTCCTTCCGTAAAACACCAGAAAAACGTATGTCTTCTGTACTTCAAGAACACGCTTCCGTGATTTGTGTGCACGGCGACATACTGGCTGAACTTTGACCATTCCCCCCGTTCGACAATGATACAGTGAACTAGAACAGAAAGTTAAGCGACAGCCATGGGCAATGCCTTGAGAGAGCTGTCGGCGACATACTGGCTGAACTTTGACCATTCCCCCCGTTCGACAATGATACAGTGAACTAGAACAGAAAATTAAGCGATAGCCATGGACAATGCCTTGAGAGAGCTATCGTGGCGGGTGGCTAACGTATACATACAGCGGCAACGCTGCAGTCGCCGACTAAGATGAGGCGTCCCACAGTGTGTAAGGAATGCGCAGATTCGCATTGTACGCTCATGGAAAGTCAGAAAACGAAGACGGAAAGTGTGATAACTGGGCAGGCTTTGATGAGGAAATTAAGCTTAGAGCAACATTGGGTTCGAAGATAGACTAAGAAATACGAGAGAATGAGGAAGAGAAACTGTTCATTAACTCACAATGGAGAAAAAGAGCTGCATGCAGGATCACTGGAAAGTGCCAGTATGGATACATATATATATTCGGAGAGGCGGAGAAGGATAGCAGCGGTAAAAAAGAAAAAGAGAACGTTTCAGAGTTTTTACCGATTAAGGAAGAGGATAATTACAGCATTATGATACTTCACCGCAAGGGAAGCTAAATTTACTATTAGTAGCGAAGTCGGGTTGCCATAAAAAGTTATAAAGCGAGACGATATGGTGGGCCAGCCTTCGTTAGTGTGGTCACACTGACGAAGGCTGGCCCATCAGCCGAAACATTTGTAATTAGTAAAGGTGTTTTCGGCGTACGTCGTGCTTTTTCGCTTTCCGATATATATATATATATATATATATATATATATATATATATATATATATATATATATATATATATATATCGTCGAAAGGCGCTGCACTTCGTTTTCAATCTTGCAAGATTGAAAGCGAACAGGTACTTGTACTGCGTCTATGAGACTTTATTGACAAAGATAGTGAAAAAAAAAACATACCCGTCCAAGAATCCCTGCATATATGTGAATCTTGATGGTGTGCATAATAGTTTACGTTTTTTTTTTTTTCGTCACATCGTGAGAATGCACGACACACAGAAGAAGAGACAGTGTACATGTTCTCCTATTTTCGTTCCTTTTTTTTTTCGTGCTTGCAAGCCTTGACTTGTTTAGTGAGAGCAATCCTATAATCGTAGCTGCGTTGTATAGTTGGCACACCAATTAACACGCAGTCAATGAAACACAGTAATGAAGTGTATTTTAAAAGGGTGCGGTTTGCTGTTTCTTTGTATGAACTCGTTGTTTTCACGCTGTTTCGCACCGTCAAGCCTACCATGCAAGCTCAAGCCCAATAATAAAATTTGGAAGGCTCGGGGAAACGTTTGTTCTTTTTATGAATTCATGAGTCTACTCGGTGAACACCGACGGCGACTTCACTTCGTCACCGAAGAATTCATCGGTTGTTGAATGGTTCTCACTACCTGCGACGAGAACATCGATTCTTCAGAACTATTTCCCTTTACACCACTTTTCCTGAATAACCGATAAATTTTTTGCACCACCATAGCTCTTCCCAACCACAACAGGCCAAAAGAAAAAAAAATGCGTTGATGGTCACACAAAATAACACGACTGCTGCGGTGTGTCCGGCCATCACTGCCCAATAGAATGGGTGCAAGATAGCATCGGTGCATCGTGGTGTCGGCTAGAATACAAAAACAAATTGTAGGCAGGCGCTAAAGTAGTCAGTTTGCCCCAAAGGGAGCGTCGCGAGTTCGATTAAAAGCCGCACCACCCGCCGGTGCCGTTTCAGCTGAGCGCCTCCCTTCGTAGCCTAAGAGGGCGCTACGAGCGTCGTGTACATCAGTCACGGCTGCATCTGCTCCCACAAAAACGCCGGATTGCCCCGGAACTTCTCTTCCTGCCTCCAAGATTCCTGTGCGCAAGGTCAGTAAAGCTGCTAAGACTCTTTTGCAACCAAAATCTTCGGGACTTAAAGCACAGAAGCGAAAAAAACCCCACAACGAGGACGCGCCCGGGGTACGTTCAAGGCTAGGCCTAACAAAGCACCCGCGCCGACCCAACACTGGCGCGGGCGCAACGCCGGCTACTAGTGACCCCCAATGCCGAAGTGCCCATGATGCTGTCCGCGTTCGACATGGACACCACACCACCTTTGAGTGCAACAGACAAAGCACACGTGTTTTCCATGCCTGCACCGCTTGCAAGTCATACGTTCATTACTACAAAAATAGGTGTAGGAGACGACAGGGGCAGGAACTATCACTTGGCTGTGTGTAAACTTATTTTGCCATATTTGGCGGAATCTGAGTGACAGCCGTGAGGTACGATTGGTGCTCGCATTTTGCATGCAGGTTGTGTTGCATCTTGTTATTGATTTACGTGCTCAGGACCAAGTAGTGCTAGCAGTTCATTTGTTTGGTTCCTCACTTGTCAAGTTTTTTGGCGCACTCTTCACTTGTTCAGCTCAGTGGTCTCTGGCACCCTACGTGGTCAAGGCAGGCGGCTATTGTCAGAGCTCTCTCACCTTCCTGCGAAGTCCATCACCTGGCACACATCACAATCAGGTAGGCATTTATTTCACCGTTATCGATCATTACCTATCTTATAAACAGTTATAAGGTGCACTCGCATGCCACAGCTCATACGAGCTAGGCATGTAACATGTCTGTCGCTATTATAAGGTGAATAATGAAACACGTGTTTGCCATGCTTGCATCGCTCATACATACCTTATTACTAAATTAGGCACAGAAAACAGTAGGGGTAGCAACGGTAACATTACTGTGCGTAGGCATATTTCAGTGCATTTTGTGGATTTTAGTGTCGGCTATGAGGTACGACCATAGTGCTCGCACGCTGTGTTGCACCTTTATTGAGTTGCGCATGCAGGAAGCAGTACAGTGAACAGTTTAATTCTTCGGAATTATATGAAGCATTGCTTGCACTCAGCAATAACGGCATTTTTCCTTTGTTAGTGTCACTTAATTGTATTATTGTGGTGAAGCCTGCTGTTGAGTTGCATCTTTGTAGTTTGAGGATGTCACAGGTCTGTTTGTGCACGCACTCATTAGTGATCTCCTCGGTGCCCATGCACATGGCTGTTATAAGGTGCACTTGTAAGCCGGATCAGCAGGGAGTCTGCTGTCACGTACACACCAGGCGTGTACGTGTCTTTGTCGTCTTATCGAGCGCAGACAAAGCACTCGTGTTTTCCATGCCTGCATCGCTTGCAAGTCATACGTCCATTACTACAAAAATAGGTGTAGGAGACGACAGGGGCAGCAACTGTCACTTGGCTGTGTGTAAACTTATTTTGCCGTACTTGGCGGAATTTGAGTGACAGCCGTGAGGTACGATTGGTGCTCGCATTTTGCATGCAGGTTGTGTTGCATCTTGTTATTGATTTACGTGCTCAGGACCAAGTAGTGCTAGCAGTTCATTTGTTTGGTTCCTCACTTGTCAAGTTTTTTGGCGCACTCTTCACTTGTTCAGCTCAGTGGTCTCTGGCACCCTACGTGGTCAAGGCAGGCGGCTATTGTCAGAGCTCTCTCACCTTCCTGCGAAGTCCATCACCTGGCACACATCACAATCAGGTAGGCATTTATTTCACCGTTATCGATCATTACCTATCTTATAAACAGTTATAAGGTGCACTCGCATGCCACAGCTCATACGAGCTAGGCATGTAACATGTCTGTCGCTATTATAAGGTGAATAATGAAACACGTGTTTGCCATGCTTGCATCGCTCATACATACCTTATTACTAAATTAGGCACAGAAAAACAGTAGGGGTAGCAACGGTAACATTACTGTGCGTAGGCATATTTCAGTGCATTTTGTGGATTTTTAGTGTCGGCTATGAGGTACGACCATAGTGCTCGCACGCTGTGTTGCACCTTTATTGAGTTGCGCATGCAGGAAGCAGTACAGTGAACAGTTTAATTCTTCGGAATTATATGAAGCATTGCTTGCACTCAGCAATAACGGCATTTTTCCTTTGTTAGTGTCACTTAATTGTATTATTGTGGTGAAGCCTGCTGTTGAGTTGCATCTTTGTAGTTTGAGGATGTCACAGGTCAGTTTGTGCACGCACTCATTAGTGATCTCCTCGGTGCCCATGCACATGGCTGTTATAAGGTGCACTTGTAAGCCGGATCAGCAGGAGTCTGCTGTCACGTACACACCAGGCGTGTACGTGTCTTTGTCGTCTTATCGAGCGCAGACAAAGCACTCGTGTTTTCCATGCCTGCATCGCTTGCAAGTCATACGTCCATTACTACAAAAATAGGTGTAGGAGACGACAGGGGCAGCAACTGTCACTTGGCTGTGTGTAAACTTATTTTGCCGTACTTGGCGGAATTTGAGTGACAGCCGTGAGGTACGATTGGCGCTCGCATTTCGCATGCATGTTCTGTTGTGTCTATTGATTTGCGTGCTCAGCAGTTCATTTCTTTGGAATTGCACGACACATTGCTTACACCCGACAACATTGCGAATTTGCACGTCACTTAGCCATACTACTGCTTAACTGCAGCTAATCCAGCATGGGAGTCCTTGTGTGTACCCAAGAAGTTGGTGTATGGCAACAGAATCAAGCGATCGCATATGCGAAGTTTTGGGTGCCCTATCTTGAAGCCACCCATTTCCATCTCTTGCGCGTACTACTGGCAGGCTACGGTGCAATTTCATACTTGGTATCAACTGTTTGATTAGTCAATATATCACAAAAAGCTTTAAGTAATTGTTTAAAGTAATTATGTTTCAAGCTAAATTTTAAAGTAATTGTATTCAATATTGGACCTGGCTGCACTTGAGAGGCTGAAGCTGCTTTCACATATGGTGCAAGATATGAACATCTGTTGTCAACATTAGCGATATAATGGATAGCATTACTTAAGTTGTGAACATGTGTAATGTTGGAGCATATGCTAAGCTCACTTTTGACTGCACATTCAGGAATAGCCTTTTAAGAGACCCAAGTTGGCGCAAGTATGGGTGCAGTTTTCTGTAGAATTGTGTCAGTTAATGTTACAGTCTCCGTCATTATTTCTTTTCCTTGCGCCGCCTGCTTCAACTTAGTTTAAACATTTGTAGCAGGTCAAGAATATTTATATTCACTGTGCTCTTATATAGAGGACTGCTTAAAAAGCATTGGCTAATGTTCATATGAAATTGAACATAACCTGACATGCTAACCAGATATTGGAATGATTCTACTATTGTAGACTGTAAGGTATTATTACCATTGTAGCAGTGTTTTTATTATAAAATTGGGCGGTCTGAAAAAGTGCACAAGCCAGTGAATGTAATTTAGCAAAATAAGTGCTCTACCTTCATTGCAGCCATAACATCAATGAAGAATGCCCACTTGCCGGCATTGCGCACAGACATTTTCAAACATTGACCGACTACTTCGAGCACTACCACTATCACAGCAGTGTGTTGGGCGGTGCCCTTTGCCCTTGTGAGCCTTGTGGAGCTTTGTTTAAAAACTATCAGAGCCTAAGAAGTCACGTCTTCAGACATCACAAGAAGCGATGCAGCAAACAGACTGATGATGCGTTTGTCTGCTCTGTGTTGTCATGGCGGGGCGAGTGTGCCTACTCGCACGGAGCTTCTTGGTCACATAGCTGCCCATCTGGAGAGTGGAATTGATGCTGTTATGTGTCCTTTTGTGGGTTGTGGTAGTGTGCTGAGGTCAGC
This sequence comes from Rhipicephalus annulatus, assembly GCA_013436015.1. Lineage (NCBI taxonomy): Eukaryota > Metazoa > Arthropoda > Arachnida > Ixodida > Ixodidae > Rhipicephalus > Rhipicephalus annulatus. Next base: position 5,969 of record WOVY01003804.1, read on the forward strand.
AGGTTCCTTCAGAACACATGTTTCAAGGTATCACCGGGGCAAAACTGCAACACAGTGCACGGAAGTACCTGAAATTGAATCCAGTTCAGATCAAGAGCACAGTAGCACACCCCCTGCTGATGTTGGAGATAACTGTGAAAGGGAGTCTGGTTGTGACAGCGATTTGCCCGCTGAACCCCTTTTTTTTTTTATAGTGATGTCATAATCGTGGAGTGCACGCCATTTTCCTGCTCATATGCTTTGGTGTTTACAAAAACAAAAGGAGCCTTTTTTATTTTGCAAACAAAATCTGTTGCAATCAATGCTCTATCTCGTCCACTTCTTTTTTTCTTGTCTATGTGGTTTACGTCCCTACCTTTCTTCAGCCTGAACCTACTAGCCAACAACATGTTCTAGTAAGCTGGTGCAGTAGTTTCAGGGTGGTATTCCCCACCAGTCTGTTTTTTGTCTTCTTTTTTGGCGTGTCACAGCTGTTGCACTCAATTGTAGGGTGGTAATATAGTTCTACATTTCAATCAGTTTTCACTTTAATATCTCTACAGATGAATTCATCTATTATCAAGTAACTGTTATTTACTTTGATTTTTGGAATAATTGCAGGAAATCTTCCAGGAGAGGATGGCGGCCTGTGCGCCTGCATTATTTCAGATGATGGAGGAGGCGCCGACGAAACATACTATGGAACTGGTGGTGCGCGTGAGAGACGAAGGACAAAGAGAAAAAGCAGTCCAGGTAGCTGTGCTACCATTCCTCTGCGCGCATTTTAAGGAAGACAAGAACTACCTTTACCAAGTATTTGAAGTAAGTTTCACTTTGTTGCATTATGTTAGTACAAAACTGGACAGTAACATCTTTTCAGAAAGTGATGTATTGGTTTGTTGAGAACAGCTTTAGGTTCTAGATTTTATAGAATACAGTCGATCCCGGGTATATCAAACTATGATATATCGAATTATTGGCTATATCAAAAAGTTGAGAGATCCCCTTGAATTTCCCATGCAAAAATACGGGACTGCTGTACACATCTATCGAACTCACGCACAGCAGAACATCCGCTAAATTGAACTCTGAGCCACGCTAAAGCCCACAAATTGCATTTTTCCTAACAAATAATGATCATTTATAGCCACAATTCGACAAGTTCCGATCCCTTTTCGCGTGCAAGTGACTAAAAGGGGGTGCTGAAAAGTGAAACATTGAAACTCCATCTTGCTGATCTAGCTCGTTGCACAGCACTTGTGAGTGCACCGGTATGCTTGATGTGCGATCTGCAGGTTTTAACGTGGGGGCATGGTGATGACCGAGGGCACCAAAACGAAGTGGAATGACTTAAGGAAGTTTAGTGATCTCATTGCGATGTTCGCATTCAATCGTGTATGATGGCATGTGGGACTGAAAAGCGTGGCCTTCGAGATGTGCAACTTCATGAGGTATTTTGGTGCTTCCGGTTTTAGAACGCTCATTTCGGAGGCTACGCTTTTTTCTAGCTTTCCGCACCAAAGCAACAGCTGTCGGTTACAAAATGACAAAGCCACAAGTGACATCGCTATCACCAACATGCTGACGGTGGGAGCTTGCTCGTTTGTGGGCAGCATCGCCTTTTGTGGCTTGTGGACCTGTGTACTTCTCGCCTCGTTACTGATAAATCATCATTTGGAAGTCGGCGCTACACATTGATACGCTCGTAGCGATAAAAATCATGGCTGGTGCTAGGAGCGACCTCAAGTAAAGCACAGTCGTGAACTGTTTCTTTGCGGGCTTTGTGCCAGGTGACGACTTTGAGTGCGTCATGACTGCTGTCAAGGGCGTACAATGCCTCAGTAAATTCTATGCCTTGTTAGTGTTTTCGGGCACCATCTCGGACAGCGAGCGGCTTCATTGGAGCAGAAGACGACGTCGCTGGTTCTGACTGCATGGATGCCGAGATGATGCCCAATGTTGACGGTGCCGTGGAATTATTGCTTTCGCCACCAACGCTCTACGGAGCTTACATTGGCATTCAGTGCCACTCAGCGCTGTTGTGGCCGAATGAGCTGAATTTGCTTACTTGGAAGGGTCCAGTGATATTGAGGACAACTGAAACTTGGTGGCACGCAAAAAGAGAGAAAGTTTACAGACTATTTTCAAGTGAAATGAAGTGCGATAACTTGCAAAAGTAGATGTTCAGGCCTTGTTCTTTATCATATTGTGAGAGAATCATTCTTTAAGTGCTTGTTAGGATTTCAAAAAAACTGTTTTAGGTCTGAGATGCTCTAATTTATGCCTTAAATACACATATTTTGTGTTTCGACTCATCGATATATTGAACTACATATATCGCGATCCCCTTCGAGTTCAATATATCTGGGATCGACTGAATGCTGTGCAGGTTTTTAGCACAAAACAATAGCTTTTTCAGTTGAATTTTGTGAAAAAAGCTGCTTTTGTATAAAGGAAAATTAAACTTTGACTGCTGAAATCAGTTTTCTTCTAATTTCACAATTTCTGAACTTTGAGCAGACTTAACTTTTTTACACTTCTTAATCGATGTATTTTCTTCCCATAAAGAACAAGTGCAATGCTACCGTATGAGAATTTAGTGACCGCTGCAGCAAAATTTTTTGACAGAACAAATATGCTAAACATCCAAAAATACCTAATTCATGAATTGCTGGACACAAGTTAAAAGGAGGATAGTGTAGCTTTGCATATCTTTTGCCTTTGTGCTTCATTTTAAGGTAATTTTGGTGGCTTTGTACAGCAGCATTATTCATTAAAATTACACCGGAACACGCGCTTTGTCACAAGTATCAGCATTTGAAGATAGTGTAAAAAAAAGGCAATTTTCAATTTTTTTGTGGAACTTACTTTGGTTATCCGCATTGTGTCGTAGTCACAAAAATGTTCTGAAAAAAAAAATACACTGCCCTTGAGCCAACAGTTAGTGCGGGCAGGTGCCATTGTTTCATCAGAGCCACTAGGATAGGGAGTGAAGTCCCCAAGCATCCGACTATAAAGTTCACAGAGTGAATGAGAAGGAACGTAGCGCTGTGAAAAGTGAGACTTCATGCAACAAAAACTGTGTTGGGGCATGGTGCACGCATGGTGAACCACAGTGCACAAACTTGGTTTACTAGCCTTTTTCAGGCTCAATGGGAAAAAAAGTGTTTGTGTGCAATCAGAGTGCTCCACATGCACAAAGCATTAGTTTTTTGCAATGCACTGCAGAACAATGTTTCTCGTCACTTTGGCTGTAGTGCCTCATTACGACGCAGTGAGGAGGGCACTAAGAATGGGAATAGGCCAGAGTTGTTGCAAGATGTTGCTCACTTTGTCCCTTGCTGTCGCACATGCAAAATAATTTTAAGCAATACTATCACCACTAACATTGATATATTGACCTGCAATCATTCAGAGTTGTCTATGATGTTGCTGTAATCCAAAGAGAAAAATGAATCAAAATGTGAGCAGGTTTTTTTGCGTGCTCGCTATCCATTCTACTTTGCTCTAAAATTGTTCCAAGTTTCAAGGCTCCTAGGTAGGTAATTTGTACTTGGTGCACACAGCCTGCAATAGACCAGGAACCATGGTGGAAAACGGAATTGCAGGGATCGCATCTCTGATTTATATATTGGAATGGCCGCAACTGTACATATCTCTTTGTGCTTTGTGTACATGGGATATTTTTGCTCATCCAGGAGGGAACAAGCATCACTGAAAAGCTTGCCGAGTTGCCATCAACGCCTACAATCATTGCACTGGGTGAGTTCCCTTGTCGATATCATTATGTGTTGATTGTTGTGCGAGGAGGTCAAGTAAATTGATGACATTTTACAACATGAGTGTGAGCCTAACTCCAGCTACAAGGTGCAGTAGATACTTATACACTTAAATAACAGATGTTGTCGGAGGAGAAGAGTGGAAGATGAGGGCAGACCTGCAACTGGGTTTTATTCAGTACACTCATGCAGGGAACCTGCGTTCATTCTGATAGTCTGAGTGAAGTATCACAGACACAATCATTGCTTTTGTTCATTAGGAAAAAAGCCTAGGCAAGCTCAAGTGCCATTGGGTCACAACTGCATCTCAATTCTTGTCTTTGCCAGTAAAGTCTGCCATGGTTTACTAAAAGTAAACAATTCGTATGCATTTAAGTTGGGCAGGTGAGAACCTTGTCTGGTCTTTATCAAGGGCTGGTGTTCCCTACATCATTCATTTATACATTGACCTGTATGACCAATGTTAACATTCCTCCATGTCTGAGTGACTTCGTTATCCTACTTGACGAGCGCACGTCGAACTCAGTGGGGTGGCACTTAGTGCAATCTTGCACACCTCATAGAGGCAATGCGGGGTCTTAGCATTTACCTTGAACGGCACAGAAGAGTAACCTTCACCCACAAACTAGCTCACCAGACAAAATGCTGTGCTTTAATATTAACCCAACTTTAACATCAGATCATACATTCTGAACATATTTACCACGAGCATGTGAAGACTTATTTTATGATTGTGCGTATTCGAAGACTGAAAAAGGCCATTGCACATTTTTTCAAAGGAAGCCTTGGAAAAATTTTGGGAGCGTACAAACCACTAGTAGGGTGTGTAAAATTGCACTAAGTGCCACACCTTTTAGTTTGTTAGTTGCTTATCAAACCAGGAGGAATGTTTACATCAATCAAACAGGCCAATATATATATGAACGGCGCAGGGAACACAAGTTGTTGATTCCTGACAAGGGTCTTATCTGCCTCTGACTTCAGTGAAAGTCCATTGATTACTTGTCAGAAACTATGACAGCCATTACTGGCAAGAATGAAATTCGGAGATGCAGCCTTGACCAATTGGCTCCTAAGCTTGCTGAGGTCTTCTTTTTTTTTTTTCAGGAGGAAAATGATTGGGCCAGCGTATTTGGCTCAGATTGTACAAGAATTAATGCAAGTCTATGATGCATAGATGAGGAATTTGCAGACTGTAGCGTGTAACCATACGTGTTCTAAATGAAGCCCATTGACGAGTCTGTACCCATCCTTGTGCTCTTCTCATATGTTTCATTTGAACCACACCTTGATAACCTTAAAGGGCTCCAACACGAAAAAGGGCAGCAGGTGCGAAGGTGGCCAGAAGTCTCGCACAAGTGTGCACACAAAGATAATGAAGTTGGCCCAGAAGCTGCGTTTCAATCAGTGAAAGTGTGAGCATGAATCATACACATTTTCTGATGATATCCGGTTATTAGAGCTGAATATTATCTTGATTGTGGCTTTGCATTTTCAATTTAATTTGTTTGTAAGTATTATGAGCCTGGCGTTTTCTTTTTTTTTTGTCCTCGGAGTGTAGTCAAAATATACTGCTATTATTTCACAAGAGCCAGCACATGAAAATGCACTCTCAATTGAGATTTCTATATACTGTGAATTGTGCCAAGGACATATAGTATGTTGTGAAAAGAGAAAAATGGAAGGTTTGGCCTTAATTTTATCCTAGTTATCAATCTCACTGATGCTTCGTTAAAGAACCCCAGGTGGTCGAAATTTCCGGAGCCCTCCACTACAGCGTTTCTCATAACCATATGTGGTTTTAGGACATTAAACCCCATATATCTATCTAATCTCACTGATGCTTATGTTAAACAGGGTTTGGAAATTCATTCATCTAAACCAAGGGCATACACAGAACTTTTTAGGGGGAGGGGGCCCTTTTTGATCTGAACCAGAGGTCTGGGCAGGCAAATGGTAATTTTGCGCTAAGTATTTCATGGAGAAAAAAGTTTGGGGGGAAGGAGGGGAGAGGCACGGGCCCGGTGTGCCACCGCCTGGCTACGAATAAGTGTAGTGTATATTCACATGATGTTTCTTAGTTCAGGTCAAGCTCTTTCAGTTTTTTTACAGGATCCTCAACCCCCCCCCCCCTCCCACCTCAGCATAGTGAAAAAAAACATTCTGTGATCAATAAACAGTGCTTAAAAAATTTCACTAAAGCTGCTGCTTGGGCGAGTTGGTTCATGATTAAAATATGTGCCGTCTTTTTTTGCGCTGGTAAATCTATATTAAGAAAGTTCAGCCATAATTTGTAGCTATATGTGGCACATAGAGCTTAACAGCAGAATGCAAAGTTGAAAATCAGTATAGGTATTCACCCGTGCATTCTGCTATACAATAGCAACAAATATTTCTGAAAATGTAACTGCTCATTCTGAGCATGATCAGAGCCAGTGGGAAACTTCTCAGGAGCGCCGGGCAGGCCCTATACATCCTGTGCATTTTTGCTGATTTTAGGTAGTTTTCTCAGTGACTAAAAGGGATATTCATATAATCCATACATCATTTTCTTCCAAACTTTTTGCTCTTTTAACTTCATAATATAGAATTTTTGTGAATTTTTTACCACTAGAGCTTGACTTTTGAGTTAATTGGCATCTATGAAAATTTGTAACACAATAACGGTAAAGTGCATAGCTTCTATTTTGCTTCAGTAGCTGTATACAAAAAAAAATAATCAACTGGTTATCTTAAAATACATGGGAAATAATGGTAGCTAAGTAATAAAAAACTGTTTTGAGATATGGAATAAAGTTCAAAAACAGGTGAAAAGTGATCGCACTGTCAGAAACACTGTTCAATTATTTTGTTTAGTAGTTACAAGCTTGGTAATCACTGCCAAAGTCAATTTTTCGCCGTGGAGCCTCTTGCAATGCTTGTCTTGTTTTTTTTTTTTTGTGAGATGTCATTCAGCTCTATCTGCAACGTATCGTCAAGTGTGGTCAACGATTTCCAGCAAATTCATTGTAGTTTGGCCAAGCTTCAATCCTATCTCAGAATAGAGGCTCGTGTGATACTACCATTATTAAATGCAAAAAAAATATTCAATGTCGCCATTTCTAGGACTCTCACCCTAAACAAAGAAAGGAAAGATTCTGTGACTCAATTCCCATTAACTCAACACTTACACTGAGTCGTTCTCACACATTGTTATTCAGTTGCATCAGAAATATTAGTCCATGTCCATTAGAGCATACCCGTTGTCCCCATGTATATACGTGATTCACCTCGAAAGATGCTGAAAAGGCTGGGAGGTTTAACAATAAAGAGCTTGCTGGTTCAGCACCTCAGTACGTCACAGGGATTTATTCACATTAACAAGAAAACTGTACGGGCTTCAACGAAATTTACACTTCCTCAGAACCTTCTTTACCCCCAGCATCTAAGGTTATCGACAAGCACGGCAAATGCAAGGTGTAATGATGCTAGGAGCTGAAAGTGTTCCAACCTATGTATTCTGAAGGCGGATTGTGAATACAAAGGTGCACAGTGTCTTCGGACTGCTTTAGAAGTTACCCGACAATCTTCTATACACAGCTGACTCTAGACAAGCATTTTGACTTTTGTACGTCAGAAAATTAGGCCGTAAGCATAGAGCGAATGCAAGGGGCTTGCACTAGAGTGTGTTTTCACTGGCTACTTCCTTTTGGAAAAACTGGTTTTGAGCCACCAAAAATGCTGTTTATGAAAAGCACGAATGTGGATGCACAAAGGGACACCCCTCCCCAAATTGCAAAGAAAACAAAGCGATTTTTTTTTTCACATTTTGCTCTACCACGTGCCCCTACTTTTTGTATCAAGGGCCATATACATACACAGAGAAGGCATTATAAAGTGTGTGTAAGTTGCTTCTTGCATTCATTTGATCACTTGTTTTTCACATTCTTTTCAGGCATAAACATGCTGAAGTGATGAAGAATGGTGATGTAGCAAGCTACAGCACATGTATTATATGTAAATAAATTCATCTGTGTTTTGTTAATGTTGCATTATTATTTATATGGTATGCAGCAGCAGGGGTGGTTTACACACACACAGTACATAAAGACTGCATTAGTGTAGGTTGAAACAGTACATAAAATTGGACATAAAACTCAATCATGAGAATCTACAGGCAGCCACATAAACATTCCATTCCATCCCGTAAAACATCGGCTTTTCGACAGTACTGGTCAACAAAAGCTTGTGTTAGTTTTTCACAAATTAAGTTACTACCAAAACTAAGTTTATTTTATGCTCAGTGAAACAACTCTTTCCTTCAAGGCAAAGAAACTACACAAAACCTTAGTCAAGCACAGAAAAGCCATTAAACGAAACCAGGTGTTTTACTGAAGCTTCTGTTTTCATTAATAATAACGGAATAATTTACAGCCAGACTGCTCTACAGCGATCTCCGTTTATTCCTCCTCTAAATACAGCAAATTCTGTATTCCTACAAACAGAGTCATGATGTGTTTGAGATAACAGATTTGCTGTGTTTGGGATAACAGATTTGCTGTGTTTGGAATAACAGATCTGCTGTGTTTGGAATAACAGATTTGCTGTGTTTGGGTTAACAGATTTGCTGTGTTTGGGTTGACAGATTTGCTGTGTTTGGGTTGACAGATTTGCTGTGTTTGGGTTAACAGATTTGCTGTGTTTGAAATAACAGATCTGCTGTGTTCAGGAATACAGATATGATGTGAAAGAGAATACGGAAAAATGTATAACAGAGACTTCGTGATACGGAGCCTGCTGTTACTCATTTACAGAATGCCTCCGGCAACGATTTACCAGCAGCTTTTGCTGTGTACCGAGACATTTTTTTTTACAGTGTATCTTCGCCATGCAGTCATGTCATAGCACAGTAGTTTGACTATTGTAATTGGACGTCTGAGGTACCTTAGTCGTCTATTCACGTCACGTAATAACAAATTTGGTATATGTGAAGCTATCAAAAGGGCCGTGAATGGATCATGAGTGTGGCGTGGAGCTCATGCTCTTACATGACACGCATGACATGATTATCATGTTTGCACCAGTCTTACAGCTTCGTAATTTTTTTACGTCCCATAATACCAAATTTGGTATATGGGAAGCTGGGACAACGACCGCGAGCTTGCGATGAGTGTAGCGTGTACTCATGACTTACATGACATGCATGTCATGATTTCTACGTTAGATCTGTCTCTTATTTTTGCCATGCAGTATTGTCTTACCACACAAGTTTCGCAATAAGTGATGTGAACAAAACAATGCTGGGCCGAGATACCCGAAAAAGTATTCCGGGATATACCAAATTACACGAATTGGATGAATAACATACAGCTGCTCAGATTTATTTGTTATTGACGTAATTGGCTATTTCAGAGATACTACAGCAAAAAGACAAAAAAGTGTTCCAGAATACAAATAGTGAAATGCTTTTCTTTATGTCGGCAATAGTCACACTCCCTACAGACATTTGTTTAGTGCAGCATGACATTAAAAAGGCGCAGCGCATTGAAACTCTTAACGACATCTATTCATTATTTTGTCACCGTAGTATGAGTGCCATCAAGGCATTACAAATGAGGTTTACACTGCACATAATTTTAATGACGACGTATATACAGATATCACTTGCAATGAAAAGCTATGCTGTATGACAGTAACAGTGAAACTCATTGTACACCGAAAACGGGATATTTGGCGGCAACAGTATAAGGTATGCTAGAAGTAGCATAGTTCAAGCGAAGCGCTAGAACCATAAACAACCCATTGAGAAAACGTATACTTTTATTCACACAGGTCAGCATATGTCATTGAAAAAAGAATAAAGAAATGCTCCTGAATTTCTTGCTACCACTGTAATGGCAGCGCGTACTTGAACGGTCTTCAACTTAGTAGAGTAGCGGTCAAGCTTAGTTAGTTTCGAGTTTTGCTAAAGTGGCCTAGAGTGAAGCGGGAGGGAAACAGATAAACAATGAAGACAAGCGCCTACTTTCATTTGAATGTTTAGTGTTTTTTAGAAACATAAAAAACATAAAACACCGAAAAAAGTATGAACAAAACAGGGAATGTGAAAGGAAACGTGAAAGAACCTCATTTCAATCACCGACAAGGCCACGCGGGCGGTTACAGAAAAGCCTATTAGCACAAGGCACGACAATACAAAAATATTTTAGAGGCTTGTGACTTCTGCAATAAGGTCCGGTTTTTTATATAGGCGCCGAAAAAAGGAAAGAGAGAGAGCGAGAAAAAAATCAGCACAGCTCTTCAATTGGCATAAGAGAACACATTTCAAAAACAGAGCTGCTGCGTGGCATCTATTGTTCAGCATACAAGTCTCCTCCTAATAAACGTATCATTGCTGTAAATAAAAATGACACTATAACATAGTTGGAAAGCTGATGCAGGCAATCATTCAATCACATACCTGTGCTGTCTGAAGGTGCACATTTGGATGCCGGTAGCAAAGCGACTTGCTTATATTCAAAAAGATAGGACCCAGTTTCAGCCTCAGCAGAAGTGTGGAAAGAAGGTGCGTTTCACACTACGGGCTGCCAATGGCAGCAGAAAAACATTGTTTTTTCGCCTGTTGAAAAACACGTCTCAGCTCAATTAAAAAAAAGTAACGAGATACCCGTGTCCTCAATAGTATCGCGATATGGGCGATACACCGTGGAAGTATCTCGCTACTGAGATACAAATATATATTGAAAAGTATCTCAAAACAAGAGATCCTTAAAAACATCAATGATGTACTATCGTGATACTCTCGTATCGCCATACTGCTCAGCTCTTTAACGAAACCACCGCTAGAGCAGCAAGACCATGAAATGCTAAACATGATATTCATAACATACATATAACTTTTTCAGGTTGTGACTTGTCATTTATGCTCGTAATAAGGTGATGTTCTGATATAACAATTTCGGTATCTATACTTTTATCGACACGGAAGGGAGAGCTACAAGTCGTAGGCGGCTGGCTAGATAGGTACGCTGAAGTTCGCGAAGATGTGCTTCGCATTTGAAACCTGCACCTTCTATAATTCTTCTATCATTACTTCATTTATCTTTACTGGGGGAGTGTTATTAGGTTTATTGGTAGTTTTTATATTAAGGGTGTGGTTAACCCCACAAAGTTTTCCAATACACACTAGATGGAACTCTGGCGCTAGTGTCTATTAGAGCTGCAACTCAAGGCGCTTCAGTGAGCATGGAAATGATGGGTAGTACAAACGTTTGTCAAAATTTCGTACTTCTGGCCTGGTTTTGGCTCCGTGTGTGTTCATGTGGCTTAGAGCTCTTTTCTCACAAAACAAAAATCAGCAAATCAGCAATTGTGCTTCACCCTCATATTTTTTTCGAATTACCTTTCTGAATTGGGTCACGAAGTTCAAAAGGGTTGAATCTTTCTTTCAAAACAAAATCAAAACACAGCAATAAACGAAGCCAGAAGTACGATTCACCGCCCGCAAGTACGAAGACTAGGCAAATGTGTGTACTACCCATCATTCGCACTTGCCCCGGCGCGGTGGTCTAGTGGCTAAGGTACTCGGCTGCTGACCCGCAGGGCGCGGGTTCGAATCTCGGCTGCGGCGGCTGCATTTCCGATGGAGGCGGAAATGTTGTAGGCCCGTGTGCTCAGATTTGGGTGCACGTTAAAGAACCCCAGGTGGTCTAAATTTCCGGAGCCCTCCACTACGGCGTCTCTCATAATCATATAGTGGTTTTGGGACGTTAAACCCCACATATCAATCAATCAAATCCATCATTCGCACGGTCACTGAACGATCGCAGCGCCAGAGTGCCCTCCAGTTAATTTTGAGAAACTCTATGCTTAACCCGGCTACTGTCACGGCCTCTGTAAAACTTTTCCACTATTTCAACTATTCGATTCACATAAATAGTTTTTTTGCCTTTCTTGTGCCTTAGTGTACGATTCATTCGATTTTCACCTATTCCAAGTTTACTCTTCACTTCTTCGACGCTTTCTTCGTTCTCCGGAGTGTGTTCAATTCTCTCCATATTATACCTTCTTACACAGTATACCTTACGCTTTTTATTCAACTTCGAAAGCTCTACCAACTCTATTTTGTCCGTTGAACCTCAGGCTTCGATTGTAGTATCTACCACCCTTTCAAAATTATTTTAGTATGTGTGCCAACTACGTTTCTGTGGATAAGGTACCCTACTCCTAGTTCTCTTCCTTCAGCCAAACCCCGAAAGTAAAGAAACTCCATTCCGTAGCACCGTACAGGCCTCATTTGTCCTCCTAACTTCCCTGAGCCCTATTACATCCGATCGAACACAATCAACTCCTTAAATAGTGCAGCTAAACGTGCCTCACTAATAAGGTTCTAGCGTTAAACGTTGCCAAGTTAACGTTCCAATGGAGGTCAGTCCGGATATAGGGATACATAGCACCCTCGGCTGCGTAGCAGATCAGACCGTCGCCATGGTCCGTTGCTTAGCATCGACTAGGAACTGAGTGCCGTGAGTTAATTGACGTAGGCATGTGAAAGGTAGGGGCTAGATACTGCACCAGGGTGGTCAATCCTTCTCTAGTGATGGAGTGCGTTGTCCGTGGTGTTCACTAGTGAGGCTGCACCCCAGGCCTCTTAATGCAGTTCCATCACCACGCGGATTTTCTAAAACCCGGATCAGAAGTGCGTGGCCCCGGGATTCGAACCACAGGCCTCTTGCTTGCGAGACTGATGCTCTAACCACTACGCCATTACCGCGTGTTCTTTATAATAATAAGTGATCAAAGAAGCTATCGAGATATACAACTCAATCAGCTGTCACTGATTTTGATATTGTTGGGCCTTTCAATTGATCAGAGGCTGGTTAGAAGCTTCTTTAGGATTGTTCACAAATTTTCTTCTTCTGCTCGACACGCTTTAGTTTGTAGGCCTCATGACATTGCCAAAGCAGTATGAGTGGGCTTTTAAATGATTTCATGATAGTTGCCTGCCTATATGTTTCCCAAGATAATACCTTCCTTCAGCTACGAAAGTCAAACTGAAGGCGTACAGGTGAACTCTAGAGTTTCTAAGCTGCATTGCCATACTGAAGAAAAGTCGAGCCTTGCAAAATCACTCATTTTAAAGTCAAATTCGCCCGATTTCAACAGTCCATTGGCCGTTATGCATGTGAAGCATTGCATTGCTCACTACATTGTTGTTGACGTGACTTCTCAGAAAGTTCTTTCAGAAATTTTATTTATTCTTGAACATTGTATATGCGACCAAAAAAACTGTGGTGGATATGGGAAGCTCGTTTATATAGGACCCCCTGTGATCTGTGTAATGACACAGAGATTAGAGTTCATGCGAATGTTGAATTCACATAAACTCCAATGGGAGTGGCATTGGGTATTTCCTGGATTAACTTTCTAACTAAATTTTTCTGAATTATTCTGGATTTTCCTGGATTTCCTGAAATAAATAAATTTTCCTGGATTAACTGGCACTGAGAAGGATAGGCGACTGCCATATAAATGATCAGCCAAGCAACGAGCGTGTACGTGAATCACCGAAATCACAGCGTACCCGCGAAGAAGCTGGCGATGAGTGGGCGAAGCTCCGGGCGACCATTCGGGTAAGCTTGAATTCTCCGTGCATTGCTAACTCGAGCACGTATTTCAGTGATAACACTTGCGTACAGTATATACAATGTTGTTTTATTGCTCATACACAGTATTTATGTGCAGACTTTTCTTTTTTCATTTTCCTTCGGACAGCCTTATGATCAGTGAAATAAAGAGCCTAGGGTTCTTGATTAGAATGTAATTAGAGTCAACAAATACGAGTGTGTCGGGCACTCAACAATGGTCACTTCTGCGTATTTCACTGCTCGCATTGGTAAACAAAGTCGGTTTTGGTCTGGTCATTTTACAAGGCACGAAAAAGTATATTTGCGAGAATGTGAATTGTTGTCTGGATTAGTCATCAGAGAACACAGATATCAATATTTAGTCTTCACCAGGTTCAATTTGGAGACTATGAGTTTGCTCTACCAACTCCGATTCCTTGCCGTCGTCACAGCATCACATGACTGATAGTGTTCAGAGCAGAGACTGCTTGCTTTGTGTGCACTTCGAAAGACATATCATTAGGCATAGTTATAGAAAGCCACTGCATCAATTTTTGTACTTGAATGGGGAGCTTAACCATTTGATATATAGTTCCGAATCGTTCTTTGTCATTCTGCATGAAAATACTGGTGCTCACGATTGTCAAACGTGGAGGGAAGAATCGTTCGTCCAGAGGCTTCAGCGGGAGCAGTTGCTCCGGTTCGGGCGGGTAGCAGTATCGTACGTTACGCTCACTGAAGGGACTTTGCGTGCCACTGATGACCTTTTACACATTGACTGAACCAAATACTGGCACTAATCAACGGCGGAAACTTGCTGCAGCACAGCAATTGCAGATGCGCGGAATGATGCCTGCCATCCTTGTCAGATAACTGCCGAATGAAGAGCGGTCACAAACCTTGTAGCTGTGCCCGAAACTTCGGTTAAAGAACTAATGCTAAAACTGCAGATAAGTGCCACCAACCTTAGGTAGTGACCACTTCAGGTGTTTTGAAGCCGCTTCCCGCGCACTCACAACCTCCGGATCCACTTGCTGGCTTTGCCGTATCGCTGCAGCGTCGTGCGCCCTCAGCGCAAACACAAAATGCACATAACGCCTTACAGACCTGTACGGGTTCATCACTTATAGGCAGAGTAATGAATAGTAAAGTGAAATAGAGGGTGGTTTATCAGCCACATCATCCCCATGTTGTATATTGGATGCATGGTTTTGCTGTGCCGTAAGAATGTGCTTTCTCGAAATCGAAATATATCGTGTTTTGTGCAACGCGCTTTTTTGTCTTTACAAAGAACGAGAAAGGTTGAAAATGAAATGCAGAATAAACATATGAGGTACTGAACTGCAGAAGCAGATGCTGAACAAACGCAAATGCCTCAACCTTGCAAATTTAAGAGTAGTTATATATAGAATCGTTTTTTCCTGCCCAAGCTTCTGGTTGGCTTACACTCTATAGGTTTAACAGTGATGAGCCGAAGTGGTGAGACAGAGGATGGCCTATTGTATTTCTGACCCGTCCAGATGACGGACATGCGCCTCTACGAGAGCACGTATCCCCTCTCTCGTTAAACCACTTGTCGTTGGTGGCGCTACTTATAAAGTGTTCATCTGCTGCCCTGCGGCTGTTTTTATGGTGCTAGAGCAAGAACGTCTGCATTCCGCGATGAACTGCGAGCATTTATGTGACTGTATATGCAAACTAAGACGGCTGGTGAAGTAAGCTCTTTAGTCTGTTTAGGTACCTATCGCCTACTTGTTATAAATGTGGGAAGCCGCAGACTTGCATAGTCTTAAAAAGTCGATGCTGTACCACGTCAATTCATTGCGTAAAATTTCTAAATAACATTTTGTATATTTATTTTGGAATTGTTTTGTAGTTATGAGTAATAACTACACGACACGAGTTCTGCTCGCTAAAATATCATCACTACCACTGCAGGTCACGTCAGGTAATTGGTGCTGAACCAGCGCCATGCTATTCGTGGTTTACATTTCTAGCGGCAGATGGTATAAGCTAGACGTGGGCGCTGGAGAGGTTACGTCTAAGACAGTGCGGAGTACAGTAGGTGGTGGGACAGAGTATAGTTGTTGACTTCAACGGAAGCATTATAAACTATATGTACCTTAGGACCTTAGCATGCCCACTCGTCAACATTTATGTCGAAGAGATGCGTGGAATTTTAACCTCGTCATGTGCCTTGAACCCCCGGTGGGAGCTGTATAGTATCCAGGGGAAGCACGTGCATGGAGTCTGGCTTCGCTTGTTCTGATGGGAATGTCAGCATCTCGCTAGGTTCCTAACACGTGGTTGTTACTAACATCTAATACACAGAGTGGTGTGGGATATCCTCGGGCGCTTGCAGTTTTTATGGCAATATGCGACGAAGGCTGAAGTCATACCACTGCAGCAAGCCACAAACATGAAAAAGAGTTGGCGTTGATGCACACTGCGCTCAGAATACGCATTAGGGATATCTCAGTCATCTCTGTATACTTGACAAAATAATAGCCTCCTTTCTTGTACTTCCGCTACTCTTACGTGGGAGAAAATCTGCTTCGCTTCGCTTACGATATAGTATGCTTCTGCTCTTAGAGTTAGCCAATGGAATAACGCCTTACATTCCTATAGCAAATGTGTCGCTGATGTATCTCTTCAGCGTTCGTTTGAATGGTTCTAACTTACGCGGCGCACCGAAAAAAGTCATTTAAATGGCATGAATGACTTGTCTTCATACAGACGTTGCTAAAGAGATGGCACGCACGAAAGCAAAACAAACAACATAACGACCGGGGACCCAGACATAGGAAATTAGTCACAAGTATATTTCATAGGCCAGTGAGGGTGACTAACACCGCGAACACAATTATTCACAAAAAAGTTCTACGTAGATTCAGTGATGAACCAAATGAGTTTATCCAAAGTTTTACTTTCGTAGAAGTGATATTTGTAATACCAACAACGAAATCAGGTTCCCAAGGGCATGATGTTTTTTTCATGACGTTATAGTTTGTTGCTATGGTATCCAGTTTTTTGAACTTAAAACAATGCACATTGAGCGCTAATCCACATCTATGAAAATAGTTATCACTTTCATGTTATACCTGTTTCTATAAAAGACGGATCAATCTTATTTCCAAAAGCACACTTCAAAAATCTCAATGAAATAATCAACCAAACCGAAAACCGGCATTGAAATCACTTCAAAATTTATTATCAATGAAGGTGTATTGTTATACATTTATTGTTTCAGAATTCAGGAAACTTTCAAGTTGTCTTCTAGAGTAGATCGTGATAATGGAACCGGGCGTCGTGGGCATTGCCTTCTGAATGGCTAACGTGCTTCGGCTCTAGGTACATCCCTCAACGACGTCGTAAGGAATAGAAAATATCGCTAATTGAATGCACATTGTGAGTGATGTTGTTCGCCTATTACGCCATGGAGCTTCTTAATTTATCTCAGAAGGAACTCTGACACTATTCCATGGAAGCTTCAACGTGGAAGCTTCAAATATGGGTAGTACGTGAGTTTGCCTTGTCATCATATTTTACGTTCCTTATGGCTTCGCATGGCTTGAAGCTGTTTAGTAACAGAACAACAATCGGCGAATGTTCGGTAGTTATGCTTCACCACCTTGACCCTTTAGTATCACCATTTCAAACGTCCTGATGAAGATCAAAATGGTTTGTCATTTCACTTGAAACAGAACTGAAACACACGATGAAACAAAACCACAAGTGCGATGAGCCACCTGCAAACACGAATAGGCAAATTTCTGTCATATACAGATAATTTTGAAGGTCATGGCAAGATCGCAGGGCCACGGTCCCCTCTATTCATATTTAGGAGACTCCAAGCACTTCGCGATAAGTATGTTTTTTTGCGAAATTCAAGCGGACATAAATTATGCTGTATATGAACTCCATTCCATGATTACCTTGTTTACGTCTGGTATATGTGTTCTTACTCAATTCAGGTTACGTAATACGAGATGAGACCTGGTATATGTGAAACTAGTAAAACAGCCGTGAGCATGTTGTGAGCAAAGTTTAGACATGTTTTACATGACACACAAGTCACGATTATAATGTTTGGGCGTGCCATTTACTTTCGTCGTCTAATCACGTCACGCGATACGAAACTAGGTATATGCGGATCTAGCAGACAGCCGCGACCACGCTATGAGCATAGCATGCCATCATATTTTACAAGACCTACATGTCAGGATTGTTATGTGGTGACATATCATTTCCCTTCGTCGTCTATTCACATCGAGTGATGCCAAGTTTAGTGTATGGACCTAACAAAACGGCCACGTGAGCCCTGTTGTGGTGGTCTAGTGGCTAAGGTTCTCGACTGCTGACCACAGGTCGCGGTAATAAGCCTGTGTGCTCAGATTTTGTGCGCGTTAAAGAACTCCAGGTGGTCGAAGTTTTCGGAGCCCTACCCTGCGGCACCTCTCATAATCATACGGTTGTTTTTGTGCGTGAAACCTCACATACCAATATATAAGTGAAATGGCCGTTACCACGCTGTGAGCGCAACCTGTAGTCATTTTTTACGTAAAACGCACATCATGACTATTGTAATTGGACGTGTGAGGTACCTTAGTCGTCTATTCACGTCACGTAATAACAAATTTTGTGTATGTGAAGCTAGCAAAAGGGCCGTGAGGGGATCAAGAGCGTGGCGTGTAGCTCATGTTCTTACATGACACGCATGATATGATTATCATGTTTGCACCAGTCTGACAGCTTTGTAATTTATTCACGTCCCATGATACTAAATTTGGTATATGGGAAGCTGGCAGAACGACCGCGAGCTTGCCATGAGCGTAGCGTGTAGTCATGACTTCTACGTTAGATCTGTCTCTTATGTTCGCCATGCAGTCATGTCATACCACACAAGTTTCGCAATAAGTGATGTGAACTAAACAATGCTGGGCCGAGATTTCCAAAAAGTATTCCGGAATAGAGATACTAAAATACACGAGTTGGATTACAAATATACAGATACTCAGATACATTCGTTATTGACGTAACTGGATATTCCAGAGATACTTTAGAAAAAAGATGAAAAAAGTATTCTAAAATACAAATAGTGAAATGCTTTTCTATGTTGGGGATAGTCACACTCCATACAGACATTTGGTAGGTGCAGCATGACATTAAAAGGCGCAGCGCATTGACACTCGTAATGAAATTTACTCATCATTTTTTCACTGTAGGATGAGTGCCATTAAGGCATTACAAAGGAGGCTTACACTGCACATAATTTTAATAACAATATATATATACGGACATCAGTTGCAATGAGAAGCTATGCTGTATGAGAGTGTGAGTCAAACGCATTTTACATCGAAAGTGGGTAACTTGGCGGCAACAGTATTAGCTATTCTGGAAGTAGCACAATTCAAGCGAAGCGCTAGAACCGCAGACAAATAAATTGAGAAAACGTATGTTTGTATTCACAGCGGTCAGCATGTGTCATTGAACAAAAAATAATCCTGAAAATTTTGCTGCCGCTGATGGCCTTCTACTTAGTAGACTAGAAGTCCAGGTTAGTTAGTTTTGAGTTTTGCTGAAGTGGCTTAGGGTGAAGCAGGAGGGGAACACATAAAAAATGAAGACAAGCGCTTACTTACACATGAATGCTTAGTATTTTTTTAAAAAGCTTAAAGAAGAATTAACAATACAAGGAATGCGAAAACAAACGCAAAGAGACCTCCTATCAATCACCGACAAGGCTACACGCGCGGTTCCTGAAAAGTTTAGGAGAAAGAAGTGTCATTGATGGCAAAATTCAGCACACACCAAAATATTCTGGTGGTTTTTGGTTTCGGCAATAAGCTCCGCTTCTTAAAATGGGCACCGCAAATCGAAAGAGAAAAAAAAAGCGATGAAAAAACACCACAGCTCGCTCGATTGGTATGAGTGAACACAGTTTAAAAACAAAGCTGCTGCTTGGCGTCCATAATGCAGTATATAGTGCTCCTCATATTGAAATTATCACTTCTGGAATTCATAATGACAGTATAACACGACGATTGTTATAGCGCGAGAAAAGAACAATAACACAGAGGCAAGAACAATACCAAGGACACGAGCGCTACCTCTCTGTGTCGTCGTTGTGTTTTCGTGCTATAACTATCGTCATGTCATACCAACTAGCCCAAGCTGCCACACTTCTGAGACAGTATAACATTGTTGGCAAGCTCAAGCAGGCTATCATTCAGACATATACCAGTTCTTCCTGAAGGTACACATTTAGGTACAGGTAGCAAAGAGACTTGCTCGTTTTCATGAAGGTAGGACCGAGTTTCGCCCTCAGCAGAAATTCGAAAAGATGGGTGCATATCTATCACTCTGCGGTCTGCATAGAGCAGCAGAAAAACATGGTTTCTTCCCTGTTGTAAAAACATCCCAGCACATGTTCAAAAAAAGTAACAAGATACCCATGTTCTCGATAGTATTGTGATACTGGCGATACACCGTAAGAATATTTTGCTACTGAGAGACAAATATAATTTTGAAAAGTATCTCAATACAGCAATAGAGATCCTAAAGAATCGGCAGATCCAACGTACAGTGGGAATGAATGATATGCAAAGTACGATTGAGAAATGTTGATATGTCACCTAAAGATCAACACAACACTACGAGGTGGAGGTAAATGATGCAATACATGATTTTCGTGTCAAGATTACCATGTTTGGATGTGTCGTTTACCTTCGTCATCTATTCAAGTCACGTGATACCAAATTTAGTATATGTGGAGCTAGCGAAACGGCCACGAGAACGCTATGAGCGCGGAATGTTGTCATGTTCTTATTAAACATGACACGCGTGTAAGGATTATCATGTTTGCACCTGTCATATACTTCGTCATCCATTGACGTCACGTAACACCAAATTTGGTATCTGAGAAGCTAGCGAAACGGCCACCGGCGCATCATGAAGGACCCAATATACTCCAATGTAGCCTTACACGCGCCCGCACGCTGAGCACAGGGACGCTACGTTAGCAAAACGCGAGCACTCTATAGTCTGATGGTAGGCGCGACCAGCGTCCATTGGTGCGGCATGACAACCAGCGCGAAATGCCACATGCTGCATTTCGCGCCGAGGCGTTACCCAGACAACACTGTGTCTCCCTCTTTTCTTGACGGAGGGACGCCGGACGCACTGAAATGCGCATGCGTCAAAGCAGCGCAGAACGGCACGCGCTACGAGTATATGGCAGGACCGGCGCCTGGCGTGGCAAAGCCGGCATCACGCGACGAAGTGAACACAGATGAACACGTGTACGAAGTCACGTCGAAACGTATTGGCACCTTGACTGTGGCATGTAGTCATGTTCTCACATGATACGCATTTCATGATTATCATGTTTGCACCCGTCACATATCGTTATCTATTGGCGTCACCTAATACCGAATTCGGCATACGTGAAGCCAATTAAACAGCCGCGAGCACATCGTCAGTGTAGCATGTAGTCTTGTTACATGACACGCATGTCGTGATTATCATGGTTGGATGTGCAATTTACCTATGTCGTCCGTTCACGTCACGTAAAACCGAGTTTGGTACATGTGAAGCCAGCAAAACAGCCGTGACCGCATCATAAGCGTAGCATGTAGTCATGTTGTTACATGACACGCATCTCATGTTTATCGTGTTTGCACCAGTATCAAGTCTTTGTCATTCATTCACGTTCCGTAATACCATTGATTGATATGTGGGGTTGAACGTCCCAAAACCACCATATGATTATGAGAGACGCCGTAGTGGAGGGCTCCGGAAATTTCGACCATCTGTGGTTCTTTAACGTGCACCCAATTCTGAGCACATGGGCCTACAACATTTCCGCCTTCATCGGAAATGCAGCCGCCGCAGCCGGGATTCGTACCCGCGACCTGCGGGTCCGCAGCAGAGTACCTTAGCCACTAGACCACCGCGGCGGGTCGTTCCGTAATACGAAGTTTGGTATAAGTGAAGCTAGCGAAACAGCCACAAACGCACCATAAGCATAGCAGGTAGTCTTGTTACATGACACGCATCTCATAATTGTGATTTTTGCACCAGTCACATACCTTCACCATTCATTCACGTACTGCATGTAATACCAAATTTGGTATATGTGACGCTAGCGATACGGCCGCGAGCCCACCGTAAGCGTGGCATGTAGTCATGTTGTTACATGACACGCTTGTCATGATTTTCATGTTAGGGTCTGTCGCTTGTGTTCGCCAAGCAATCATGCCATACCCTACCAGTTTTGCAACATCCATGTGAACGAAACCACTGCAAGAGCTGCAGGACTATGAAATGTAAACTGTGACATTCATGACATACATATCATGACTTTCATGTTATGACTAATCAAATATGTTCTTCATACAGTCTTGTTATGCCATACCAAGTTTAATATCGATACCATTATTGAAATGGCCAGGAGAGCTAAAAGTCATAGGTGGCTAGATAGATAGATAGATAGAGAGATAGGTATATAGATAGATAGATATATAGATAGATAGATAGATAGACAGACAGATAGACAGACAGACAGACAGACAGACGGATAGATAAATAAATAGATAGATAGATAGATAGATAGATAGATACGCTCAAAGTCACCGAAGTTCGCTAAGAAATGCTTCGCATTTAAAAACATCTTTAAAATACTTCCGCGATACTCTCGTACCGCGACACTGCCCAGCTCTGAAAGAAAACCACTGCAGGCGCAGCAGGACCATGAAAGGCAAATCATAATATTGATGACATACTCCTATTTCTTTTCAAATTATGAGTATTTAATTATGCTGGTAATACGGCCATGTTATGCCATAACAATTTCGGTATCTATACTAATATCGAAACGGCCGGGAGAGCTAGAAGTCGTAGGCGGCTAGATAGATATATACGCTGAAATTCGCGAAGAAATTCGTGGCTTTTAAAAGCTGCTTCTTCTTTAATTTATCATTCTGCTATCATTGCTTCTTCTATCATTACGGCTGGAGAGTCGACTTGGTTACTGCTAATTCATTTATTAAGGCCGTGGTTGTCTCGGCTACTGTACAGATCTCTGCAGAACTCCTCCGCTATTTTAACAATGCTATTCACATCAGAAGTTATTTTGCCTTTCTTGTGCCATAGTGGATGCATTCAATTTTGGCCTATCCCAAATTTTCTCTTCACTTCTTTGATGGTTCCTCCGTTCTCCAGAGCGTGTTCAATTCTCTCCATGTTATACCTTCTTACATCGGATAACTTACGCTTATTATTGAACTTCAAAAGCTCTATCAACTTCATTTTGTCTGTTGTACTAGATGCTCTTGTGTTTTCACGCTTCTCAATGAGATTCCTCGTTTTCTGGGACACCTTGCCAGTGCCCTGTCTAACCGCCGTACCTACAACTCCCACTGCACACTCCATAATGGTATTTCTCAAATTGTCAGTCATCGGGTCAAAGCTAAGGTTAGTCACCTCGAAAAGAGGTGACTACCTATTCTGAAGCGAGACTCTCAATTCCTTTACTTTCCCTCCCAGTGGTAGTTCATAGATTGGCTTCTTGCGTAGCAGTTTATGTCATTCCTTCTTCAAGTCTAGGTGTATTCGAGACCGTACCATTGTATGGTCCCTCCATCATACCCTCCCGAGCACTTCCACATCCTGCATAATACCTGGGCGTACATTCAGTATAAAATCTATTTCGTTCTTATTTGCACCATTAATGTCCCTTCATGTCGAGTTACGGTTCCGTCGTTTTTGGTAGAAAGTATTCGAAGTTCGTAAATTATTGCATTCTCTGAATTCTGCTAGTAGCACCTCTCTGGCCAATCTAGTACCGATGCCATTATCTCCTACTGCTTGGTCTCCAGCCTGATTCGTCGCTACCTTTGCATTGAAGTCTCTCTTCGGTAGGTATACTGTGTTTTTACCCTACTCGTTGACTACTGCACGTCTTCATAGAGGCTTTGAACTCACACGTCATCATGACGGGACGAAGGCGCTTAAGCCTGTAGTACCTTCATCTCGTATCTCATATTGAGTTTATTTACAATATCTACCACCTTTTCATGTATGCTATAATATTCTCCTATGGTGCCAGCCACGTTGCTGTGGATAAGAAGCCCCACCCCTGGTTTTCTTGTGTCAGCTAAGCCCCAAAAGCAAAGGACGCCTCCTTTCTGCAGTACTGTACAGGCCTTATTTGTCCTCTTACCTCCCTGAGCCCGTAGAGTTTCTTACTATAAATATATATTAGAGGGAACTCTGGCGCTAGTGTATATAAGAGCTGCAACACACGGCGCTTCAGCGAGCATGGAAATGATGGGTAGTACACACATTTGACTAAATTTCGTACATCTGGCCTGCTTCTGGCTGCGTGTGTGTTCGTGTGGCTTAGCGCTGTTTGTTCAGGAAAACATAAATTAGCAAATGTTCACCGCTCGCGCTTCACAACCTTATTCTTTTCGGCTTACCATTTCAAACCAAGTCACTAAGTTCAAAAGGCTTTCAAAACGAAACCGCCACCAGCAAAAAACGAAGCCGCAGGTACGATTCACCGCCCGCAAGTACGAAGACTAGGCAAAGGTGCGTACTACCCATCATTCCCATGGCCGCTGAACGATCGCAGTGCCAGGGTGCCCTCTAGTTAATTTTGGGAAACTCTATGCCTGACCCCTCTTACATCCCATCAAACACCCACAACTCCTCAAATAGTACAGCTAGGCGTGCCTCAATACTTAACGTTCTAGCTTTAGATGTTGCCAAGTTAAGTTTCCTATGGTAGCCAGCCCGGATTCACAGATTCAGAGATTTTTAGCACCCTCTGCTGTGTAGCAGAACTTTCCGCCACCGTGGTCGGTCTTCGCATCTGCTGTGGACCGAGGGCCGTGAGTTTTTTGTCGTATGTATCTAGAAGGTAGTGGCCAGATAGTGCACCAGGGTGGTCAATCCTTCTCTGGTGAAGAAGTGCGTTACTGGTGGCTGTCACTGGTGAAGCCACATCCCAAGCCTCTTAAAGTAGTTCCATCACCATGCGGATTTTGAAATCCTGGTTGGGAACTGGTTGGCACCGGGATTCGAACCACGGAACTCTTGCATGTGAGGCTGATGCTCTAACTACTACGCCATCACCGCGTGTTTTTTTAATAATGAGTGAATAAATAAGATATCAAGATGTAAAGGTATTTAGCTGTCAGTGATTTTGATATTGTTGGGCCTTTCGATTCATTAGAGGATAGTTAGATGCTTCTCTTCTAATATTCACAAACTTTGTTCTTCTTCTCAACACGCTTTAGTTTGTAGGCATCATGCCATTGCTAAAGCAGTGCAAATAGGTTTTTAAAAGAATAAATGACAGTTGCCTGCCGCTAATTTGGCCAAGATAATAGTTTGCTTCAGCTAGAAAAGTCAAATTGAAGGCGTACTTAGGTGCTCTAAAATTTCCACGCCACGTTGTCATAGTGCGGAAATGTCGTGCCTAGCATAGTCACTCATTTCTAAGGCATATTCATCTCATTTCATCAGTTGGCTGGCTGTTATGCATGTGACACAATGCAATGCTTCCTACATTGTTGTTGAATTGAATTCTCACATAATTGTTTAAGAAAGTTTACTTATTTTTGAACATTGTATATACAACCCAAGCAATAGACCCTTTTTGAAAAAGGGCACCCCTAGCACCGCGGACGCGAACTACAGTCTGCCGCCATTGTAAGTGCACTGGAGCAGGCGACGCAGGCTGTGTTTCCCAGTGACGCTGATGCGCGTTTCTTGCAGCGCACATAGACACCTCTTCCGTCCCTGCAGGATGCGGACCGCGTCAGAATGGCACGCAAATGAGAGTCTCTTGCAAGCCGGATCCATGCATTGCCAGTCCTAACAAGTCAAACCGCTCGTCAAACCCGTTGAAGGGTACAAAATACTGCTCATTGTGACGCGCAAGCAGCTAGAAAGCTTATCGGAGAGTACTAGGAGGTCGTTCAACCTAGAAAGCGGAGCGATTGCAGCAGATGAAAAGGAAAACTAGCCGCCAACACAAAAATCACAGCACTTCATTTTACAGCTGGGTTTCCATGCCCTTATGATGGTGTTAGCTATCCCACGTTCTTTGCGAAGCGAAGTGGACGAAAAGCCCACCATCAGGTGGCGTATTTATGAAAAGGGTCTATAGTGCTTGATACGGGCAGCTGGTTCAAATAGAACCCTTTGTAATCTGTGTATCAACACAACCATCAGAGTTCATGTTGATGTTGAATTCACATAAACTCCAATGTTAGTGGCGTTGGGTAGCCTTCAAGAAGAACCATCTAAATTCCTCTGGATTACCTTGTTCAGAGAAGGATAGGCGATCGTCTTAGATATGAACACTCAACGAACATGCGTGTACGTGAGTCACCAAAATCACAGCACATTCGCGAAAGGGCTAGCGATGAGTGGGCGAAGCTCTTGGGGACCTTTCGGGTAAGCTTGAATCCTTCGTACATTTCCAACTCGAGCATGCAATCGAGTGATAACACTTGCGTACAGTATATGAAATGTAGTGTTATTGCTCATGTACTGTATTTAGGGGCTTACTTAGATTTGTCTTCATTAGGCTGCCTTATCATAATTAAAATTAAGAGCCAAGGGTTCTTGATTGGGATGTATTTAGAGGTAGCAAAGACGAGTACGGCGGTCACTCCACAATGGTTTCTTCTGCGAATCTCGCTGCTCACCTTGGTAAACGAAGTCGGTTTCGTTCTGGTGATTTTACGAGGCACGCCAAGGTATATTTGCGAGAATGTGAATTTTTTTTCTTTCGTAATTCATAGAAGAGCACAGATGTAGGTATTTTGTCTTTGCCAGGTGCCATCTGGAGACTATGCGTTCACTCTACTAACTCTGATTCCCTGCCGTCGTCACAGTATCATGATACTGATAGCGTTCAGAGCAATGACATCTTGCTTTGTGTGCGCTTCGAAGGCGACGTCATTAGGTATGGTTGTATTAGGCGACTGCACCACTTTCTGTACTTCTATGGGAAGCTTCAACACTTGATCTTTATTCCCGAATTGTTCTTCATCATTCTGCGTCAAAAGCCTGATGCTCATGACCGGACAACGCGGAGTGAAGAATCGTTTTTCCACAGGTTTCAAAGTTGAAAATCGCTCCGATTTGGGCGGGTAGGAGTACCATACGGGATGCTCAATGCAGGGGCTTTGCGTGCCACCGATGAACTTTTACACGTTGACCAAACCAAGTACCTACTGTGATCAAGCGGCGGAAACTCGCTGCAGTGCACCAATCGCACGTGTGCGGAATTCTGTCATCCTCGTCAAATAAAAGGTAAAGGACGAGTGGTCACAAACTTTGAAGCTGTGCCCGAAACTTGGGTCGAGGAAGTAATACTGAAACCAAAGATAGGTGCGACCAACGTCAGGTAGCGACTACTTCAGGTGTTTTGAAGCCGCTTTTCGCGCACTCGCAACCTTCGGATCCACATGCTGGCGCTGCTGTATCGCTGCAGCATTGTGAGTCCTAAACCCCAACACAAAATACACATGATGCCTTACAGACCTGCAGCGGGTACCTCATATATAATCAGAATGATGAGTAGTATAGTAAATTAGTGGGTGCTTCATCAGCCTCATCATCACCATGATGTCTATGGGTACCTTGCATGTGGTGTGTCGTGAGAATGAGCTTTATGGAACAAGAAATAGGTTGTGTTTTGTGCAACGCACTTGTTTATCTTCATCAGCGTCATCGTAATGGAGGGACGGCGGCGGACTTTGCTAGACGCTAAGGAGCTTCTCCTCTAAAATTTAGCAGTGTCTTACTTAATTTATGCCGCAATATACAGAGCGTGAGGAACGCACATACGAACAAATGAATGCGTGGATGAATAGATTGACAGAAAAACGGAAGAAACATGAACTTACAATATACGCATAGACAGTTTGACGAACCAGTGATGTATGAATAAATGAAAGACCCACGGACGGGCGGACGGACCATGGATGCACGGCAGGAAGGATGAACTAAAAGACAGACCTGCGTAAACCATGGGTGGATGAACGGACTAAGCGTGAAAGGACGAAAGAACCACAGAAGAATGAAAGGGCCGTAAATGGATGGATGGATGGATGGATGGATGGATGGATGGATGGATCGACGGACTGACGAACCACAAATGGTTGTACGAGTGAACTGATTAGCGAGAGAGCGATCTCACGCGAATGAATTGGCAGCCTACAGTAGTGAGAAGTCGCTCAAGAGCTTCAAGGCCTTCTCTATTGCGCTACCTGGGCATCGTTTGAAGCCACTGCGTCTTGCGCTTGAAAGCAACGGCTTATCGTAAGCGACGCAAAGCCTCTCAACTTCGGCCACTGCAGCTAACTCTACAAAATAAGAAATGGTTCACGATAGAGGAACGGTAATATATTGTGAATGCACAATATAAAACTACAATCACAAGCCCTGTATACTGGTCATCACTTTAACGTACAGACTACGGACCTTTGGCCAAGCTTTGTCGCCGACGCTTTATGCCGCCCAATTTACATAATATGAGGCAATACTCATGCCACATTTGTCGGAAACAAAACATGGTTTGGAAATGGGTAATATGAATCATAACTTTAAGGAACCAACGCAAAACACCTACAAGGACAAACCCTTAATGTTCACACTGTCTCAAAAGAGGCCTCCTTAAGGACAATATAGGCTACAGGGCCCCACAGAAAATAGGAAGGGTGATTACACCTCCTTATGCATGCGCGTCAGCGTCGTCTATTGAGCGTCTCTGGCGACTGCGGGCACATGTCCGGCGGGCAGATTGTGGACAAAAAAAGTCATTGCAGCGTTATTCTATCCGGATGACTTCAACTGCGAGTTTACCACGTGGCCGTCGTTCGCTCTGTGGCCCCTAAGTTCCAGACTGACACTCAAATTTGCTTTAAATATATGCATTGGAGTTTCCGCGGCATTCTATTGGTTACAGTGTGCTATTTCCATGAACCGCTAGAAATGCCTCGGCTTGGTAAGGTCAGCAGGAGCGGTTCAAGAAACACCTTATCTCACCAGTAACGAAATATCCAATGCCATACTCTGCCCCGATCGTGAGATGGTGAAAAGCTGAGGCTAACTACAACAATCACTCATTTATGCGAGCAGTCTCAGGTAGCGTCAAGGACTGGTTCCGATCAAACCAACCGTCGATACCCATTGATACTGCATTGATTCTCCCTTGCTGATTTTCAACCACAGTAATCGGTGGTTGCTCACGCAACAAAATAGGACGGGTTGAATATGAAATGTAGAATAAACATATGAGGTAATGAACTGCAGAAGCAGATGCTGAAGAAACGCAAATGCCTCGATCTCGCCAATTTAAAAGTAGTTTAATATAGAATAATTTTTTTCTGCCCAAGCTTCTGGTTGGCTTACACTCCATAGGTTTAACAGTGGTGAGCCGAAGTGGTGAGACAGAGGATGGCCTAATGTATTTCTGACCCGCCCAGATGACGGACATGCGCCTCTACGAGAGCACGTGTCCCCTTTCTCGTTAAACCACTCGTTGTTGGTGGCGCTACTTATAAAGTGTTCATCTGCTACCAAGCGGCTGTTTTTATGGTGGTAGAGCAAGAACGTCTGCATTCCGCGATGAACTGTGAGCATTTATGTGACTGTATAAGCAAACTAAGACGGCTAGTGAAGTGAGCTCTTTAGTGTGTTCAGGTATCTATCGCCTACTTTTAAGAATGTGTCCCGCCGCTGTGGTCTAGCGGCTAAGGTACTCGGCTGCTGACCCGCAGGTCGCAGGTTGAAATCCCGGATGCGGCGGCTGCATTTCCGATGAAGGCGGAAATGTTGTAGGCCCGTGTACTCAGATTTGGGTGCACGTTAAAGAACCCCAGGTGGTCAAAATTTCCGGAGCCCTCCACTACGGCGTCTCTCATATAAATATGGTGGTTTTGGGACGTTAAACGCCACAAATCTATCTACTTGTTATGAATGTGGGAAGCCGCAGACTTGCATAGTGTTAGAAATTCGATTTTGTACCACGTCAATTCGTTGCAGAAAATTTCGAAATCACTTTTGTTTATTTATTTTTGCATATTAACTACACGACATAAGTTCTGCTAGGTAAAATATCATCACTACCACTGCAGGTCACGTCAGGTAATTGGTGCTGAACCAGCGCCATGCTATTCGTGGTTTGCATTCCTAGCGGCAGACGGTATAAGCTAGACGTGGGCGCTGGAGAGGTTACGTCTGATCAAGTGTGGAGTACAGTAGGTCGTGGGACAGAGTATAGTCGGTGGCTTCAACGGAAGCATTATGAACCACATGTACCATAGGACCTTAGTGTGCCCGCTCGTCAACATTTACGTAGCAGAGTTGCATGCAATTTTAACCTCGTCATGTGCCCTGAACCCCCTGTGGGAGCTCTATAGTACGCAGGGCTAGCACGTGCATGGTGTCTGGCTTCGCTTCTCAAGATGGGAATGTCGGCATTTTGCTAGGTTCTTTAAACCTGGTTGTTACTAACATCTAATACACAGAGGGGTGTAGGATATCCTCGGGCGCTTTCAGTTTCTATGGAAATATGCGATGAATGCTAAATTTATACCACTGCAGCAAGCCACAAACATTAAAAAAAGTTGGCGTTGATGCACGAAAAAGCTGCGCTCAGAATACGCAATACGGATATCTCAGTCATCTCTGTATACTTGACAAAATAATAGTCTTCTTTCGTTTACTTCCATTAGAGTTAGGCAAAGGAATAACGTCTTACATTCACATAGCAAATATGTAGCTGATGTCTGCCTTCAGCCTTCGTTTGATTGGTTCTAACTTACGCGACGCACCGAAAAAGTCAATTAAATGGCATGAATGACTTGCCTTCATACAGACGTTGCTAAAGAGATGGCACGCACGAAAGCAAAACAAAAAACATAACGGCCAGGGACGCAGGTCCAAAAAAGAATTCAGAACTATATGTCACAAGTCAGTGAGGGTGACTAATACAGCAAACACAAATATTCACAAAAGCTTTTACGTTGATTTATCCAGAAATCAAATAAAGGTATCCGAAACTCTACTTGCGTAGAGGTAATACTTATGATAACAACAACAACAAAATCACGTTCCGAAGGGCATACTGATATTTTTTTGACATTATAGTTTGTTGATATGGTATCAATTTTTTGAACATAAAAGAAAACAATCCGCACTGAGCGCTCAACTACATCTGTGAAAACACTTGTCACTTTCTTGCTATACCAATGCCTATGACAGACGGGTCAATCCTATTTCAAAAAGCCCACGTCGAAAATCTCAATGAAATGCTAAGTCAGAAGAAAACCCTTAATTGAATTTACGTCAAAATTTGTTTCTATTTAGATGTCTTTCTATACATTCATCCATTAAAAATGGCAAAATGTTCAACCTGAACTTTTAGAGTAGGTCACGATAGCGGAACCGGGCGTCGTGGGCATTGCCTTTTGAATGACTAACGGGCTTTGGCTCTAGGTAAATCCCTCGACCGTGCCGTAAGGAAGTGAAAATATCGCTAGTTTAACGCGTGTTGAGAACGCAGTAAATTGCCCACTACGCCAAAAAGCTTCTTAATATGTTTTAGAAGGAACTCAGACACTAGTGTCCATGGAAGCTTCAACGCATAGCGCTTCAGAGGGCATGGAAAATATGAGTAGTACGTGATTTTGCTAGTCTTCGCACTTAACGTTCCTCTTGGCATTGCGTGGCTTGAAGTTTCTTTGTAACGAAACAATAATCGGCGAATATTCGGTAGTTACGCTTCACCACCATGACCTTTTAGTATCACCATTTCAAGAGTGCTGACGAAGTTAAAAACGGTCGTCCTTTCATTCGAAACAAAAGCGAAAGACAGCAAGAAATGAAAACACAAGTGCAAATCGCTGCTCGCAAACACGAACGCTAGGTAAATCCATGTCATATACCCATTGTTCACAAGGTCACGAAATGATCGCAGTGCTTGAGTCCCCTCTATTTATTTCTGCGAGACTCTAAATACTTCGCCACAAATTTTTCTTTTGCGAATAAGAAGCGGACGTAAATTATGCCGTATATGACCTCCATTTCATAAATGTCTCGTTTGCGTCCGGTATATGTGTTCATCTTCTAATGACGTCACGTAATACAAAACTTGGTATATGTAAAACTAGTGAAACGGCCACGAGCATGGTGGAAGCAAGCATGTTGTCAAGTTTTACATGATACACAAATAATGATTGTCATGTTTGGACGTTACATTTAACTTCGTCGTATACTCACGTCTCGTGATAGGAAACTTGGTGTTGCGGAGCTAGCAAAACAGCTGCGAGCACGCTAATAGTGTAGCATGCAGTCATGTTTTGTGTTACCTACATATTATGATTGTCATGTTTGGACATGTCTTTTACTTTCGTCGTCTATTCACTTCGTTTGATGCCAAGTTTGGTTTATGCGAAGCTAAAAAACGGCAGGGCGAGCCCTGCCACTGTGGTCTAAGGGCTAAGGTACTCGGGTGCTGCGCATAGGTTGTAAGATCGAATCCCGGCTGCAGTGGCTACGTTTTTGACGGAGGCGAAATGGCTGTAAGCTTCTGGGCTCAGACTTGGGTGCCCGTTAAAGAACCCCAGGTGGTCAAAATTTTCGGAACTCTTCACTGCGGCATCTCTCACAATAATAGAGGGGTTTGGAATGTTAATCCTTAGATGTCAATCAATTAGCAAAACGGCCCGAGGCACGCTATGAGCGTAGCATGTAGTCGCGTTTTACGTAACACGCATATTTATTTTTATGTTTAGACGTGTCAGGTGCCTTCGTAGTGTATTCATCTCACATAAAACTGAATTCATTATATGGTATATATTCTTGGCGTCCTTTGTGCAGTATGCAGTGCTCCTCGCAACAAAAATATCACTGCTGAAATTTAAAATGGCAGTATAGCATTGTTGACAAACAAGAACAAGCAGGCGATCATTCAAATACATACCAGTTCTGCCTGAAGGTGCACAATTGGATGCGGGTAGCAAAGCGACTTGCTCGCATTTAAGAAGGTAGGGCGCACTTTCGCTCTCGGCAGAAATGTGGAAAGGGAGGTTGCATATGACACCACGGACTCCAAAGGGCAGTTAAAAATATTGTTATTTTCCTATTGCAAACACATCTCAGCTCATTAAAAAAGTGACGAGATACTCAGCTCCCCGATAATATTGCGATAGGGGTGATACACTGTACAAGTATCTTGCTACTGAGTTACTGATATACTTTTGAAAAGTATCTCGATACAGCAATACAGATCACAAAAATATCTATAATATACCATTGCGAAAACTCTCGCGTCACGATACTGCCCAGCTCTGGAACGTAACCACCTTAAAAGCTGCAAGATAATGAAATGCGAGCTATGAGATTCATGATATACATGTAATATTTTCAGGCTGTGGCAAGTCATTTATGCTCATAATACGGTCAGGTTATAGCATAACAATTTCGGTATCTATAATATTATCGAAACAACCGGGAGAGCTACAAGTCGTAGGTGGCTAGTTAAATTGATACGCCGAAGTTCGCGAAAAAGTGCTTCGCATTTAAAGGCTGCTCAATCGGAAATCAAATGAATCACGTCTTAACCGTGACGATCGGCGCCCGACGCTCTACAGACGTGGCAGCGAGATACACGTCACTAAGTCATGGTACCTTCATTTTTCAGAGGTTCTCTTTTACACGGTTTGCTCAGTTGTTGGGGTTAAGTGGGGCGAGGTGGTGTGGCCATCTGTAAAGAGGGGAGTAAAGTAGTGCGGCTTGGCACTCACAAGCATTGACTTAGAACCTTTAAATTACCACGCCGTTAAACAGCGGCCTCGCCTGATTGTACGCCGGTTCGTAAACTCGAAGAGCATTGCCAGCAAGAAACTCTCGCCACGACGACGTCACGGATCACTCTTAGATGGTGTCAGGTTCTTTGCGCTTGTATTTGTGTTCGTGGGAAACGTGTTAGTATAAAAGTAGTGGCGCTTCTACAAGCACAAATGGTGTTTGTAGATGACTCCATCAGGTGCTATAGCACTAATAAAACTGCTCTAGTACGTGCTGCAAAAAGTAATAATGTATATGAGCGAAAGTCTTGCCTGGGTGGCGTGATACACAGGCCAGCGAGACGTGGAACGTCTGAGCACGTTCACGCATTAAGCTATGAACCTCTTCCTCTCATTTTACCGAAGCTGAAGTTCTTGTGTATCCATGAGCACAGGCCTAGTTTAAGCTATCATTCGGGAGCGCACACCGTGCTGTTTCTCACTTTATTTGACGATGATTGCAAGAAGTGCATAACCAACTGCGAATTCCTTTAGAGCCGACCTTTTTCCGCCCGTGGTATAAGCCTCGGGAAGATCAGTGGATGTCAGAAACACAGAAAAAAAGGTTTAACAACGCAAAACACTGACAGAACAACGCAAGCACAAACACTCAATAAAAGTCAGTGACTTAAACACAGATACTGTGCACCCTAGGATCTCTACTCTGTCTTACCACTACAGTTCAGCACTCTGAAAGCTACGAAGTGTAACCAAGCAACATGCTTTCGCATAAAAACTGAGTTCCCCCTATAATTTTCTAGCAATCGGCAAGGTGTAGGCATTTACACTCGTTCAGCAAGAGCGGCCGCATACCAATAACTAATATGTTTATTCTTCACTGCATTTACATTGCATTATTTGCTGCACCAGTAAGCACCGATAAGTCCGGCTATAAAACAACTTGTCAGCGTCCTTGCTGCCTTGATCACCCACTTCTGTGTGAACTTGGCCTCGACGCCCTGCGAGAGCGCACAAAAACACAAATATATGGCCTATTGAGCTTTCGTTTGGGCCATCTCATGATCTGGACAAAATAATTAGTATGCTCTTTCCTTACGGTGAGAGGGGCTCTTTTCTATCCACGTCTGCTCTTCCGAACCAGTGTTTCTCTACCTTTTTTTTTGCGAGGGCGAACGCTCTATTCAGGCCGCCGAGTGCGCATTCCACCTCCGCTCGCCGCAGCTGCGTGGTGGTGCAGTGCGAGTAGACAAAGGGAAGCTGGCGTTGAACGGCCTATCAGGAAGCTTGAGAACTTGCATTTTTAGGTGAGTTAATTTGCATTCATGCTTCTCACTGGCTTCGACGTGTACTGATGGATTAAAAAGTAACATGAACATAGCGATGGGCTGTTTTCAGCCCATCGCTATGTTTAAGGGGGTTCAGCTGTGCTGAACCCCCTTAAATATCCTCTAGCAACTGCAGTTTCTTTGCACTTCTATGAGACAGCGCCACCTATTTTATTCTTCGGGAGATACTGCTTTTTTCTCGTTTTCTTATTCCGCCGGTTACGCCTGACGCAAAACAAGGTTAGACTAAAAGGAGCTTTGCTCCTACGAAACGTACAAAATCAAATTCCAATTGAAAATTCATGCCATATCCGTGGGACGATCAATGATTTGTGGGCGAAGATCGAAAGAGAGACATCATTGGTAAACAGCCACTCTCCCATGAATGCTAGCCCATTACATCATTATAAAGATGTAAGACTGCGTATGTTTACAAATCAATTTCATTTTGAGTTACTCACAGGGGTTCCCAAACGCAGGTGCGCAATGCCAACACTCACGGCTGCAAATGTCACTGAATGGCGATGACTGTGCTGCCTGCCCGTGCAAGCTAGCCCAGCAGATCATTAGAAAGGTGTAACAATGTTCGTATAATAGAGAAACCAACTTTGTTTTGCTCTTGTTTGCAAAGGTGCTTCATGGTCGGTAAAATGCTAAATCAGTAATGGGGCTTAGCGGAATATTTCCAAGGACAAAGTAATGAGCCGTTTGCAAAGGTGGTTACAAACCGGTCACATAGAAAGCCGCACCCACGGCTCTAGAAGCGTCGCCTTTTAAAAAAATCCCGCCATATTTGCAGAATGAATGATGATAAATGACGAAAACTGGCGATACCTTCTTTGGTGCCCGCAGCTGCACTGAGGCCCAAGAGAACGGCTTTGAGTGCTCCCATAATAGCGTTACATGTAGTTCTAAGTCGTTCACCACTTTGAAACACACTGGGAAGGGGGAGATAATTGGTAAGCAATAACATTGCCGTAAAAAGTTAACCCATTACATTATTAGCATGACGTAAAACTGTGCGTGTATTATCTAAATCCACTTTTAATTTGTTCTTCGCTTGTTGTTTCATTTATTTGTTTGTTCTTTTCATATTTTTGTTGTTGTGGCGGCTGGATTACGAGGCCCCTTCATCTTTACTGCGTCATGGCCCGTTAATTGAAGCTAGAGATGCCCTTCTACAGGCTGCACTGAGAAGTGTGCAAACAATGAGCCTATGCACATCCCTCGGATTGAGGTAGGTTGCATATGAGTACATCTGAGTGCTTGCTTGATAAGCATGTGCTGCAAGGTGCAGTGAATAAGCAGATGTAGTTGCACGTTCGCAGCAGCCGTATGGACGTGTCCTGCCATTGCAAATGACCAGCAGGCTGTTTCCGCATGGCTGCTGCGGATGCGTGACTGAATCGGTTTATTGGCAGCAATGAGAGCCATCCATGTGTGTGCCTGCCTGCCTGCCTGCCTGCCTGCCTGCCTGCCTGCCTGCCTGTCTGTCTGTCTGTCTGTCTGTCTGTCTGTCTGTCTGTCTGTGTGTCTGTCTGTCTGTCTGTCTGTATCTCTGTCCATCCGTCCGTCCGTCCGTTCGTCTGTCTGTCTGTCTGTCTGTCTGTCCGTCTGTCCGTCTGTCTGTCTGTCTGTTAGCACCACTGCTGATTGAGTCTTACAACTAGCTGGTTGTGAACTGGTCACAAAAACATGTGCATTGACCGACCCATGGCTTTAGGAGCTTGGCCCGTAAAAGTCGAATCAGCGGGAGGTGCACCCATTACCTCGTGATCCGCGGCGTGAGTCCGGGCATGCTATCCATTGCCCCACGGCATCATTCTGTGCACGCGTTCAAAACGCGAATTTATATGTACCAGTTTCCTCTCATAGCATTCTTGTTCGGCAAGGGGTTCTCGACATCTAGAAGCGATTGCGTGAAGTAATGCATTATGACCATGACTTCTGCGATTACCTCATGCAACCCGGATGTATTACGGGTCTCTCCCATTGACGTGTTTCAAATAGCTCAAGTGAAATTTTGCAACGCCTTACCACATGGCGAGGTGACCACCTTAGACCAAGCGTCGGCCTTGCTCATGGGATCTGTCCTTTTTTGAATAGCTCAGTGGTGCCGGCCCTACCCAGCGCCACTGACCACACAGGAGGAATGTGAGACGCTGATGCTCTCGACGGACCCAGCTAAGCAGAAGATTGCCAGAGACCGACGTCGTGGAACTACGTGAACGCATAGCGCACTGGAGCGTGCGTGGACTCTGGGACGTATGTGCCTGAATTCCTCGGTAAAATATAGTATTACCACTACCGCAACTATTGTGCTAGGACTAACTGGGAATATGGTGTGGTTTGCGCCTCTTTCTAGTTTGTTTGTGGGGCCAAATGCCTCTTTACATGTCTAGGATTGGTGACGTTAGGCCAAGTTTCGCGTCGAATCAGTAGTGCTTCTGTGAATGTCACCTCACATTCTCTGATTACGATGTCACTTTTAACTACTACAGCTACGAATATATTCGTTGAATAATTAATCAAGAATGGGAATCTCTGGCATGGTGATGTTATACCACTATACGTCACAGTGGATGCAACGACGAGGAACATGCACTGTGCAGGCCCTGTTCGTAGTACAGGAAACCATTAGCTACTTCTGTAGGGCACAGTTTTGCTTTCATGTAATACAGATACCTGTATTAAACGGGTAAATTATGTTTATTTTGCGCAGTGCCTTCTGCTCGCCGAATGTCTGCGTGCGAATGCGAGGGAGACGGCCAGCAAATGACGTGACGCGGAAAAATGTAGGTCGAGAGACGTATCGCCATTTTTATTGGCTAAGGGCCCTGTAGACTGCACATTGCTCAAGACAGCTTCTGAGAACAGTATGGCGTTACCACAAACAATTTATGTAAATTTATGTCACTCATTTTACATTATATGGGGCGAAAATCGGACAACGTATGCTCACCTAACCATGCGATACCCATAGCTTCACTAATACGTCATCATCACTTGAAGGAGATGCGTGAACTTTTAGATGCGGAAGCATCTTATACTCGCGCCTTGTAGTGCGCCGTCCGCGCCGTCCGCACCGCTTCTCGAACATTCGATAGCTGACGCGCGCGCATGCGCAGTCGCGCCGTCGCCCACCATCTGTGCCACGCGCGCTTCTCCTTCGAGAACATTCGACAGCTGACAGCGCATGCGCCGTCGCGCCGTCGCCATCTGTGCCGCGCACGCGCTTCTCCTTCGAGAACATTCGACAGCTGACAGCGCATGCGCCGTCGCGCTGTATATATACTCAAGGTTGGCGCTCGCTCGCTCAGTTGCCGCTCGTCCGTTGGTTTGTACGGCGCGTCGACGTCCGAAGTCGCCGTGAAATGAATGCCAACGAATCCACAAACAGAATGATCGACGTCCCTTCGACCAGCGCCAGCCAAACTGTTGGCGGAACCGCAAGCAAGTCAACGTCGTCGTCGTCGTCCGAAGACAAGGCAGCGCAGAGAAGAGCTCGTGACGCCGAACGTAAACGTCGGCGTCGAGCGGAAGATTCTCAACTTAGAGAGCGTGAAGCCGCTGAGAGACGTCAGTGTCGAGCAGCAGTACGAAGTCGCCGTGAAATGAATGCCAACGAATCCACAAACAGAATGATCGACGTCCCTTCGACCAGCGCCGCCCTTTCGCATACGTGTGTACGTGTTCACTCATTTAACACCCCCTCCTACAACCACGTTAACCAATTTAGCCATCGACCCAAGTAAGTCGCAATTTAACACCCCATTTCACAACCACGTTAACCAATTTAGCCATCGACCCAAGTAAGTCGCACTTTAAGACCCCGTTAACCAATTATATGCTCCGCATCCTCCTCAGTGTTCCCCCGATGGAAGCTGCGGGCAATTTTTTTATGCACTTGTTTATGTTATTTTTGCATGACATTCATGAGACACTGTTTCCAGGTATATGTTAAGAATGTCAACGAACTCAAAGGTTAAATCATGATTATTGGCGTCACCATGAAGACGCGATATACCACTATAGAATGCGCAATATTTCTGCGAAGACATGGGTCACTTTTTCGTTATACTGATTTCTATGAAGAGGGATGAGACAAATTTGTTCATGAGAATCAGCCCCAATGTGACCACATTTATTAGAGACACGTCATTGGTGGTCTGTTCATCAACGCAAACACCTTAGATTAAAGGAGCACCGACATAAAATTTACTCATGTCAAGATCTTTGCGTCAACGAGTAGCTATTAACCCCCTAGTAGCGATTGACGACCTAAAACGCATTTGACTGACGAATGAGTATCTGTAATATTGATTATTATAGTCACTATTGAACGCCTTTCAAAATGAATGGAAAGCCAGCACAATCGTAGTGCTGGCCGAGCTATCTTGTGGCCACGTCGAGGGCGCTGTAGAGCTGATGCCACTTTCACAAAAAATGGAGACGTCGTACTGGCGTTTCGTCTGCTAGAAGTGCACGTACAGTCAGTACAGCTGTGTCTCTGACGGCGTAGACATGCCCCTGACATTGTCGGTGCCACCGTCTTTTCAGTCAACATCGGCAAGTGATGATGACAGCGACCTAGATTTGGGTATCACAGCGATTTGCGATGATCCTTGGTTGACAAGCTCCGCGTTGAATGGAATGTATTTATCAGTCCCGGTCGTACTGTCGCAGCTCAGGAACACCAACTACGCTCCTCATTTAGCGGATATTTATTGAGTGCATCGCTGCTTTCAGCTGCAGCAGGGCGCACGGCGAGAATAGCCCCGGCCTCGAGAAGAGGCTTCGTACTCTCAGTGAAACCTATATGGTTTACCAACACAGGATTTGCCCTGTAGCAGCTCGCCGCAAAGTGAAGGGATCAAATACGGCTGTTGTTGAAAGGCCTCCAGTCCCCCTGTTCAAAGCGCGTACGAAGTCATCCCACTGGCTACAAAGTGGTTCGTGGCTTGGAAAGGCATAAAAAGCAACGTAGTTTCCGCTTTTCCCGCACCTCGGCGTGCAGGTTTTGACTACGCAGCAGTTCCCCGACATTCTGGCACGCTTCGTCGCTTAGAATGATCGTGCTTACACGCAGTGGAGCACAACGAAAATCAGTTTATGCGACACGATGAATTGCATGCTGTTGTGACCCTCGTCAGAAGGCGCCATGCTGTCCCTGAGAAACTAAGAGGGGCAGCGCTCTCACGCCCATAACCCCAGTTTTTTCGGACTTAAAGTCCAGTGGCAGGCAGCGATAAAAGGATTAGAAGATGGTTCGTAAGCCCTACAAGCATTTCCTCCAGACTGGCTTGTTTGGGTAGACGGCAAAGCGGCCCGACCGCGCAGCTAATGACTATGCAATCAAAGCCTCTAGTCATTGGTGGCCCTTCCAGGGAAAGGCAGAAGAAGCAACCCAACCGCCAAATTGTTCCAGGAGGGAACCCCATTTTCCCTCTACTCAGTGAAACTCGGACCGCAAGAGCATTGCGTCAAGAGGCGCAATAACTATTAGGCAGATCGTGTGTATTCGACTGACGCTCTGGAAAGTGGTATCTTGTGTTTGTGTGTGATTGGTGCTTAAGTCAGGGAGAAGGAGCCCGATAGGGCTTGAAAAGATGCTTGAGATTGCGAGACGTTGCTCTGAACCATGTAGCGGTTCAACCACCACGCTCGTTGTTTGTGAAACTTCTAACTTCTCTACGCTCTAAATAGGTAAAAACGGCGCCATAAACCCGCTTGTTGTTCGTATCCCCATCTTGTCAGCGTTCAATTTCTTCACCCGAAGTTACGCCACGCTACTAAAACAGACCGGGTCAAACGTAACTCTGACGTTCCGGCAACCCACGTCAGCAGGTAAGCGTCGGGTAGACCCCGGTCTGCAACAAGTGGTGATCAGCGCTAGTGTTCGAAGCGACTACTGGTGAACAGCGCTGGGATTCGCAACAACTGGTATTCAGCGATAGGATACGAAGCTACAAGTGACAGTAACACTCGGCCCACGGGAAGCAGCTGACTCTAGACATGGATGACGTTTGGGTGAGTTCTTGGCTTTTCCTTTCAGTGAACCAGGTTCTAAAATAGAGAAAATTTTAAAACTAGTAGTTAACTTTGCTGACAAACCAAGTTTTACCGTTTCGAGAAGTTATTTTTTGTAGTAGCGAGTACTCTTACGATCATGTAGTTACGGGGGCTGCACAAGGCAGACTTGTTAGTGTTGTGTGAGGGATTGGGGATGGATACGAAGGGTTTGGCACGAAAACCCATAAATATACGAGTGATTAATGATTAGGGGCTGAATATAAGGGGACTTGTAAAGCATCGGAGCTCATCAGTCAAAGACACAGCAGAAAGGGGGAGAAAAGAAGCGTGAGCGCGAAAGGGAGGATTGTAGCTCAAAACGTGAGCGTGAAACAAAAAGAAAGCAGTCTGAGAAATAAAACGCCGCTTGGAAAGTGAACGTGAAATATAAAGACTGGCGTACGAGATTGCGATCCGCAAACGAGAATTTGAGTTGATAATTAGGTCGGGCAGTTGTCTTCAGCAAGTGGTCCCTTATCACAACTTGAACGCAGAATTCTGGATGTCTTGGTACATGCAGCCGTATACGGAATCAGGGAATACTGGCTTGTACATTGTGATGTTTGAGCGGAAGTGTGAGCAACTGTCATTTGAGCGAGACGCATAGCGGCACATGCTACTCACGGTTTTGCCCTGCCAGGCAGATGATACTGTTACGCGACTCAGTGAGTAGGTAATTAACAACTACAACGTAGTTAAGGCAGAAACATTCCGGACATTCGAATCTTCTGTCTAGAGAAAAGAAGAACACCTCAGACAAGAGTCGGAAAGAAAGCGCGAAGTAGCACAAAAAGCTAAAAATGAGGCACGCCGGAAAGCGCTGGATGTTTAAAGTGCGTAAGAAAGCGCTATAACCAGAGATCACGCTAGAAAAGGACCCGCATGTTCTAGAATGCATGAATGTAGAGCATGTAGAGAACGAGGCCACGGCCTGTCTGTAGGTAAAGACGGCATCGAACGACGCTCGTTGCGTGGATGAGGATAGTGCCAGCAGCCCTAATGGGCTCAGTAAGAAGCTGGAAACCTTCGTCGTGCCTCAGGAGGACATTTCAACATCGTCAAATGTAGGCATGGTTACCGCAGTGGCTGATGAGAGCCAAAACCTGACGCTTCAAAAGTGCAGCGATGCCATCGGAGAAGACCCAGTGAATAATTTCATCAGTGTTGACAAAACTAATTGTGCATCAACCCAACAAAAGGCGCGATTCAGTACGGCAGCTTCAGGAAAGCAATCTTGTCCGAAGGGTGAACGTCAAAAAAGCACAGTGGCTAAGAACCGTGTCGGGGTGCGAACAATCAGATAATGGCCTCAACTGCCCCTCTAATTCTGGCGTCCCTTTCACATTCCTGGGGAAAGGCGGCTGAAGTGCAGAATGAGGCGTGACAGCAGGCGACAGCCTAGCGTTAGTTTGTTTTGTAGCATCTGGTGTGCTAGAAAACCGCTGGGACCATGACCCCATTGGGTGCGATTGAAAAGTATAGTTGAGAAAAGGGGTCGGTCAGTTTGAGCAATTGTTGCACGTGATACTAGCTAAGCTTACTCAGTGTTGCATTGGAGATGAATATTTGAGTCGTTTTAAGTTTTTAGGTTACGAGATGCGGTGTAAAGTTGTCAGAAAGAAAACCGCTGAAATAAAGGCTGAGGGTTAGTATCAAACTGCTTTATTCATTAGTACGATTATATACAGAAGGTAAAAACTGAAAAAAACAGTGATTTTTCTCATCTTTTATAGGTTTAGTGTTATGTCGTATGCCTTCACTGTCTTGTAGATATAGCGTAACTGAGCATTTGAAGGAAATAGATGTTAGCGTAGGCCGAATGGTTTCATAAAATGATTAGGCTTGGCGCGACACCACGGAGTTCTCGTTAGGCGCTATGAGAATTGAAATACATTTAGTGCACTTTTTCAGCATAAAGCCTGTGCGATTGTTGTGAGGTGCTTTTGAGGTGATTTTATCTCGAGTTAGTTTTGTGTTGTACACCGTGTGTTACACCGTAGCGTAAGAATGTTAGATAAACTGTGAAAGATTAAGCGTTTCGCTAGTAGTGCCGCACTCTTTGCAGCAATGTAGGAATCAGAATAATTGAAAATGCTCAGAGTAGCTCAATGCATTTCTTAATCACAGGCGCTAGCATAGGCAGGTAACTTTAACCCAAAAAACCTAGTAGAAGGCAGTGCTTTGTTCTTTTTTGTAGTTATTTTCTTTGAAGTATGATTGATCGAGTAATCATGAGCAGATCATCAAGCTTTCCCTAAACGTTAAGGTATACCGTGAGGTCACAGCTTATGTTAAGCTTTCGGGAGGCTATTGAGCTTCATGTCACAGATAAAGACGGTCACTGGCAGCCGTACCCAAAGAAAGGCATTAGGAAAATTGCAGCGCTCGCTGAATCCGAGTTTATTCAGCGTTCGCGTACTTGACCGTTGCTGTCCGCGGGACAGAACCGATGAA
This sequence comes from Rhipicephalus annulatus, assembly GCA_013436015.1. Classification (NCBI taxonomy): domain Eukaryota; kingdom Metazoa; phylum Arthropoda; class Arachnida; order Ixodida; family Ixodidae; genus Rhipicephalus; species Rhipicephalus annulatus. The sequence continues at coordinate 49,018 of WOVY01003804.1, forward strand.
AGTAGCCTGTGATGAAAAGGAGGAGGCAGCCTTTTTAAGTGAAGAGGCAATACTGATCATCGTCCAGTATTGAGGACTTCTATTTACGATCGAAAATACACGGCCCGGTGTGTTGCGAGAGATCGAGGTCCAGGTACCGTTTCCTGTCAGGACGACAGCGGCAGTGAGTAAGATGCGCAATACTTGAGCAGCCCGACCACGCAGGTAGTGACTAATGGCGAATTCCATTGGGAAAGCAGGAGCACTCAAAAGCACGCCGGAAGTGCTCTCTTCGGAGCCGGTTGGTTTTAGTGGTCGAACAGGTGCAGAAGTACTGTCATCCATTGGTACAGCGAGAGTGCTTTTGCTGCGCTGAGTGGAGCCAGGAGCAGTTTGCAGTAATCTCGCCTGAAAAGCAGATTAGGCGCAGTGCGACGAGTCACGTGGTCTTTAACGTCACATACTCCGAATTTTTCTTCAGTGGCAAGTGCGGCGGCAATGGTAGCAACGGTGTGTAGTTATACACCACTGTTTGTATGGGCTGCGCGTCTGCCTAATGCGTCGTTAGCATTACTGCAATAACATACCGGCTATTAGGATAATGAAGAGCGTGTGGCTGACCAGTTTCACGTGTACTTCGATGCTCCCCAAAGAGAATATGCCGGGGATTGAAATGTTTGGACGACGTGGTCTCCCCCCTCACCCCCCCCCCTCACGAGACCTCCGAGAGTGCACAACATACCAGTGGCTCGTTGAGTGGCCTTGCTCTCAGTCCTGTGTCCTCCACTCCTCCCTGCCCTGCCCCTCTACTTTTGTTTTCTCAAAGGAATTTGCCATAAACCATCGAAGTCTCTACTACTTGGTAGCCCTATCATGGAAAGAAAGATGTAGCGACCCAAGCGCCACTTTGTTCCAGGAAAAAAAACCCATTTCCGCTCTCCTCTGTGAAACTCGGACTAGAAGAGCATTGCGTCAAGAGGTGCAAGAACTATTAGGCAGACCGTGTGTATTTGAATGATGCTCTGGTGAGCGGTATCTTGTGTTTGTCTGTGATTGGTGCTTAAGTCAGGGAGAAGGAGCCCGATAGGGCTTGAAAAGATGCCTGAAATTGCTAGACGTCGCCCTGAACCATGTAGCGGTTCAACCACCATGCTCGTGGTTTGTGAAACTCCTAACTTCTCTACGCTTTGAATAGGTGGAAACGGCACCATAAACCTATTTGTTTTTTGTATCCCCATCTTGGCAGCGTTCGTTTTCTCCACCCGAAATTACACCACGCTACCATAAAAGACCGGGTTCGATGTAATCCTGACGTTCCGGCAACCCACGTCAGCGGGTAAGCGTTGGGTAGACCCCGGTCTGCAACAACTGGTGATCAGTGCTAGAAAACGAAGCGACTACTTGTGAACAGCGCTGGGATTCGCAACATCGCACGATTAAACTCAGCAAGGAAAGCGAGCATGGCTGGAAATCAGCGAAGTCGGCTCCAAACACACTCAGACATTATTGACGTCATTGTTACTAGCATATCGTCACTCAGGATGTAATTTGTCGAATGTATCACACCGAACACGTAGCACTTGTGTCGATGTCACAGGGCAGTCTATTTTGCATTTTTTTCATAGCTTTTCAGCACTGTTTTACGTCAAAATGAAATAACTTCGACATGACACACTCCACTGAAATTGGGCCAACAAGACCTACGCATAGTAAGTGATTAATTGATTTGCACATTTCGCTCTTGAAATTTGAAGTCAGTGCTTCTTTAAGGTGTGTGCATCAAAAAATGCATGGGCCTTTGGAACATTGAATCCATCAAAAGGCAGTCATTCTTTGGACTGGCCATTTGACTTTATCTATTTCCTCAGGCGACAATAGAGTGTTACAGTCCTCGTTTTTGATGATATGAACGTAAGCTCATTCATATATGAAACACAAGCTACTGACTACAATGTGTTAAAAGGGTATTTAGAGAAGTAAAGTTTAACGCACTTCACGTTCATGAAGAATACGTTCTGCTTGAAAATATCAACAATTTGATAAACACTAGAACCAGCTTTACAGAATAAGTTTTCATCATGTATTAATGATTACTAGTTTAAAAAGTTGGACAAATCCCCCATACTTGAGAATTGACGTTATGCTAAGCATTCGGAGGAAAGGTGACCATGTTGCAATTCTGTTATCTAGCGACACGTCATGAAATGACACTAAATATAAGTACTAATATTGCAGGCACAGACATATGATGAATAGTTACAGGTGTTTATATAACCAGTTGGTGGCACTTGCGCAAAGATGCCAGCTGCAACATGCGTGTTGGGAACACCAAAAGCTGATACGAGGAGCTGATGCTCGCGAGAAAGCTGGCCCTGGGCACTGCTACATAACTCAACTTCAGCGCATGGCAACTAACCACAATTGATGCTAACCCGACATGACGGCTGGACGAAAAGTACATATGAAATGTTTAAAAAACTCTAGGTAAAGCAGAACGCTAAGTCAACGTGGTTTGAATATAACAAGTGTGAGGCAACGTTAGATAGTAGAATATGACATTGCACCGACGTTTGAAGTATTACGTTGTCATATAACGCAATGCATTTATCGTTGCAGCAATATTTTAATAGTGACGTTGTCCTAGCGTGTTGTTTTCAACGAGGCAATTATATTCAAGTTATGATGTTGCCCTAACGTGATGGTATTAATGTGGCAGCAACAATCCAATAATCACATTGCATCAACGTTGTACATATAAATCCAGCCCATGTTTAACAGCGAACGAAGAGGCAACCTGGAGAACATAATGGCTGAAAAATACAATAACAAACATGTCATTTTTTTAATTCCGTGTGCTCGTTTGATTAATGGCTGACATAGGCTAGTTAGTGCGGTTGAGTAAGAAATAGAAGAAGCGTGAACAATACAGACAACTGTTCCGCCAATGTTCTTCACACACTAATCCTTCTTTGAATTTCATTTCTTTATACAACTGCACTCAAAGTTTTTTTGATTTATTTGTTTGACAATACACGATTGCCGTAGTGAAGGAGACAAAACAGTCCACGCTTCATAGAATGAGCCACCTGAAGAGGCCTCTATAGCTCCGCACCATACGTTCTTCACACAGAGTGATTGTATTGGCGAAAAAAACCGAAACACAAGAACAGAATGAACAGAATTACAAGGTGAAGACCACTGCGTCACACCTTCTTACGTCTGTAGCTAGGTACACTAAACACATTGAAATCATATGTGAGAAAGATATCTGCAAGAACAAGCCTTTTAGGGCCCCAAACTTTCAGGCTACAAAAAGCCTGCTGTAGGCAGGCTTCATATTAACATGTATGAATGGAGACTTGAAGAATAAATTATCTCTCTATTTTAAATATTACAGTGAGGTTGTAAATATAGCATAGGAATAACTGCATTATGAAGTGGGAGAGCAGTTAAATCAAACTGTGACTCCTATGTGATGCATCACCTCAATCATGTTTTAAAGAGTGCTTTTAGAATAAACACTCAAGAAACACATCTACTAAAAATTGACCTACATGCTTGCATGATGCAAGGGAACAGCCACAATAAACCCTATTATTGGCAAAAATTATGGAAGTGAAACCAATAGGAACTATGGATCTAGAAAAACAGCTGTTTCACAGAGCTCTTACTCTTGGGGAAGATAAAAAGCAATGCAAGATTTTGAGAAAAAGTTGCACACAGGAAAATCAGTAACTGGATATAGTAATAAATTAAAATCACGGTCGAAAGAGAGAAAGATATGGTATGAAGAAAGGCAGGGAGCTTCACCGGTAATCAAGTATCTGGTTAGCTACCCTGCCCTTGGGAAGAGAGACAGATAGGTAAGGAAAACAGAAGGAGAGAAAATAAAGAGCTGGAGGAAGTGAAAAAGCACACACACTAGAATGTCACGAACGTTCGATAAGGCGGATCAATCGCAGAAATTTTAGGAGGACGGTCCCAGTCGCAATAAATGCAAAGACATGCTGAGGGTTCGGACGAAAAAGGGTGCCCATTCTGGTTCGGAAGTGCCTTGGCAACTGTTTGCAGTTGCCAAGGCAAATAAAATCTGGTAGTTTCTGCGAATTATGAAAATGCAATAGTGCAGCTATTTCACGTGGTCGGCTCTTACAGCTTTATTGGGAACATGCATCGTCATGAAAGCATTTCTTGTCTTCCTAATAACTGCGTGGAAGTAAACATCGGCCAAAAATACGCAATCGTAAAGAAGTGTGTTATTCAGTCACTGCCAAATCTATCATTCACGGTGCACAAAGCTAACACCAGGCCTGCAGAACACGCTGTCTGCAAGCAAATTTAAACATCAAATGGCACCACAATGAAATGCCACGCTAATACAGAAGGACGATCACTCACAACAAACACAGTAGACACCAACATAGAGAAAGCACGCCTGCCGAAAACACTGTGTTGTTGGTAAGAAAACCTAAACCACAAATTGCAGCCACGTGTAAGGGCACAGTAATATGCAAAAGATATCACCCGCAGGAAATCTGGGAGACGCCACCAAGGAGATGCCAAGCCTGCACAACCGACTATGCAGCACACAAATAACGTCACACAACTGCAGTCCCCTTGGCATTTGTCTTAGGCCTGGCTTCAGCTTCGCTTTGACTGTGATGCTTATGTCAGCTTGAACAAAGGCACCTACCGATTGTGATTTCCTTGCATGAGTTGGTCGAGCGAGAAGACACACAACTGAGGCAAAGCTGCTAATAAGATACCATTCTTTCTTCACATGACTTCACGCAGCTTTCTATGTAGGAGATGTAGCACCAGTTTTATGCAGCTGTCTGGGTGACTGATACATTTGGTCAACTGTAGTGTTTTTCTAGGTGGTCACCACACAAACGGCTGATGCATATCTCACAGCAGTGCTCCTTTCTCCTTAACATGCTATCGTGCACTTCAATGCTGTAAGTTCTGGCCGCTACTGGTCCAACAACACCACCTTTTTTCTATAGAATTCGAGGCGTGAATGGTTGGAGTCTTAATGGAGTCTTCTTTCTTCGGTAAAGAAAGCTTCGATGCTTTCTCTCTGTAGAAGTTTATTTTTATATGCATTATTTTCCTACTAACTCTGCTACTGCAAGGTAGGCTTTTAAGAGGCATGTTTGTCGTCGACAGACTAGGTATGGTAGCCTGTGAACAGTTAGGCGAGCTTCCCTTTTTGTTCCAGCGTGATGTGCATGCATAAGTAGCACTACGTTAATGCAGCTGTCTGGACGACAAATACATTTGGTCAATTGCAGTGTTTTTCTATTTGGTCACAACACAACGAAAGCTTGACTGCATTTATCAAACAGTCAACTATTAAATAAGGCTGAGGCTGATTGAAGCTGGAAGTCGGGTGCGAGCTGCCACTGCTAGGTGAACCTGGCGAGCTCTGTAAATAACAATTGTGGACTATTGTCACTAGTTCGCACAAATGGTGTTTCATACCTGGAGAGGCCTATTGTCTGATCATCTTGTCGCACTGCTGCTCATTGTTACATTCATGCACTTCTGGATTGAGGCAGTGAGGGAAGAGCTGAGACGTTATTTAGCTTGCCGTTTTAAGCAGCGAAGGGTGCAGTGGGTATACCCTTTTTTGCATGTCCGCGTAGAGTGTGCATGAAGTGTTCATTTCTGGTTGTGGAGTCACCTCAGTTGGAGGAATGAAATCTAAACTGTAGTAGGTAAGGGCAACAGATCTGACGGCCACGGAAAGTCGGAGTATCACCGTCCGTTCAATAGATGAATTTTCTTGACTTACAACGCCGAAATAAAGATGAAATCGCTGCGTGAACAGCATCAATTTCGCTCACAAATCACCGATCATGCACTTACGTGCTCAGATGTCTCTGCTGTGGACGTTGTTTTGTGCGCGAAGATCCGCATCAAATGAGCTCACTGATCATGCTTAGCTGTTGCATGGAGGTACTCTGCTTTTTTTCACTAGAGATTGTAGGTATCAGTCACATTTGAACGACTCCTGACGCTTGACTAAGCCACGCTAACATGACGCCTTTAACCGACATTGCAGAGCAAAAAGACAAGAAATTAAGACGCTCCATGCAACTGTGTTACGATGATGATGGAGATATCAGTGAGTCAGAATGAAAATTGCACAAGTTTCGATTTCAACTTTATTTTTAAAGCGGTTTTGTAACAGTAAAAAAAGACAGGTAAGGCGCCATAAAAAAGTGAGACAAAAGTTGTTTGCAAAGGACATAATTACTGTGCGCACTAAAATAACCGTAGAACAACGCTATGACTTGTACAGCGCAACTGAAGTTTCAGTGACGCCCTCGTCACTTGCTTTTCTTGCACCTTCATGATGCGTTTTTACGATGATTTTTAATTTGCGCTAATCAGATGTCACCAAAATAAAAATGTAGTCCTGATTAAAAATGATATTAGGATTCGCACGAAGAATATCTAAAATTACCTAGTACTATTACCTAGTATAGCAATAGCCTTTTAGATTGGCACTGGCTTTATTTGTCTCAAAGGCTATACATTGTCAACATCGAGTCTTGCTTTGCATCATGGTCTGGTATAGTCATGGGATAGCATTTCGCGCTCAAAATATTGGAGCGTTCCTCTGCGGTCCCTTCATCAGTAGTTAACAATGTCATCATCATCATACTAGCCTGACTACGTCCACTGCAGGACAAAGGCCTCTCCCATGTTCCGCCACTTAACCCGGTCCTGTGCTTGCTGCTGGCAATTTATACCCGCAAACTTCTTAATTTCATCTGCCCCCCTAACCTTCTGTCTCCTCCTAAGCCGCTTCCCTTCTCTGGCAATCCAGTTAGTTCCCCTAATGACCAGCGGTTATCCTGTCTACGCGCTAGATGCCCGGCGCATGTCCATTTCCTCTTCTTTATTTCAACTATGATATCCTTAACCCCCGTTTGTCCCCTAATCCACTCTGCTCGCTTCTTGTCTCTTAAGGTTACACCTACCATTTTTCTTTCCATTGCTCGCTGCGTCGTCCTCAATTTAAGCTGAACCCTCTTTGTAAGTCTCCAGGTTTCTGCTCCGTAGCTAAGTACCGGGAAGATACAGCTGTTATATACCTTCCTCTTGAGGGATAATGGCAATCTACCTGTCATAATTTGGGAGTGCTTGCCGAATGTGCTCCACCCCATTCTTATTCTTCTAGTTACTTCAATCTCTTGGTTCGGCTCTGCGGTTATTACCTGCCCTAAGTAGACATAGTCTTTTACAACTTCAAGTGCACTATTACCTATCTCGAAGCGCTGCTCCTTTCCGAGGTTGTTGTACATTACTTTCGTTTTCTGAAGATTAATTTTAAGACTTACCTTTCTGCTCTCCTTGTCTAACTCCTTAATCATGAGTTGCAATTCGTCTTCTGAGTTACTCAGCAATGCAATGTCATCGGCGAAGCACAGGTTACTAAGGTATTCTCCAATAACTCTTATCCCTAACTGTTTCCCATTCTAGGCTTCTGAAAACTTCCTGTAAGCACGTGGTAAATAGCATTGGGGAGATTGTGTCCCCCTGCCTTATACCCTTCTTGATTGGTATTCTGTTGCTTTCTTCATGAAGCGTTATGGTAGCAGTTGATCCCCTGCAGATTTCTTCCAGAATTTTTATATATACTTCATCTACGCCCTGATTCCGCAGTGTCTGTATAACGGCTGGTATTTCCACTGAATCAAATGCCTTCTCGTAATCTATGAAGGCTATGTATAGTGGTTGGTTATACTCTGAGCATTTTTCTATTACGTGATTGATAGTATGGATTTGGTCAATTGTTGAGTAGCCTGTTCGAAATCCTGCTTGTTCCTATGGTTGATTGAATCCTAATGTTTTCTTTACTCTATTAGCAATTACCTTTGTAAATAGCTTGTATACTATAGAGAGCAAGCTGATCGGCCTGTAATTTTTCAAGTCCTTGTCATCTCCTTTCTTATGTATTAAGATGATATTAGCGTTCTTCCAAGACTCTGGTACTCTTCCCGTCAGGAGACTCCTCGTAAACAGGGTGGCTAGTTTTTCTAATACAATCTGTCCTCCATCTTTCAGCAGATCTGATGTTACCTGATCCTCACCAGCAGCTTTGCCTCTTTGCGTGCTTTCCAAAGCTTTTCTGACTTCTTCTATCATTACTGGTAGGGTGTCATCTGGGTTACTGCTAGTTCTTATAGTATTAAAATTGTGGTTGTCTCAGCTACTGTACAGATCTCTGTAAAACTCGTCCGCTATTTTAAATAACCTACCTATATTGGTAGTTAATTTGCCTTCTTTGTCCCGTAGTGCCGACATCCGACTTCTGCCTATCCCAAGTTTCCTCTTCACTGTTTTGACGCTTCCTCCGTTTTTCAGAGCGTATTCAATTCTCTCCATGTTATACCTTCTCACATCGCACACCTTACGCCTATTAATCAACTTCGAAAGCTCTGCCAGTTTTATTTCGTCTGTTGTACTTGACATTTTCATGATTTGACGTTTCTTAATTAGGTTCTTCGTTTATTGGGAAAGCTTGTCAGTGTCCTGTCTAACTACCCTGCCTCCTACTTCCACTGCACACTCCGTAATGATACTCGTCAGAATAATATTCATTGTATCTACGCTAAGGTCGGTTTCCTAATTAAGAGCCGAGTACCTGTTCTGCAGCGACACTCTGAATTCCTGTACTTTCCCTCTCAGGGCTAGCTCATTGATTGGCTTCTTGCGTATCAGTTTCTGTCGTTCCTTCTTCAAGTCCAGGCGCATTCAAGACCGTACGATTCTATGGTCACTGCATCGTACCTTGCCAACCACTTCCACATTCTGCACGATTCCTGGGTGTGCACTCAATATAAAGTCTATTTCGTTCTTCTTTTCGCCATTAGGGCTCCTCCATGTCCACTTGCGGTTTTATCGTTTTCGGTAGAAGGTATTCAAAATCCGTAAATTATTGCGTTCTGCGAATTCTACTAGTAGCTCTTCTCTGGCGTTTCTAGTACCGACGCAACAATCTCCTACTGCTTGGTCTCCAGCCTGCTTCTTCCCTAACTTTGCATTAAAGCCGCCCATCACTATAGTATACTGTGTTTTTACTTTACTCATTGCCGATTCCACGTCTTCATAGAAGCTTTCAACTGAAGCGTCTTCATGGCTGGATGTAGGCGCGTGAACCTGTACTACCTTCATCTTGTATCTTTTATTCAGTTTAATTACAATACCTACCGCCCTTTCATTAGTGCTATAGTACTCCTCTATGTTGCCAGCTATGTTTCTGTGAATTAGGAACCCCACTCTAAGTTTTCTTCGGTCTCCCAAGCCCCGATAGCAAAGGACGTGCCCATTCTGCAGCACCGCATAGGCCTCATCTGTCCTCCTAACCTCACTGAGCCCTATTATATTCCATTTAACACCCTCTAGCTCATCGAATAGTACAGCTAGACTTCCCTTACTAGGTAATGTTCTAGCGTTAAACGTTGCCAAGTTCAGGTTCCTATGGCGGCCTGTCCGGATCCAGAGATTCTTAGCACCCTCTGCGGCGTTGCATATCTGACCGCCGCCGTAGTCAGTTGCTTCGCAGCTGCTGGGGACTGAGGGCCGTGAGTTATTTGACGTATGCATGTGGGAGGTAGGGGCCAGATACTGCTCCAGGGTGGCCAATCCTTCTCTGGTGAGGGAGTGCGTTTCCGGCGGTGGTTAGCGGTGAGGCCGCACCCCAGGCCTCTTATTGCAATTCCATCAACACGCGGATTTCTTTTTAATCCGATTGGGAACTGCGCGGCACCGGAATTTGAATCACGGACCTCTTGCATGCGAGGCGGATACTCTAACCACTACGCCATTGCCGAATACGTGGTGAAAAATCATTCAACCAGCATTTCATAAACTGGACCACTAGGTCAGCACATTGCCTGTGCAACAATTGTTCAAGCAGACGTTACAGGAAAAAGGGCAGTTTGAAGGCATGTCAATGCCCTCATCGCAAAATGCACAGAACACACAGTAAGGATATCAGCCAGTTTTTGCTTGTGTTCGGCAAGTTGTTTCTCAACATCTGTAATCTCCTTCATGAGCTGCATGTGTGTTTTGTGAAGGTCCAGCCGCAATCGTCGGGTGCCAAAGTAGCCTCCCGTAAGGGCACCCTTGTGTGAAACTTGGTCGCCGTCTAAAGTGATGCTATTCCAGTCTCTAGTAATGACTAAGGGTAACAGGAATGTAGCTGTAATGAAAAATAGGGTGGTGTGGAACTACAATAGGTATGATGTGAGAGGAATTTGGAAAGGTGTCATGGTCCCGGGTTTGACGTTTGTCAATGCGGTCTTGTGTATGAAATCAGAGGTTCAAGCAAGATTGGAAATTAAACGTGGCATAGGTAGACTTGCTTTGAGAGCGCAATTGAATACTCCAAATCAGGGGGTACAGGTTACATGAGATGGACATCGTTTGAGTGCAAGGAAGCTAGCAGCAAGATAACTTTGGGTATCGAGCGATTGAGCAAAGTGGGAAAGGAGCATTGGGCTGGGAAATTTTTCAACTACTTGTAGATGAAGAATGTTGCTACTAAGTCGCTAAAGCGAACTCAAAAATTTTCAAGCAAGCATTTAGACAATAGCAGAATACCAAGTTAAAAGAAAACATTTCTTAGGAAGAAGGTGAAGGAAACAGAGAGGGACATGCAGGAAATTGGAATGCTTACGAAAGCATCACTGGAGACCTATTGAACTTTCAAGAAGGAAATTGTGAAATAAAAGATCTACCACTTACCGCTGGTGATGGGCATATCGGAGGGAGGGGGGGTGACCATAGTGTTTTCAGCATTACCAGCAAGATGGCGCAATAAGCGCGCGCCACCACATCGTGACGACGTGCGCTCTCATCTCCCACACGTACTTGTTCGCCTTTGCTTGCGGTGGGGAGGATCATGCGTCTTGGCTGGCCTTTGGCTTTCACCGGAGCAATTCTGTTGTAGTTATTGGGCGCACATAGGCCACTGCAATCGTTGCAAGGCCTTCGTTTGCAAAAAGAGCGCACTTTTCAGACACAGTGAAGTAACAAATGGGACGCTTATTCGCTTTTATTTGTACCTGTATGTTTCGTGGGTTTTTGACACGTGAGAAACGTGGGGCACGTTTCAATCTGCTTGCCATTTTGAGCGTGACATTTCAATTTCTTGCTATCGCGTTGTTTTGCCTTTGCAGCAAAGCTCTGACTTTTATTTCAGAGTTCCTTCATTCTTCATGATGGTGTAAGAAAATTTAAAAAAATTTAGTTCTAAATATCAAGTTTAAGAATTATAGGTCAATATTGCAAAATGTGAAACTTCACTCCTTCAAGGTTCGGAGCAACAGGAACTTGGGTGAATGTTCACAGGTGCTATGATCTAGCAGTGGAATTCAAATTATAATTATGTTTGTCGTTTTTAAGAGAGAGTGGTGTAGTGCAATGAAGGTTTTACATAAATTGTATACTTCACTTATGTTCGCTGCCATTTTTATGTGCATACCTCAGCGATTACAATATCCACTTAACAGGACCTCTGACATCATGAAGTTATAATGAAACTGCATTCAGACCTTAGGTATTATGCAAAAGTGACAAAAATGCTTGAATTAAACAAGACCACTGGAATAAAACAATAATGCAAATTTATTTGAACACACTGTACTAAAAACTGTAGTGCACTAAAAATTGTGGTAGTAATATTTTTCATGAAGAATATTGATACATAACGTTACATCACTGCTGTGAACCATGCAATGACTGGGCCTTACAATCCTTGCTGTCATGAAAATAAAAATATCACAGTAACATTATACTATTCAGGTACTTTGAACCTATGCTCTGCAGTTAAACTCAGGCATTTGATCTGCATTAAAGTGCTTCCAAAAAAGACAGCTACAAATGACTGCAGATGTGACCTTGTAACTGTACATTTTTTCTATCAGTCGAATCGCCCTTTTTTGTTGTACTCCTCCCTCTTCCTTCAGTTGCATAACTGATTCAGCAGTAACTAGCTCCTTTGCCTCCACTTTCATTTCAGTTGCCGGCTGCTGCGGTGATGCCTCTTTTCCTTGATCACTTCCTTCTTGGTTTTCTTCTGAAGCTGCTTCTTGAACCTCTGGCTCTTCCTTGACTTGTACCGCTGCTCCTTGTGGCCCTGGCTCTTCCTTCACCTGCAGCGCAGGTTCGTCCTTTGGTTCAGCATTCAAAGGAGACTGGCTTCGTGTGCTGGTGCTTGTGCTAGTTTGTATAGAGTCTGCGTGGCTGCATTTATTGGCTTTGTGTTCTGTGGGGCCCCCTCGTGTCTGTGTACAGCTAAGCAATGTGTTCGACGGTGGCGACGGTTTCTACCTGACCAGTCTTCACGCTGCATGGCCGGGTAAGTAGCGGGGATTGCAGTCTTCTCTTTTGTAGTCCTTTTTTGCCATCCCATGTTTTGTCGCATTATTGTGACGTAAGTCACGTCCACTGCCGGTGTAACACGGTCATTTGTGATCGTGATTTGGCTCCAGAGTTGCGGTTTGACTCTCGTTTTGGGCAAACTCAATCCACAATAATTTGCACCGCTTTTCACCGGTCATTGTTGATCGCAATCAAGATATCAGGCCCATTGCGTTTTGTTCGCGTGCTATAACTATCATCATGTCATACCAAGTAGCCCGAACTGGCACACTTCCAAATGAACTCTTCTGACGAGCAAAAGTGCTCGCGTGACACCAATGCAGTCTACTGTATGCAACCAAAAATTATGAATGTGTTGTTTTTTGCGTACATTCAGCTTCAGTATCTCGATTTGTGTAGTGTATACGTTTTATGCACTAAATAAAGTGAAAATAATATCAGCTGTTCTATTCTCAGAATCATTTTTAGGTTGCTCTGTGTAATTATGTCTACAAAAAAGTAGCCCTTTGATTGAGTGACAGCCCCTTGTTCGTTTGAACATCAGTTTCACCATGTTTCCCTGGGCCACCAGTTTTGCTGTAACCTTTTCGTCGCGTCTGTTATCATGGCCTCCTGTGTTTGGCTCCAGTCAGCGTTACTATATTTGTACTAGTTTCTTCGTTTGGTAGTATTGATATAATTTTACTCCAATTAGTCTGTGAGGAGAAGAAGTACAATTTTGTTATAGCACTTGAAACAACCGCAGCCTGTAAAGCGTATACCTATCGACGTGGTGACATGCGGCACAACTATTCATTTGCTTTAACCACTTGCAAATACTTGAGAAATGAATAAATGAATGCAACTTTGTTATTAATTGTGTAAGCAATCTCGACACTCGAATTCCAACCACTAAAATGTTGACCATAACCTGAATCACTTAATGCTTAAAAATTACCAGAGTAGAATAACCCCCTGATAAAGACTACTTGAAAGTACTATGCTGTCTTCAAAAAAACCTACAATCACACCTATAGATTCAGAAATGCCTTGTCACTCTTGTTTGTATGCTAAAAAGGTTTCATGGAGTCTATTCTTAGGACGGCGTCCCATCTGACACATGTAGCTCCTGCTGCATGTCAGTGATTGTGCACATCATGCCTTTAACACAGGTTACTTACTTCTGCCTATGATGAGTGCAGCAGTGTTTCCTTCCTTTCATCTGATAGATGAATCTTCGTAGGTCATAAAGTTTTGGGGGCCATTAGCACTACTTCAACTCCAGCACTTTATCCCTTTCTTTTCAAAAGAATTTGTAAGAAACACTGTGCTTGCTAAGTGCGACAGCCGTATTCTTTTCTTGCAGCCCTTCAGATGGTCTGTAGCTCCTTTCTACGCAAGCCTCGCAAGCCTAAAAAAATACTCGGCTTGAGGCAACTTGTATCGAGTTAAACCTGCAATATGAAGTCTAGAAGTTTCTTGAAAATTGCTTCTACCACCTTGTGTTAAAGTGATTCACACAGAGCACTCTGCAAGGCCATGTGCATGGGCACGCTCTTGGCTCTTTTTGTGTGCTGCAATGAGAAAGGCAGCAGTGGCGCTCATGGACGAGACTTATACCGCAAACTTGTGCATCATTTTGTAAAAAGCTGTGTTAAGCACAGGAATTCGATTGTGAAACATTCGGGCATCTCATGTGTTGCTACAAGATGCTTAAGCTTGAGCTGCAAAACCTTCATACTGGGTTTCACAAGCTACTTGCAGTCGACAGATTGTACCAATTAAACAGTAAAAAATTATCCACATACAAGGAGATCGTACAGCACTGAAACGTAGCAATCTGTTAATATTGTTCCTTTCAAAACTGGTCAAGTGCAGGCCTCTAAATATTGATACAGAGCTCGATTCAATAATAATACCCTGCCGTTTCAAATACACCTTTATGACCCATTCAGAAAAGGCAGGCTCAAGTATCAGCGTGAGAAAAGCTTCCAAACACCTGCCAGTGACATTCAACTTTTTCCAGGGAAGGATACTGCTCGAAGAATTTTGATAGCATCCTTGATGCAGATTAGAAGATCCTTTGCGCTGCCAGGCTGTTCATATTCGGTTAATCTTTGCTATAATTTTGAATGACTCGTACTGAGCCTGTGTTGACGAAAAAATATTCATAAATGGCTGTTGAGTTATAGTGCTGTAAGATCCTTCTGCTTTGTGGAAGATTTTTTGGTGTTTCATTAGGCAGAATCAATAGGCTTGGAGTAGAATGTCGTGCTCACTTTGAAGTTTTCTCAGGATGTGATCCAACTTAGTGAAATAGCTTAGCTGCTTCTTGAATGAGGCACGATTAAATTCTTGAACTTAAAGTGGTTTCTCAGAGAATACAACTTATATTGGTGGTATGAACTTTGTGCTTGGAAGCAGTTGATGCTTTTGTATCCCGGTATTCGAAAGTTGCTAAAAAGTGGAACATGAACTTACCCTTGGAGAATGGTCTGTGGCAATCGACTCATCTCTAACATGCTGGATGATGCATTTTCCGAGTAAACATCCCATTTTAAAATTGCGGGTTTCATTTAAGATGCATCGTTGTTGGTAGCTGGGAGTTTGCTTACGTATATAATGAATTCTATGCGTGAAGAGGAGTGGCAGTCCGAATAGAAGACCCAAGAAAGGAATAAAGCAACTGTATGCATCGCATTTACAGTATCTCTCGCAGACTCAAAGAGGTAAGAGAAAGCGTTGAAGTACAGTCAGTGTGCTTTTTTGCCTGTGCAGATCAACCTCTCGAATGAACTACAAAGGCTGCAAATCTGATCACAGGCAGAAGCGTGTAACATGTTTTAAACACACGGCGAACACAATTCCTTTAACAAAGAAAAGTGAGTCCCTAAGATTTCATTTTGTTCATTCATAGGGAGGGTCCCGCTCCTGTAGACCTATTGCCTTTAGGTAGTGTAGGAGGGTTTATTGTCAGCTACTAACACGTAGAAAGATCACGTGCTATGAACCGTGCCCACTTACACTCCCAGATTTACGTGCTCGCAAACATTCGATAATGTCGACAAGAGAAAAGTCGCCGCTTTAGCTCATTGATAAGAGCATCTAATAAATTATTCCAAGGTTGTATGTTCAGTATTTTCTGGTGGCGAGTTGTGTGTTTGTCCACTTTAATTACCGAACATTTTTATCGAAATTGCTGTACTATAGTCAAAAAGCTACTAATAACGTCTCCTATATTTTTCATGGGCTGATTGCCTGTTCTCATTAAAGGACTGTGTGTACATCTGCACTGCTTTGTAATAAATTTCAGTTGAAAGATGGTGCTGCGTCTTTGTATCTGTTGTCCCTCCAATTGCGTTTGCTCGGAGCATTCTTTGCAGGCGAGTTAACTTGTGGGTAGATATGCGGGGGCACGGTTTCTTGTCTATAAAATGTCAAGTGATATTTGCTGAAACACACTTAAATCAACTTTAGAGTGGTTGTCTTACCATTATTTGCAGAACAACTCTTTGATTTCTGTCTAAACGACCCATTGCTTTTTACGTCATAAGGTTTTGTTGGCCTCCACAACCCTTGCAAATGCTTTCCTAACAGACTTCTTCAAATGAAGAGAGGCAGACTTGATTGGGAGCACTATGGCTGATGTCGTTGCTTTGGCTGCGCATTTTTATGGGTCACGCATATGTACATCTAAGAGGCAATTATCGCTGCACCCAGAATGCCTTCACTGAGGAAAGTTATCTGTACGGTGACCACGTCCATGTGGTTTTGTATTCATATAGCTAGCTATGTTCACATGAAAACCACGTTACATCTCGTCTCACTTGCTTAGCACCCTATACAACCGAAATCGTGACTGAGCACTGTAAAACCTTTTTCTAGGTAACTAACTGTTCCATCCACGATGAGTGTGTCAATAACTACTTATTGCTACAGAAAAAAACGCTATGCAAATATTTTGTGTGAGTGTTCAGGCTGTGTCTATGAAAGATAATTGAGCCCTTCAATGTTCATTTTTTTCTGTGACATGCAGTAAGGTCAGTGTCTCAGACAGGAACCTCACATAATGAGTCACACTGTGAGCACCATTGCAGTCTACAAACAGTAATTTAAAGGATTCTCGGAATCCTTTCGTGGGGTGATGGGTTAGGCCCATTTTGAAGACATTGTTTCTTACAATTAATCCAGGTCAAAGAGTCAGGGAGATAGTAGAGGTGGAGGAGATTGCAAGGTCATCTGACGCATGTGTAAGCATGCTATTGTTGCACATTTAAGACAGAGCATTCCCTTTTGGTGGGATATAAAGATGTGAGCAGTTAGGCTGCATCTTTTTTGTTTCGCTTAACCTGATACTTTTATTGTGGTTTGTGGTTTGATGCTTTTATTTCTTGTATTTTTTCTGTATACAGCTTACCCTTGCCGTAACTAGATGGACAAGTAAACGAAAAAATTTTTGTGTTGCAAGGGTTTCGTTATTGGAAAATGACACAGTACATCCTGAAATACGCAAAGATTCATTCTATCGGGGAACAAATTTGAGGACAGAACAGAAAAAGCGTCACTCGCAACTAACTTTGTTCTTGGATAAACTGCGAAATATATAAGCGTAGCAACCATGTGCGTGCACATTGCCTCACAAGCTAGTCAAAAATGTTGCAATAAGATTGACAACAAAAAAATGTTGACAAAAAAGCCACTAAACAAAAATCTTAGAAACGAAAATTTCCCACCACGCAGAGCAACAGATGTAACACTAACATACATATCTCTCTTCTTGGTAATGTAGAATGCTTCCATAATTTCACGTGCCAATATATCATTACTCTTACTAAGAATGGATACACTGGAAAACCTAGCCTCACATTTGCGAACGTCACAATGTGCTGGCAAATATGCCGAAAGTTTATTTTTATATTTTCGCAAAAAGTTCTTGCTTCCTAATTCTGTCCTCTGCGCACCGGCACATTCGCCTGCACACTGTGGCTCCTGCAAGTGTGAGGCCAGGTTTTTCAGTGTATCCTTCCTTGTAAAGTGTAATGACACCTTAGCACGCAAAATTATGGAAGCATACTAAATTATACAGAAGAAAGATACGCATGTTAATATTACATATGTTGCTCTGCGTAGTGGAGAGATTGATTCTTCGGAATGTGTTTTAGTTTAGTGGTTTTTTGTCAATACTCTTTTGTCGGCAATCTTATCGCGCATTTTTTGACTAGCATGTGAGGCAATGTGCATGCGCAAGGTTGCTACGCTTATACATTTCGCTGATTTTCCGAGAGGAAAGTTGCAAATGACGCCCTTTCTCTTCTGTCCTCAATTTTCTTCCCTGATGGTATGCATCTTTTGAAAATTAAGTAGGCATGTACCAACTAGCCCAACACACTGATTGATTAAGGTGGCGTTCCCACTCCGACAGCACCCGCTCTGCATTTTATTCACTGTTTGCTGACGTTCTACGCTCAGCCTATTGATGTGAATTGTAATGCATTAGAAAGCTTACATTTTCACCTAATATTTACAGCTAGTATTGTCGCCTAGTCTGAAGCGGTTTTGCATAGCACTCAAAACAGCACGAGCAAAGACCAGTGCTTTTCATGTATAAGCCGCCATTGCACTGGAAGTGTGGCAAAGCTGTTCAAAATAACCAAATAAAATTTCCTGGGCCACTCCATAAAACACAAGGTTTCTATGAAGAATTGTAGCCAGTAAAACAATCAGAAAGTCATGCATCCTTCAATCAAAATGAGCGGAACAATGTGGGTTTATGAGTGAATAACACTTTTTTTTCGTTTTTGTGTAGAACAACATAACTGAATGGGTTTCCAGGCTACATTGTACATAATAACTATGCGAAGCTGTGTCGCGTTCTGACGAATATTTCATGAATATATACTGCTTTATTTCACATATTTATAAATACACATATTTATGGACCTGCTTGGCTGCTCGCCTTTGTAGCCAGGAGACTAGAGAAGCGTTTCTGAAGTACACAGAGAACTTTACCTTGTCTTCTTCTATTTTTCAGACTCGTAGGCCACTACCTGGTGGTATTTGCTTCGCGGGGAATCGAGGAATGTTTGGAAGTGCGTGTTTCACGTGACGCTAGTCGTAGGGTAGTATGAAATTGGACCTTTTTAGAGAGACCAGTGTGCACATGTGAAGGGGTGGCGACATGACGCATGTTCTATTTTTTCTTGGTAGAGTAGGGGAGGTAACAAGGCCCAGCAGCCTTTATAAACGTTGCACAGAGCGGTGACAATTGCTAACTGAAATGTAGCTTCAATTGTCTGCAAATCATTCCTGAAAAATACTAAGCTCCCGAGATTTTTTTTACCATTGCGTGGCGGATAACTTCAAAGACTATGTACCTCCAGTTTTGATTTCAGTGACCTTCACAGAGGCGCTCTTCAGACATGAAAAGAGCCCATTGACAAGTTTGTGGATAGTTTGCGGGCAAGTTGGTGGAAAACAAACTTGCATGTGCGCATTAACTTTATTATAAACTCTCAGTTATTGTGCCATATTTCCCTGACTGCAACAAAAAGTGCGGATTGCTGCGTGAGCTCTATGGCGTTCCCAGTCACGCACAGCAAAACAAATGTCATGTGTCTTGACGCCTTTTGATGTTTGGAAACAATATTTTCAGTATGCCAACTTCTTGAAAAATTGTGTTTGCTAGCGTAGTACTTACTCTCAAATTACGGTAACACATGTATTGCGAATGATCATTTGGTCCTCGAAGACCACTGATGGAATGTTGTTTGCTTGTTGTAGTGGGCAGTGACTGGTCTAGCAGACAGGTAGCAGGAATAAAGCTTGAGCTGCATGAACTAGACAAGACATTCACCGTTTACCTCTAGCAAAGCTAAGGTTTGGCGAATACTCTGTTCGCTCATGTAGGTCATGTTATATCTTACTTACAAGGCACCCAGTCTTCACTGACCATAGCGGGACATAACGCATTTACTATCAGCATCGGTCACCATAGACACCTAGAAACTGAGACGTTCGCAGGAAACGTGAACGCACTTGAGCGTATTTCTCCAACGAACTTCTTCGAGTGCTCACTGGGTGAAGGCACAAATGGGTGAGCCGCCTATTTCCCTCCACCTCCAAAATGACATATGCAATACGCGGACTTGGTTTGCAGCTTCCACTCGCTAAATCAAAGGTCCCAGTCAGCCAGCGTGCTGCCCAGACACTCAAAGTGGTGAAACACAAAGGGGTGAGAGTAATGGGAGGTAATTTCAAGTTTGAAACCAAAGATTGAGAACCTTGAAAAAAATGACCGTGCGAAGTTTTCGGGATATTTATATCACATAATAGTGCTATGAGTGCTCACATAGATGAGCACTAATGAAGCAATCGTTTCGTATGATCACTTCGTATACCACACCACTGTGCTGCTGTTTTAAAATTGAGATGAAAATATCTGAGGTACGACGTACGCAAAGTGATCCGATTCTGAGAGGTCTACCGTTGCATTCGTGAAAGCCCAGTAAGTGTGCAGGTGGGGTGTGAAATTTCTGCCCCCAAAAAGACTCCCAGGATCCTATATACGTTTGTCTTAGATGACTTGAACGCCGAAGCAACCATCGTTTTATGCTTCTCGGTTGACTGTATTCTCTCGCCAAAATCTTTCTGCACCTAATTCTGTTTGTCAGTTTCTCGGCGATCTGCCCAATTTAGACCAAGCGGCGATGTCACTTGACATCATAATTTCAAAAATTTTGGTGACCTATGATGCCAACCAATGACTTTATTTAGCACTTGTGTAGACAGCGACAGGCACTTTTCGCGCTTGATAAGGCCTCTAAACTTTCCCGACCATGTGTACTGTGTTGTTCATTTTGTAGAAGCATGCAAATATTATTAACTTTCACACTGAATTGAATTCTGCCTAAGGTGTATCAAATCAAATACCCACTGTTTGGATTAGAAATCTTTGTGAATATAATATCACTAGATTCGTTGTTCAAAGTTCAGCGGGTGCAATGGGCATCTGTCTAACAAATTAATTGTGGTGTGAGCGGAACTCGTTTTATAGCTGGAAGAATCGACTTTCATATGTTTCAATAAATCTAAGCACTGCATCCGTGTAGGCAAGTGTGAGACCGCCCTCTAAGAATGATTGTTGCGCTGCTCGACCTTATCTTTCCCTCTGTCGACTCACCACGCTTGCACCACATCATAACTGATGTCACCCCTATTGTCATTCATAATCTCGAAGGTTTCAAGTAGCTATGTAAGAAAGAAAAAAAAGTGGCAACCAATACATCTATTTAGCGATGCGTGAGGCTAGTAATGTTTTGGCTGGCAAATTCCTTCCGCCGTTCCTACCCATGACATCAAAATTTCTTTGTTCACTGCAAGGCATGAAAAAGGGACTTTGTGAATTAATACCCAGGAAGTAGTAAAGGATAGTTTTCCGGCTAGCTTATGTATGTAGCGACGTAAGTATTAAGCGGACCATGCGCAACACCCGCACTATATGTGCAGAGGAGTGCCCTGTTAAAGGAAATGCCGGGGCACGTGTCATCTGCTCTGGTGCTTTTACAAACTGCCACATCTAGTGGCCGCGTGATCAAGTAGAGGAGGTGCCATTTAACAACACCTGAAATGTGTTTGCAAACCTCGCCAGCTTTTGCTCGTGTCTCTCAACTTACTACTTTCCCCTTGTAGGGTTCCTAGAACGAATATGAATAGCACCGGCAGTGAATATTGCTACCGGCTGGAAGGTAAACCCTTAAAATGGGGCCATCTTAGCACTTCTGTTGAAGGAAGAGTGCACGTAAAGCAGAGGTGGAGAAAGGCAAGTAGCAGGACAGGAAGCTTACATATGCCATCGGGACGTCTAACATCATGCCCATCAAAATGCTGCTTCACAAAGATTGGTGTGCAGCTGCGGCCTGCTAGCAAAGTTTCAAAAATACAGGCAGATCTTCAAAAACAATGAAAGTAAATGGTTTTTCGGAACAAAAGCTGCTCTCAAGTGGAATTTTGATGCCTTTGTCCTTTTTTACTGTATTTGTTGTATGTGCTTTAAGCTCCGACAGAGGCATCATAGAGGGATGCATACTAGATTAATTTGAGTGTCAGAGAGATGCTATGTTGTAAATGAAATGCCGTAAAATGCAGGTATTGGTTGCTTTGCACGAGGCAAAATGTTGCTAACATAATTTATACCAGTATAATGAAGGCTAGGCATTGTACGTGGGTTAGGCATGTTTTGTTGTGAATTTGCAGCTTAACATGATATTCAAGGAAGTGCCTCTGCGAATACACTGATACAGTGTCTTCATGACGAGGAAGTGCATAAATTTTTATTCTCATACAAAAAAGTGTAGAGCAAAAAACTATGCTTGTCCTACTGAAAAAATTGGAAAATATCACTTAAGGCAAATACATGAAATTGGGTCAAGTTTCTTTTCATGCTTTAAATTTAGTATGAGCAATCTGATAGAGTGAGCAGCCCTCGTTGAGCTAACTACTAACGAAAAACTTGGTAGTCAACTGTTGCACTTCTTGAATTAACACAGGTAGTGTAGCGAAATAGATGAGCCGCATTGATAACAATTCTCAAAAAACAGTTCACTGGCAATAGCATAATTATGGGATGGTAGAATATCGCTAGTCAACGCATGGCACAAATGCTGAGTAGCAATGTTTATATTGCCTCAGGAGGGAATTATGTACGCATAAATAGAAAGCAAGTCTATAAATAGTTGTTTTTTGTTTGAATAAACAATCTTTTTCTCTGGAAATAATTGAACATATGTCAAATTAACAAGACAGTAAAACTCTGCTTCTTATAAGTACTCCGAGTTTACAAACAAACTATAACAAATCTACACAGACAATTTGCCTCCAAGTGAGTGGCAGCCTCAGTGTGCACTGGCACCAAATGTGTAGAGGTTACCAAATTCACTGATTGTCTCATATATGTCTACTCATCCGTATGGAGGCCGTGATTGTTGTTCCACGCTGGCTGGTCACAACGGTTTAACCACGACTCAAAAATCTTTGTCTTCCCTCTTTTTCGTTCCCGAGCCAGCGTCATTGAATTACGGAAGTCGAAGGCATGCCCCATTATCAAGCAGTATTTGAAGAGTTTTGCCTGAGTATGCGTGGTGTTTGTGATTTCCCCTTTGTGTTCATTAAAACTTGTTGACCACTTCCTGTTAGTTTTGCCAATATAGGTGATGTCGCAGCCAACGCACAAGAACTTGTAAACAACCCTCTTTGGTTCATTCGCAGGTGTGCTGTCTTAGGGCTCAGAGAGCACGTTTACCAAAGTACAATGAGGCTTAAAAAATGTTTTAATCCCTGTGGACGAAGTGCTATTCGAACACAATCTGAGAAACCTTGAACTTGAGGTGCAGAAACAATGGCTTTTGTGTTTTCTCGCGGCACACTCCTTGTTCCTATTTGCACGCGTTTCTGGGTGTCGTTCATAAACCCGCTCAGGTAATGGCTTCGTTACAGTTCACCAACCACAATTTCCGTCTATATGACTGCAAGTGCTGACCAGTGCTGTATGCGACCCCGCATGCATGAGTGAAAAAGGCAGCAAGCGCTAAACAGGGCTCAAAGAGCACGAAGGAGACATTGCGTAAGCCACCCATGCCACGCAATATAAGACAAAACTCTTCGAACAGTGCTCGACAACGGGACATGCCTTCGAATTCAGCAATGAGACAAAGCTAGATCGGGAACAAAAGTGGGGCAAGAGAAATCTTTTCTCGTCTTGATTCATTAGTGTGACAAGTTGACGCGTGACAAAAACCGCGGCCGCATACTAAGTGACATACCAGAGAAGCAGAAAACTGTGTAACCTCCGCTCATTTGATGCCAGGGCATACTGAGGATGCCAGCTGCATATTTGGCAAAACGCATATGTAGCGTTCGCTATATTGTGCTGAGTTAAGTATGAGTCTCTATTTTTAATCATGAATTGGCCTGTCTTTCGACAAATTTTTACATCTGCTCCTTAGTTATAACTCAGCTGCATACTGTGGTGTACCAAAAACATGCTGATAATATTATTTTGAAGTTTTGGGTGAAATTTCTTCATTTTGTTTTAAGTAAATATGCACGTGCCGGAAGAAGAAAATGGGCAGCGGAATTTTCTCTTACTTTGCCACCCATGCAGCTGAAGAGGAGTGACGCAAAACAATACTGCGCTGTAAGTGCCATCTGTTTGGCAAGCACCATAATATATGGCAATTTTAAACTACTAACATTTTTCTTTGTGCATCATTTATACTACCTACTCAATGAACATTGCCACCCCGAAAAGAATTAGGTACACTGAATATGTTTGAGCTAATGAACTGAAATAAGACCGTAAATGTGCTCAAAGTGTTGATTCTTTTCCATCATAACGAGTAAGGGGCCAATCGCTCAGCTCAGTGAAGATTCACTAATTTCATGTCCGCACTATTTAAGTTTTCTCACTGCTGTGTTTTTTTACTGTTGGATTGTTACATAACATTCTGTCAGTTCTGGCACAGCTTTCGTAGGATGTTGCAGATTGATTTTTTCAGCCGATTCTTTGTTATTTCTTAGAGAAGTGTTTCCATTTAATACTTTGTTTGCTTGATAAGCTACTAGCATGATTATAATCACTTCCTCTTCAGAATGCAGGCTCTTTTTCCAACCGATTGCCTTGCATAATGACATGTTCCACGGTCGTCACAGCCATCACCATGCAATTGCTGTTTGCCGACATCGTCGACAGTGTACTCTTCTTGGACGTACCTTGACCTGGCGAGCTTGTTCACTCAAGACGAAACAGATTGGCAAAGTCTCGAGCAAAGACTGGCAACTTCAACATGCTGCTCAGTTTGCATATGTGAGCTTTACTGGGCATGTGAACTGTTGTGGTGGTATGGCTGTTAGTTGCTTCTCTGATGGGGATGCAGGTTGGTGTCCATTTGTCATTTTACTCTAAAAGACTGCATTTCCTGTGCCTGCTGCTGTTCCTGTGCCCACAGAATTATTGTATATATATATCCTTAGTTGACATTTATGTCGTTATATTTTTATGAGAAATAGGGTGCTCGGTCATAATACTCGTTCTGAATACCTTCGAAAAATCAACTTCCTTTCTAACGACTTCTGCAAACAAGTGAGAATACTTTGCCACATTTCCAAAGGTGCGCATTACAACTCGCCACAAAGTGTCAACTTGGAAGTTGCATACACTGCAAAACAAAAAAAGTTGAAATGCTGAAAGTAGTGGCACACACAACACAAGAAATGCATAATTGAAGTATACTAGACAGTTATGCAGAGCACTGCATAACAATCTAAAGATAAGCCAGCTCACTTCAAGATACAAATTAATAAAGTATAGAGAGAGGGAAAAAAGAATAATAGTGTCAAGGCAGTTTCATCAGCCAATGGACAAAAGGACCAAAAATTGGTAATGGACTGAACAGAAAATAGTTTCATGCCTTAATTATTTGTTTCGTGATCAATATTTCTCGCTTAGTTGTGGCTGGGAAGTCACTGTTTTGCACGAATTACACTGAGCAGTTGCTCTGCTGATCGCATTTCGCTTTTTCTAACCGGGTGTCCGCTACCTGGACTTTCAAAGGTGTATTTTTTTTGGTAATTAAAAATTTGATGAGCCGCTTTTCACTGAATGCGCGTCAGGCAGTAATCACGAAGTTTAGTTGCGTTTAAACTGATAAGCTTCTTTTGATGTGCAATATGTTTTGCTCCACAGATATAGGCAGGTTTTTCTGTTTTGGTAAAAACAAGTTCTTGTTTTGAACATTTAAGCTTCGTCAAAACAAGCTGTACCTGAGTGTGATGTGCCAGTTTCTCAATACTGCAATATTGTACCTGTTCATAAAATCATAACATAGACAGTCACCAGTAGTGGCAACCAATACTGTATATCATGCATACATCACTGTGGGAAAATTACCGATAAGGCAATGGCTGTCTATGGTATTCGTGTCCTCCTATGCATTTACCACATAGCAGTCTCACCAGTGTCTTCTTTCTTGCCTATTTACTCTCCCACTGATAGTGAAAATACTATAGATAAAAACTGTTTTCGTCAAACTTTTGCTAAGATTGTATTAACAAATTGTGTTTTCATTTTGCTGCTGGATTTGTTTTTTTACAACTTAGCAGTTGACATAGTATGAAAGAAAATTGAAACGTGCCTTGTTTATATCTATTACTGGATGCTCAAAGTGTGTTTTGCTACACCCCCACTTATGCTTTGCTCTGTGACAACGACAAATAAATAAGAAGTAAGTAATCTTCGTAAAATATTGTCGTATTTTTGTTTCATATGGCATTCAGGCACTTCGGCATACTCTTTCTTGCCTAAGCTGTTTCACTGCATGTCCTCATGCTTGTTGCAATTCCGCACATAAAAATACTGCACCCTAAACACATGTGCATTTATTCTAGTCATTGCTTACACAAAGCAAATCCTCAATTTTCAATGCTTCAAAATTGCAGTAAGTATATCACTTGTGTTCGAAGCTTTGCGGTTTGAAAAGTGTGTTTTTGGTTTCATGGACATGCACAAGTGTGTTTTGACATTTTTATAGCTTCGTTGTTCAAAGATCACTCGTTTATGCATACAATTGCGTTGAGAAAGAGCTGTTAGAAAAAAGGTTTTGTGCATGGACAATAAGAATGCTATTTTTCACACCATACCAGAGCTTTTTTCCTACTCAGAAGCTTTGGGATGGTTCCCGAAAGAAGTCAGCATGCCTTTTATTATTAACGCACAGACAGTAGTATATATTTTCTGCGCACGTCACACAGCAATGTTGACATCACGTTGCTTGTATTCTGCCATCACGTTGCTGATATACTGACAGCACGTTGCTGGCATGTTGACTTTACGTTGCCGTGATGTTGAAAATGTGATCCTAGACGTTGCAAAATCGTCCTGAATTTTACAAGCAACGTTATCATGTGATCAAAAAAGAGGTAGTTAAGCGATTTTAGGAAATGTTGCTCACCGGCATCTGGGAGCTGTCATTCAACGTCCGAATAACATTCTGCGTTATTGGGGTTGAAAAGGCAGCACTATGGACGTTTTGTCCATAGTGCTGCCTTTTTTTATGTCCATAGTGCTGCCTATCTTTGGAAAACTACTATGCACGTTTTGCAAAAATCAACTGCTATTTGAAAACTAGTTCAGAGGCCTAGTAAAGCTCTGTGGTAAAATGTTCCATTGCACGCAGAATGATTGCAATCGATTTGAGCTGGTACGCAGACTTTGTTCTTTGCATTTCTTGCATTCGTTCTTAGCGTTCGACGCTATTGATGTCTGGTATTTCATAACGTTCGTGGGTTAAAATTGTCCATCTGTGTCTCGTCGTTCCTGGGTAGATACTAAATGTCAATTACCTGTGGACCATAACCGCCTAGAAGTGGCACATACCCGCCTATAGGTACGTGTCACTGTCAGGCAAGAAGTTTTTGACAACGTACATGACAGAATTGTGATATTATTCATGCGTTCACTAGCACGTCTTAGTCCTCAAATCATCTTACCTTCCCATGCTAATTTTGGGTCACGCCAGGTTAAGTAGGTGACCACATGAGCATCCAAATGTAAGCAGCTAGATATATACATAAATAGATAGATAGATAGATAGATACTCCCAAAGTCGGCGATGTTTGCTAAGAAATGCTTCACATTTAAAAGGCATAAGGTGCATTTATGATATTTCGGGTAATTTTTGTGGTTTTTCTTTATAGTGTTCCAAATAACGACAGCACCACCACTTAGGCAAAGCAATAATTTTGACAGAAACAAACTGAAATACTATAAAAAGTAAAGCTAGCTACTATTCCTATTACGATAAAACTGTATATGGCCGGGATGTTCCGACTGTGCGAGTTAAAACACCCCTAACGAAGACCCCAAACGCACGAATGCCTCCTCAAAAGTGGGAGGCCCCACACGTGCAAGAACGCTAAGATTAAGAACAAAATGCCTGACGCATGGGGCAAGCCAGACAGGAATCATTACGTGGTAAAAAGAGACATGCAGCTAAAAATGAAAACTTTTCGGACCACCTGAACAATCAATAATAGCACTTGCTCGCCAGGTATTTTTGGTTCACCACTATTTTGTGTGACAGTGTTCGAAATTCCTGTCATAAATGCCATGTGAAAACGCAGTCGTTGTCTAGTGGCTAAGGTACTCGGCTGCTCATCAGCAGGTCATGGTATCAAACCCCGACTGTGGCGGCTGCATTTCCGATGAAAGCGAAAATGCTGTCAGCCCGTGTGCTCAAATTTGAGTGCACGTGCAGGTGGTCTAAATTTACGGAGCGCTTCACTACAGCGTTTCTCATAATCACATGATGGTTTTGGGACATTAAACCCCACATATTTATCTAGGACTGTCAAGTGCAGAAAGATTTCGTTGGTCATTCGCTTTTACAGAACAAAACAAGCACTTCAAGTATATTTATATCAATTTTACTTTTAATTTGTCACACCAATAACGCTTGCTTCAGACCACAGTGCGACAATGTCCGCATTAAGTTGCGAGGCTTCTGCAGCCTGCTTGGTGAGCGTCCCTACGCGCTCAGTCTTGGGCTCGCTTTCATCTAAAAAAATAACTGCAGGCAGCGCACATATTTGAACACGCTCCCAGAAAGGTAGCTTTTAAAAAGCCTTGCTCAGCGTGCATCAAAAGCAAGACAGCGTGGACGAGTGTGAATGAACGGCGCGTAGTTGTTTCGTTCGCAGTAGATAATCAATTCTGTCCTACACCTCACTGTGAGCCAGTTTCGAGTACGGGTGCAGTTTACTTTGTAAGAACAAAATAATAATAGTCTTATTCTAGGCACTGAAGCATTACACATTAGACATTTTGACAAATAAACAGCTTCGAAAATAAACTTTTGATACAAAAGTTCAAGGAATCAGCTTAACTGACCTATTAATTTCGGGCATCATGTATTGGCAATGCCTCTAAGTATGCCGAGGAGGTTATGTCAATGCACGCTTTATTCAAAGCTTGCAATGCTATTCAGTAAAAAAGGTAAGTGGCCTGGGATACCGAAAATAACAAGGTACACTCACTCAAATGGGTGGCAGCCCTGGTAGTAATTGCCAGTGGACAGTAAAACGGTGGTAGAACATTTATAACTCGTACGATCTTCGTGAATTAATTTGTGGAGTATGACGGGAACATACCTGCAACACCAACGACGCTCGGAAATCCCCTACTGACGCTTCCCATACACCACAGCCTGCCCGGAGTACAAGTCGACCATGTTGCTGTGACAACCCTCCTTGACACAGGTGCGCATCTGTCTATAATGGTTGTTCTTTACACCACCGCTTCAAAACAATAATAACACCACGTACGACACAGGCTATCCGTGTATCTGACGGTAATACTGTACTAGTAATTGGAGTGTGCAGTGCTCGTGTCAGCATTGGCGGTCGTGTAAAAGCGGTTCTTTTTGCCGTTATAGCTTGTTGCCGTCATGACCTCATACTTGACCTTGATTTTTTAGGGACATTCGCCCCAATCGACTGTTTCTCTGGTACACTCAGCCTTGATCTTCCTCTTCTCGCTGACAACGCTGAAATACCCACCAGCCACTTGAGCCTAACCACTTTCGTTCGCCTGCTACCTCGAGCCGTCATGTACGTATCTTCGTCATCACTCCTCCCGTTTCACATTATTACGCTGATTATTGACATTCGGCTGAAGCGCAGTGTAAATCTTCCCCATAAAATCTCGTCCATTGCGGATAACTGCACGTTCCTTCCGCTTCTTAATTTTGGCTTCACCCCTCCAGTGTTGCCCTACGAGATGTCTCTAGCCTAACTAGCTGCCATAACAGATGATGACGATGTCA
Source organism: Rhipicephalus annulatus (assembly GCA_013436015.1). Taxonomy (NCBI): domain Eukaryota; kingdom Metazoa; phylum Arthropoda; class Arachnida; order Ixodida; family Ixodidae; genus Rhipicephalus; species Rhipicephalus annulatus. Next base: position 78,252 of record WOVY01003804.1, read on the forward strand.
GCGTTGACGCTGTATCTGCTCCTAATCAAAGCGCAGTCTTAGGGCTTCCCAGCTTGGACAATGGCATTTTTCAAAGCAAGATTGGATCAGATTTTTAGCATTACCAGGCAACACCTGCATCTCTGCCAGGTTTTGACATGATACACTAACGTTTTCGACAACCATATTCATCCCTTAAGCCAAACTAAGAATGCCACTCACCAAATTAACACTAGTGACTCGGCGCCCATTTACCGTCGGTCGTACCGCGTGTCAGTGACGGAGCGAGAAATGAATAAAAAAGGAGTAGCCACAATGCTAACGAAAAACAGAATCGATCCATCATCCAGCGCTTGGACATCTCCTGTGGTGTTAGTAAAGAACACGGTGGAGGAATACATTAGGTGAGCAAATGCCGCAAAGCGAGCGCTTGGTGGGGAAGGACCGATTACTTTCACGTTTGCAGTATAAAGTTAGATGGCTGGCAAAACTGAGGATTGCGGCGGGCTGCTGACGAATTCCACAAAGCACATCCAGCACATGCGCGACAATTTGCAAATCTAAGAAAATCAGGTTGCCTTGCGTTATTACCCACACTTCACGCATGGAGCGGTGCCGCGAAATAGGGGGTGATAGGATGTTGACCAGGCGGCGAGCGTGTTGCTTCAACGATAAATGAGCGCTGCTACTTGTCTATGTCAGGGGGCATTTTTACACCTCGAGGATGGAGGGGGGGGGGAGCCGGATTGATGAATGGATGAATCCGGTTGTGCCCTTTTGATCGGGTGGTGGCTCACGCCACCGCCCGATCCAAAAAGCGCTTTATGGCTAAAGGTAAATAATATCACTATGTGTTCTTGGCGTCTGAGATTGCGGGCGCGCGCCGTGGTTTTCTCCAGCCGTCCCAATCGCCACGCTCTCCAGCAAAACCAGCGATTCTCACCTTACGCACTCAGTTACCGCTAGAAGGCGCGTTTAATATGGGCTGCTCAAGCGTCGGAGACCACGGCAGAAAGCACAGCGCGTGGGATTTCAGTGTGCGTATCTTTTTTTTTCCTTCCGGGTGAGCTAAATCACCGACAAATCTTCTGGCTGCACTGAGAGCAAGTATTTTTCTCTGTTACTGCTTTTATTTTGGTACAATTCGCGAATAAAGTCATAGCAACCGCTGAGTTTTTCTGATATAGATCATTGGAAAGAAATATTAGTTCGTCTGTGACAGAAGCATTGAAGCATTCTCCCTTTCTGGATACGCGAATGTGGGTGAAAACTAGGCTAATTATTACATTGCCTCCCCTATAAATAGAGATCGCGTTTCTATTTTATCGCGTACCGATATTTATGAGGTGGTCAACCGAATTTCATTTACTCCCTAGATATTTAGGTGCCATGGCCGTGCCACATATTACTGTGATGAGTAATTTTGCCGGAATAGTGTAAAGTACGATTAGCCGACCTACATTTACTCCCTATGTCCTTCACAGTGAAAGTGATTGAATTATCGTCTCCTTTTTGTCATCTGTCTTTTGATTGAGTTTTGGTAGAAGAATGGCAATATAAATATCATTTTCATTTATAGTAATCTCAACTGCATCTAAATGAAAAGGTCGCACACGCAGCCGAATGGCACCTTTCAGAAAACGAAGTATTCGTCGAGTTAGACTACTGAAAATAAAAAAGTGTGAATTGTCTCGGCTATGTAACGCGCAGTGTTTCATACCAGGTACACAAAACTCGGAACGCGTGTGCTGTTCTTCAGCAACTAGCAAAAACACTCTTCGTTCTTACATTCACCAACATATCCACTAAACACTATAGAACTCACAGTGCGATTGCGCTACCGTAAGTGACTAAAGCACACCTGTAATGAGCCTGTGGTCGTCGCAGAGCCGGTGACGCTCAGTCCAGACGTAGTCTAGACCTTCTCCCTGTCTCCTGCTTCTACGGCGCGACGTGAGGTAGCTGAAAAGAGAAACTGTGAAAGCCTCGCGGGCAAGTGCGAAGCGTTGTGCACTTTGAGAGCATGGCTTTCGTGCCAGACTACACTGCGTCGGCACATTGCGAGTACTGAGCACGACAGTTACTGATGCTTAGCGCTGAGCCTGGTCGGCTTAGTGACCATTCCTCTCCAGAGGGTGTTATTTCTTTGTAGCGCACTAATGCTGCGGCGTTCTGATGGTTACTTTGCGTGCACGCAGTGCTGGTTTGCTGCATAGAGGAGAGAAAAGTTTTGGAATAGAAGTCAAAATGAATGTTTCATTCAATAGTAGCGATTCATGAATTAGGTTGCTGACTGGTTACGGTTTACACAAATATTGCTATGTCAATGCTGCAGTTTTTTCCTGTTATAAAAAGTGACGTCAGGCCTGGTTTCTTACAATCAATTTCAGAAGTGTGTCATACTGATGCGTGCCCATCTGCACATTAGATAGGAAAAAAACTTGAACACGAGATGCCAGCAAGCGCAGTGGCGGTGTCAACGGCGCCGCTGAAGCCGGATTTGCGAGTAGGTGCAATTATAAACACTCCACATTTCATGAAAACAGACAGCCGAATCCACAAGTGAAATCAGAATTCTGCATTTTGCGCTTACGCGTTACACAAAAATAAATTAGTCACTTTCTTGTTTCTTTCGTGGAATTACCCCCGATTTAGAATGGAGGCTGTTCAGAGAGTTATTACAGGCGCGCTGACGTAATCACAATGGCCACGTGTAGCGCGACGTGGTTTTATTGCTTTTAGAAACGAAGATTTTCATAGCAACACGTGGTCGGTCGTTCTTCTACCCAGCGTAGCCCGCAAATCCTTGGAGTGAAGGTTGAGTGGGGTGAAGCATCCGTCCGTGCAATGCGTGCGGTAGTCTGATAGGAGTCGACGAATGCACGGATAGACGGACGAAGGAATGGACGCTTCACCCCACTAATGATTTACTCCATGCATATGGTGTGATTTTGCTTATTCAATCTTCGCGCGTCGAACAGCATTTTGCCTTATCTATGGGGAAGACCAGTTCTGGCAAGGATGGCTTGACGGCAGCCGTGCCAGCCTAAGAAGCGAGGAACGCGTCTAAGAAAAAATAAAACTACGTCATGGCACAGCTGTGATTAGAATAAGGCGTCTTGAAGAACTCTAGAAACAGCGTTACAATGAGAAGTAGCGCTACTTCAATGAGAGCAAGAAGAATCCACTTAATCGAGTGTAAAAAGTAATCCATGGATGTAGAACGCTGCAGTCGTCTCACCGCGCTTGCGGATTGGGCTGCCATATTTCTTTCTTCTTCGCCTGTGCCCTCCCCCCTCCTTCCATACGGCCTGCAAACTTTGAAGTATGGTTTCGAGCCCATGCGGATCTCCCGTAGAGGCATCGCAATATAAACTTATCCAAAATGCGTGGAGCCAATATAATGCAAAATAAAAATCCCATTTGAAAATAAAATGCCCCAGAATTCACTTTGCCTCTCGTATTCCTTGACCCGACATTTACAAATGAACACAAAAGGGTATAAAAGCGCAAAACCATTGTTTTGCTCGTCTCATAGAAGCTTCGCCAACAGCGTGGCAGCTTTTTCGACAGAAACATAGAGCGCCATGGTGCGGAAAAAAGAGCGGGCTACGCCCACCTCTGGAAACACGTGCTCTCCATGCGATTGGGACGACTGGAGCGAAACTCGCCGCTCGCCCATAATGTAGGAGGCCATGATGTGTTTAAGGATCCAATTTTACACGCACTTTGATCGCAGCCAACAATCAGTTAGCCTCCTCCTGGTTATTTCAACCTGTTTAAAGTCTCTTTTGCCTTCACTGACCCTAAACACCAATGCTTTGAAAAATTCTACGCCATTATCCTATACTATAGGGTGGAGGCCTTTATCATTATCATTACCTTTAAGCATTATCAAATGTTCAGCCGTTTTCTCGTCATGTTCCACTCACTACAAACCGTGTCTGTGCCTTCGTATTGGGCTCAGTGCGTCTTGGTCATGGGATGCGGGTCATGTAACATCACTACATGCTATGCTCATGATGCGCTCGCGGCCGTTTCACTCGCTTCACATGTACCAAATTCGGTATTACGTGACGCGAATGGACGACATTGGTAAATGACACGTCCAAACATGATAATCATGACATGCGTGTCATGTAACGACAGGACTGTATGCCACAAACATGATACACTCTCGTTCGTTTTGCTAGCTTCACATAAGCCAAATTTGATAGTACATCACGGTAATGGATGATGGAGGTATGTGATTGGCGCAAACATAATAATCACTAGATGCGTGTCATGTATGAACATGACTGCACACCACAAAGGTGCCAGTATACTTGGAAATATCTGGTGCGCGTGCATGCGAGCGTTGGTTTCGTCGCGTCACGCCGGCGATGCCACGGCAGGCGCCGATCTGCCTGCCACGGGTAGTACTAGAATTTGCCTGGTCTTCGTACTTTACGTTCCTTCTGGCTTCACGTGGCTTGAAGCTGCTTTGTAACGAAAAAATCAGTGATTCTTTGGTAGTTGTGCTTCACCAGCTTGAAATCTTAGTACCACCATTTCAAATTACCTGATGAAGTTGAAACCCCGCATGGGCACCCGCGCAAGTAGGCGTTTGGTGTGTAGCGACACCAAGGACCCGAGCTAACGAAGGAGTTTTGACTCCCTCCCAGGCCGAGCCGTGCATGGCTTTGCCGTGTCCGGGGAAAAGGGGATCCTGGGGGATTAGCTGAGGCTGGGAGATTGGACCTTTAAGGCCCCCCGGTCGAGGCAACACACCCCTTTAGCCCCGGCTTCATGTAGACGGCACCTCTGGGCTGACCAACCCAGGGGAAATCAGCAGTCGCCTTTTCCTATCTCTCTCTCCCTACATCTTCGTCTTTATCTCTTACTATTTATCTGTCCTGTCTTCTACTCTCTTCTGTTAACTTCCAAATATCCTGGTGACAAGGGTTAACCTTGTGTAGTTACCCAACCTTGGGTAGTTATATCTGGCTATAGCAGCGATGTACGACTGGCGCCTTCAAGTGTTCTACCTTGTAGCGTCCCTCTGTCGGGCTCTGTGGTGGGTGGTCACCATCACCGTCAAACATGAAATGCAACACATGGCAAAATCTTTACCCCTTCTCATTTATCGGTCCCTGAAGAGGAACCGCACCGATGAAAGCTCCAAACGAACCGGAAGCGATTGTGACCACTTTCCACGCTTTCTAGTCATACACTCTCTGGCAGATAACGTCTCTGTTGCAGGACTGTCGGTTTTCCTGATAGCTAAAACACTTGCTAACCTAATAGGCAAAAAGTACGACGCAACGAAACTGTCATCCGGTGATTTTCTTGTTGAAGTAAGCCAGAAACAGCATGCAAACACTCTCCCTAAACAGAAGCAGTTGGCCCACCTGGACGTGTCTATGACCCCGTATTGCAGCCTTAACACTGCTTAAGGCGTCATTTCACAACGTGATCTGATGCGAGAAACTGAAGCTGACCTTCTGGAAGGCTTTAGAGAGCAAGGCGTAGTCGCCATCCGTCGGATAACAATCAGGCGAAACAATGAAGTAAAGTAGTGGTGACCCCTCATATTGTACTTACATTCAATTGCTCTATCCTGCTAGAATCCGGGAAAGCTGCGTTCCTTCACTGCAAAGTCCGCCTCTACATACCCAACCATAGAAGGTGCTACAAATGCCAGAAATATAGACATGGATCGAATACCTGTCGCGGAAAACAAGCATGTGCAAAATGTGGTGGTCATGAACACCCAACAGAGAGCTATACTTGCACGCAAACAGAGTGCCCTAACTGTCACGGGCCGCACGCAGCGTACTCGCGGACATGTGAAATTTTAAAAAAGGAAAAGAAAATTATCCAGATAAAAGTAATGAAAAACATCACATTTATTGAAGCCCGGAAGAAGGTGTCGCTCTTCTCCGGAAGAACGTACGCTGACGCAGCGCGCCGGGGGGCCGGGTGGCGTCTAGCAACGGTGGGCACGCAGTACAGTTTTGCTGATGCGTGCACATCTCCACCCCCAACCAAGCAGCCGCAGGCTGCACCAATGTTCGAAGTCTCGCAGGTCCACCTCCATCAGACCTCAGAGACAAAACAGGTAATCTAATTTCCGCAGGTCAACCTTCATTAGACCTCGGGGACGATGCAGACAACCTAGAGGGCACCTGTCCCTCATGAGAAACCTCCGTCAGCCTCCGAGTGTTCACAGGAGGCAATGGATGTGACACCGGCGTCCTCAGCATCTCCGATGCTATCGGAATCCATCCTAGTGAAGCGGAGCCCAACAGAACGCCTCACAGGGAAGAAACACCCTCCAGTCCAGGCGCCTGACAAACGCGGCAAAGCCTGAATAACCCTCCTACCTTTCTTCCTTGTTAAAAATGGCTGCCGAGAATATCATGAACTGCCGAAGTCTACTGAAGAACCTGGATGACATTTATGAAATACTTGCGCAACACCAACCTAACATACTTTGCCTGCAGGAGACACACCCAACTCAACACACACTAACATTCTAAGAAGATATGCGGTATACCGAAAGGACAGGCATGTCACTGCCCATTCATCCGGCGGTGTCGCTATCGTGTTTCAGAAAGCACTCCCGTCCCAAAAATTCACTCTGGTTACCGACTTAGAGGCAGTGGCAATACGAACCCTTATCTTTGGACAAATGACAACTGTGTGCTCATTATATATCCCTCCAGACTACCACCTGCCTACTAAAGAGTTTGAAACCCCACTCGACCAGCTCCCGCATCCATTCCTCTTGGTTGTAGATTTTAATGCGCACAAACCCCTATGGTGATGCAGAAGAACAGATTCTCGAGGCTTCTTAATCGAAAACTTCCTCTTGTAATTCGAGTCCTGTATATTTAACAAAAAAGAACCAACGTACTTTAACGCAGCGTGCAACGCATGCACAGCCATAGATCTTGCTATCAGCTCCCCTTCACTCATGGCAACCACAGATTGGTCTGTTATTCATAACCTCTATGGAAGTGATCATTTTCCTGTCTGCCTAAAACACACAGGAAGTACAAGTAAGACGACTACAAGTGTATTCAGGTTTAGAGAACAAGATGCTGACTGGACAAAACTCCGAAAACTTACAGAACTGTCGCGTTCTTTTATTGAAAACCTAGACAATGATGACTGTGAAGCATTGGTCGTACTTCATATCATACAGGCCGCATAGTGATCAATCCCACAGACATCTGACAAGACGCGAAACAAACGACGGCCCTGGTGGAATGCAGAGCGCAAAAAAGCTCGCTAGAACCAAAACAAAGCTTGGTCGAAATTTCGCAGGTACCCGACAACCGACAACCTGATGAATTTCAAGCGTGCAAAAGCAAACGGTAGGCGTATCCGACGAAAATCAAAGAGGCAGAGCTGGCAGTCCTTTCTCTCGTCAATTAACTCCTACACTGATACAAATAGGAAGTACAACAGAGTAAAAGCACTTCAAGGGCACAACACTCATCCGGTCCCTCTTGTCAGTACTGCTGGTGATACGCTGGAACACCAGGCAGATGCCATAGGCCAACACTTTGAGTATATCTTTAGCTCCGCACATTATACAGACTCCTTTACACGACACAAGCTTGCTGGGGAACGTAAGCCTATCCGCGATAGAAGGCAATCTGCCGGAGGCTACTATGCTCTGTTTATCATCGACGAATTGAAGGTATTGCTGGCGACATGTGGCAACTCAGCTGCAGGCCAAGACAACATTACATAAGGCATGCTGAAACACTACACGAACACACGCTTGATGTCATTCTCTCACTGTTGAACAGCGTATGGTCTTCCGGGCGTCTACCCAAGGCCTCGAAAGAGGCAAAAATAATACCCATCATCAAACAAGGAAAAGAAGCCACCCTTGTCGCTAGTTATAGGCCTATCGCCCTGACAAGCTGCTTATGCAAGGTATTTGAAAAAATGGTAAACCGCCGCCTCATGTATTACCTCAAATATGATGGCCTTCTTGACCGTCGTCAAGCGGAATTTGGATCAGGCCGGTAGACAGCTGACCAACTCGTAGCACTCGAATCCTACGTCAGGGATGCCTTCATTCACAAACAACACTGCCTTTCTGTATTTTTCGACTTTGAGAAGGCTTATGACACGACATGGCGTTATGGCGTTCTGTGTGACTTGCAATCTCTTGGAGTGTCAGAGAACATGCTGAATACAATTCAAAGCTACCTCTCTGAACGTACGTTCGTGGTTCATGTTGGAAATGTCCTTTCAAGGTGGTTTACGCAGGAAAATGGCGTCCCCCAAGGTGGCGTACTTAGTTACACACTATTCATCGTAAAAATGAACTCCATAAACAATATACTGCCTAAAACAATTTCCTACTCTGTATACGTGGATGACATTCAGATCAGCTTCAAATCGCGCAACCTAGCCATCTGCGAACGTCAGATTCAGTTGGCAGTAAATAAGCTGTCAAGCTGGGCAGACGAAAATAGCTTTAAGTTTAACTGTGACAAGACTGTTCCTACTCTATTCAAAACTACGTGGCATAAGGCCGTCCCCCAACATTTCAATGAACGGACACACCATTGCTACTAAGAAGCATCATAAATTTCTAGGTGTTGTGATGAATGAAAAGCTCAGCTTCGTCCCGCACATCAAGCAGCTGCGACTGAAATGCTTGAAAGCCTTGAACTTGCTTAAGATTCTCTCGCATCAGTCATGGCGTACAGATCGTGACTGTCTAATAAACCTTCTCAGTAGTGTAGTGCTCTCACGTATTGATTATGGCTCGGCTGTGTACAAATCAGCATCGAGATCCGCACTTATGATGCTCGACCCAGTGCATCGCCATGGGCTTCGTCTAGCTAGTGGCGCTTTCCGAACCAGCCCGATACCCAGCCTGTATCTTGAGACAGATCGGTGGTCATTAGAGTGACGACGGCAGTTCACAAGCATCAAGTATGCAACCAAGGTGCTCTCTCATGTCGACCATTCATCTCGCGAGCTATTGCAGGATACATCAAACGCCCACCTGTTCTTGAGGCGACTATCAGCTACGCGAACATATCCCATCAGAGTGGCCTCACACTTTGAAAATCTTAATATACCTGTCTCGAATCTTCAACAAGTTCCCACAAGGACACTGTGGCGCCACGGAAAATGCGAGATATCAATTGCGACTTGTCATTCCTAAAGGTAGAAAAGCATGGCCTCCCAGTCGCAATCGATCAGCATTTTATGTACTTGAAGGCAAAATACAGGTGTGCTGAGTACTACACTGATGTACCCAAGTCCTCGGCCATCGCATGTGCTGCATACGGCCCAGCGTACTCCTAATCTGCAACAATGAAAGAACATACCAGCATGTTCACTGCTGAGTGCTATGGCATACTGCTAGCTATAAGGCAAATCGTAAAGAAGAAAGAACAAGCCTCCATCATATACACAGATTCCCTCAGTTCAGTGACTGCGTTGTCTTCCGCAAAGACACATAAAAATCCAGTGACTAATACCTTTCTAAACTGCCTCATGTCAGCCTACAGAACCAAGCTTAAAATCATGCTATGCTGGATTCCGGGACACTGCAACATAGCTGGCAATGAGGCAGCGGACCAACTTGCGAAGTCCGCTGCACTCCACCCAACAGTAGACGTAGTCGTCATCCCATATGAGGACTTGAGGCCGGTAGCCAGAAATCGAATGCGTAAGCAATGGCAAGAGGAATGGAACGCAGCAATTGAAAACAAATTGCACACAGTAAAGCCAAGATAGGTATATATGCTCCTGAAAAACGTAACAGGCATCAAGAGGTTGCACTGTGCAGACTCAGGATCAGTCATACACATGCAACACAAACGCACCTTTTAAGCAACTATCCCTCACCGTCTTGTGAAAAATCTGGTGATGTGCTATCTGTCCTTCACGTTTTAATTATGTGCCCGTAACTTGAACCACAGAGACTGCATCACTTCCCAAAGCTATACAAATGCCACATACTGCCTCACCCTTTATTTTTTCTTGGGGACGATCCCATGTTTCCCATAAAAGTAGTTTTAAATTTCTTAGCTGATGTTGGATTCCTGCACATACTTACATATTCTCACTAATCTCAGCCATCTCTCAATCCTGAGAGAAACACTGAGACTTCTTTACCGAATGTCATTCAGCACACACTCCTTGTCTTGACAAGGACCACTGCCGTCACTGCGTGACTTTTTAAAACCCACATGATCAGACCGTTTTAAACACATCACACATAGTCATTACACTCAACTTTAATCCCTATGCCCCACTCTTTTATTCTTGCCACCCCGAGATTTTTTTCTATAATTGAACCACCGAAAAACCCTGTGTTTGGCGCTCTTTAGCCTGAGTTGCCCTTGTGCCACTAAAATCTACCACCATCATCATGAAGTTGAAAACGGTTTGTGCCCTCATTCAAAACGAAACTGAAACACAGTAATGAACGAAGCCAAAAGTGCGATTCGCCATCCCCAAACACGAAGACTAGGCAAGACTATGTCTTATACCCGTAATTTTTGAGGTCGTAGAACGATCGCAATGCCAGAGTCCCTTCTAGTTATTTTTGGGACAGTCTCAGCACTTCGCCTTAAGTATTTTTTTAGAATTCGAAGTGGACATAAATAATTATCTTGCTTGCGCCTGTTATATGTGTTCTCCTTTTATTCACGTTACGTAATACGACACTTATTATATGTGAAACTAGTGAAACGGCCGGGAGCACGGTGTGATAAAGCATGTAGTGATGTTTTACGTGACAAGTCGTAAAACCCAGGTTTTCAAGAAGGAAACGTGAGGAAACCTGATGACGGTTACACTTGTGAGGTGAGAATACTTTTTCAATAACAAGATTTTTTTGTGTAACACCCGCTGCGGTGGTCTAGTGGCTAAGGTACTCGGCTGCTGACCCGCAGGATGCGGGATCGAATCCCGGCTGGGGCGGCTGCATTTCCGATGGAGGCGGAAATGTTGTAGTCCCGTGTGCTTTGATTTGGGTGGAAATATTTAGAAGGAAATATTTAGGAGGCACTGTTGTTTTATTAACCAATTGACGCACTTGCAAAATGCACTATGAACTACGCAGAGGCGATTGTCAGATAACTGTTTACGAGCACAATAGCTTAATAGTTCAAAAACTCACGTTGTCCATTCATCGAAAACCACTGCAGCGAGATAGCTGCTTTGAAATGTAGCTTTGGCAGCCGTAGAGTAAACCGTTTCGTCGCTTAGCGTGTGGCCTTTACCTTCACCAAAAGTGAAGGCACGCCGGCCGTGCCCCAGTGAGAGTAATCAGCAGTAACAGGAGCGGCTATCTAAACATTTTGTCATCAAGTTGAGCTTTAAATTGTCACAACAGTAAACAGTACAGGAAAATAAGTAAACTAGTGAAATTACAATTGAAACCACTGCGGGAAAATGAGCGATGCCTCGTTAACCTGGCAATGCGCCGAACTGAAGAACACGCCGAACTAAACCCAAGCTCTGATAGAGGATAACCTGGATACGCCCCCCCCCCCATCCCCACTTATTTCACTCGACGAACAATTGATGCAATCAAGTATTTAGGGCTGTCTCAGATACACCCCAAAGTAAGTGTATAGTTGAAATTATCATATATAAAACTACGACTACTTGAAGAAACAATTCATAATGAGTTTCCTCTGTTTTGGTTGTTTGTCCCCTCCTCAACTAGTCGCGCTTCAGTCGTCACGCGGTTCTTGATGCCAGTCACAATAGTTTTGCGACCACTTTCGTTCCGACTTTCGCGAGCTATTTAAATTGACGTTGATTGATTGATTTGTGGGGTTTAACGTCCCGAAACCACCGTATGATTAAGAGAGACGCAGTAGTGGAGGGCTCCGAAAATTTCGACCACCTGGGTTTTTTAACGTGCCCCCAAATCTGAATACACGTGCCTGCAACATTTCCGCCTCTATCGAAAACGCAGCCGCCGCAGCCGGGATTCAATCCCGCTACCGGCGGGTCAGCAGTCCAGTACTTTAGCCACTAGACCACCGCGGCGGGGCTATCTAAATATACGTTGCATTAAGTGCAAAAAGCACAACACATATCCATGCTGCAGCTCACACGGTCTTCTAGAGTCGCCCACAAGCACACCAGCACGCCACGAAAACGTTTGTCAGGGTTGTAAATCCACGGATGTCGAGTGACAAGAGCAAACGTAGGCGCGTCTCTGCAGCGAAACACACCGTCATAACAAGAGTGATGTCGAGCCTCCTGCAGAAGTAGCGAGCAGGCCTGAAATTATCTAGGTGACACTGCACCGGCACACGCCCCGCTATGCACCTCCGTAGTGCAGTGACTGTCTGATACTGCACAAGGGAAGCTTTATAGCGCCTTTGATTTTGTGCGCATACGCAAACGTTTTAGTTGGTGGTGCAGATATGAAGAGAAGGAGGAGGAGAAACAGAAAAATGGCAGGACAGGGTGGCTAGCCAGTCGTCAGGCTAGGTGGCAGACGTTTGCCAGTGTGGTGTAACCCACAGAGAAAGAAGTATTTGAGGAGAACAAACTCCCAGGCCACGGCAGCGGCTGAGGGGGACGCGATAGTGTCATGGAGCATTGTGGTTTACGCCAATCACGGAGAAAGGAAAGGTAGGAGAGGCCCTGACGTCACTGATTGTGAAGCCGCGATGAATCCGGAAGTCGGCCATATTGACTGGGCAAACTCCACTCTCTTGTTTGCATTGGAATGTAAAGCACAAGGCACGACTCTCTCTCCCCGGCTCAGAAAGCACGTGAGGTGCGCAGTGCGCGTGTCATGACAATCCGAAAATAATTGAACGGGGCTCAACACTCAGGGCCAGCGCGACACCTTTGGCGAATTAATTTCGTCCGAGTATTAACAGCGAGTAACAGCTCTCCGACAACGAAGCAACTACGACAGAACGCGCGCTAGATGCACTGAAAACGGCGAGTGTTTTCACGTCAATAATTCAGCAACTGTACAAACAACACGATTGGTCGTTCACCTTCTACGGTTGGATTCCGCCACGCGGCCGACGCAGCGTCCGGCCACTGTGTCTGTGTTCCACGTAAAACTTACCAGCGTCAGAAATCTGCGACCGTGGTGACTTTGTGCACGGTGCAACTGACGGTCGAACGCGGTTGCTGTTACGTTGTGATTACACGCAATGCTGGGGGGAGTATACGAAGTGGAACAGAAAAGGTGTTTTATTACGCACATGCAAGTTGTTACTGTACACACACAACATGAAACTACGTATGTGCATGTGGTCCACTGCGTCTTGCTAAATTCAACAGCATCATCCGTGTTCACAAGCGGGAGCACTGCCCAACCATCCCTGACCTGCAAGGAGTACGTCGTCGTTGGGGTTCACCATGGTGCCCAACGCGATTTCGCTGAACACTAATTGCTTCATCCGCATAATCCGCCGCACGCTACATGTATATGCACTCGTTTTACGCACTGTTGAAGCCCCCTGATAGACAAAAGGATTTGTAAACGTCGCTAAGAGTACAGTAACTGGCAGGAGAACACTGCGTAGCCAATAATGCGGCGAAGAACACGGATATTTTCTGCCACGGCTGAGCGCGAGACCTGGGGAGGCCGACACGCCGCCGCAAGGAAGGGCCACTCACTGCTAGACCAGCTCCACTACGTAACGCGCAATCATAACAACGCCATTGTCCCTAATAAATATGGCCGCCAGGATGTCATTTCCTCCACACTTTTCACGTAGCGCGCCGGCTGGGCATGCCCTCTCTTACCTTTCCTTCCTCCGCGACGCCAATACTTGGCTGATGACGCTTTCGGCCTGTTGCCATTTTTTACATGCATCCCAATCTAGCCTCCGTGAAACTTGATTTTCCCCATTTTCTTACCCCTTACTGAATAATAAAGTTTATTCCTTCTCCCACTTGCACTTCTAAGGACGTGATGCCCAAAAATCGTGACAGCGCCTCCTAAACTGCAAAATGTTTGAAATTTTTGTGCGTAACCCGAATAACTAGGTGTGACAAATGTTTCAGCAGCAGTTACTAACTAATATTGAGAGAATTAGGACCGAAAATTGCCTGAAACGATCTGCTAGAAATTACCTGGAGCAGACGACGTCTGCCTCATCACGCGCTTCTCGTTGCTCGCTCGCACGTTGTGGGCGAGCATGCGTGGGTGGCCTTGGGAGGGAAAGTTCTCCCAAGATGTCACGGCTTTCTCCTTTAAACACGATAGTCTTTTTTAAGGACCTCTGACGCAAAAATTTTGGTCTGTCTGTCTGTCTGGCTGTCTGTCTGTCTGTGTGTGTGTGTGTGTGAGTCTGTCTGTGTGTGTGTGTGTCTTTCTGTCTGTCTGTCTGTCTGTCTGTCTGTCTGTCTGTCTGTCTGTGTGTACAATTGTTTGTTTGTCAACTCTTAACAGCATCGGGTATTTAAAAACAACCGACCCTATCAACAGCGCCCACTTATGTTGCTCAAGATTTGGCGTTCATAGTTGGTCAATTGTCGAATAAGAAGCAATAATTGCAGGTGTCTGGGGCACCATAACAACACGTATATATTCTGCATGTGCGACTTTCACTAGAAAAAGCCCACATAAGTAACTTTAGGGACCGTAGCGCTTATCAAGCTGCGCTGACCATCCAACGCTTGCACGGAAAGGCGAGTGTTTCCAACGCCAAAAAACAAGACGGTGGTGGCACCTACCCGTCACCTTGCGGTCGATACCTTATAACCTCCGAGGTGGGCGCGCACAACCGTATCCGAGCCACGTGCTTTGTTTTTGAAAGAAACTGCCAGATGGCGCTCACGTCTCACGTGTGACATGACTTGATGAGTTCGCTCGCCTCCACTACACACTCGAGGCACTCTAACGCAGCACCTCTAGAATACCATTCACCGATTTTCTTGAGCAGAACATCAATTCAATGTTTTGTTCATTCTCTCCACACGCGACTATCGCCTTTTGACGACATTTGCAAAATAAATGCAGATAGAGGGCCAATTTTTTTTCGCAGTGGCTTCAGTTGTGCCGGCGGCCCTGGTCATTATTGCGCGCTTTTCGCACCGCGACAAAGGATATCGCTTTGCCGAACTTGCAGAAGTGGTTACGCATCCTGCAAGGAGAAGGTAATTACCGTCAATGTTCGTAGTGGCCAGGCGAGGTTGGCGTGTGGGCTCGTGTCATACCAAGTGAAGATCGTGCGCTGACACTTCATGACTACGGCTGTGAGAAGCACTTCTCGGACAGTGACATTGACTGGTGGCGCTACTACGGCGACCTTGGTGGAGACGTTCTCCTTGACAAAGCGAAAAGTCAGTGTTGTTACTTTACGCTGTGCCTTCTATTTTTCCGCGCTGTCCTAGCTACTTGTGTGCTGTTCGCAAAAAAAAAAAAACGAATTGCACCTGACGTGAATTGCGCAAAGCATGCAAGGACATTTGCTTCGGTGGCTTAAAGTACAAACACGCCCGCGGCTTGCAAATGACATTGACAATGTGTGTCTCGTAGCCTCCTCTTCTTATAAGTTTACTGCAGTGAACAATGCAGAAACAAGCGCTGGTATCTGCGATCATGAAAGACACTGTGCCAGTAGTTCTACTGACACTGACGTGCTAATAACGGGCATGAAATTTGAGTCTTCGCAACCTAAATCATTTTAGGTGTGTCGCTTGGATAACTTCATAGGACAACGAAAAATCGCCATGCCAAGAGCTGCTTGGGGCCGACAAGACTTAGTGGAGGGTGCTCAAAAAAATTGCCCGCAGCTTCCCTCGGGGGAACACTGAGAAGGATGCGGAGTATATAATTGGTTAACGGGGTGTTAAAGTGCGACTTACTTGGGTCGATGGCTAAATTGGTTAACGTGGTTGTGAAATGGGGTGTTAAATTGCGACTTACATGGTTCGATGGCTAAATTGGTTAACGTGGTTGTAGGAGGAGGTGTTAAATGAGTGAACACGTACACACGTTTGCGAAAGGGCGGCGCTGGTCGAACGGACGTCGATCATTGTGTTTGTGGATTCGTTGGAATTCATTTCACCGCTACCTTGGACGTCGACGCGCCGTACAAACCAACCGACGAGCGGCAACTGAGCGAGCGAGCGCCGACCTTGAGTATATATACAGCGCGACGGCGCATGCACTGTCAGCTGTTGAATGTTCTCGAAGCGCGACGGCGCATGCGCGTCCACTGGAGAATCAGGAGAATTGTAGAATGTTCTCAAAGGGGAGAAGCGCGCGCGGCACAGATGGTGGGTGACGGTGCATGCGCACGTCAGCTGTCGAATGTTCGAGAAGGGGGAGAAGCGCAACGGCGCATGTGCGCGCGTCAGCTGCCGATGTTCTTGAAGCGCGACGGCGCATGCCCGCGCGTCAGCTGCCGATGTTCACGAAGCGTGACGGCGCATGCGCGCTACATTATACACCTAGCGAATGTTCGTGAAGAGGAGAAGCGCACGCGGTGTGTAGAGGAGGAAGGGTGCACAGATGGTGGAGGAGTGAAGCGCGCGCGGTGTGTAGAGGAGGAAGGGATGCACAGATGGTGGAAGAAGGAGGAGGAAGCTTGCGGACGGCGCCGCACTACAAGCCTCGAGTATTAGATGCTCCGCATCTAAAAATCTGTTTTATACAGCTGACAAAGAGGAGGAAACACCGATTTTTTATAAACAAGAGCCTCAAATTTAGAATCTGCCAAGAGGTTTTGAACGTGACAAAAAGCGCGCTCCAGCGAGAACTTAGCAGCACAATAGTAAACTTTCGCGCAAAACCGAACAAGCTATCGATGTCACGCATATTCTCGAAGTCTTCAACAAGAAACCAGTGTGTCATGGTGGTCCGACACAGGAGAAGTTTCTAGGAATCAACGTAGAGTGTGGCTCTGCCGAGGCGACCGGATTTTGGTGCCATAAAAGGTGTTCTATTCTTCTCGGTGGTCGAGAAGATCAGTGCGGCGCGTGAAAGAGTTTGTTCACACAATACAAGTCTACCGAATTTGGAAGAAAAAGTGGCAATGGACAAAATGAATACGATTACCCAGAAGTCCATCTGAAAAGGTAAAACTGAGTCCTTGGGAAATCGGTATATTGCATGCTATCGCTCTAAAAAGACTCCTGGCAAGAAAAAAAGAACCTCTGCAAGCTGACTAGTGAAATGGAAAGGAGAGTTGAGAGGAGTGAGTGAGAACAGCTTGGATGACTTGATGCGAAAATCTTTTCCAGAGAAGCATTGTGTGCTGCTGAAGGAAAGTAAAAGCTGCAAAGGCTGCGTCGAAGCAAGGTCCGTTACCAGCAAGATTGGTTGTTGCTGTGTCTGCTTGTGCACATTCGGACGCCGTCCGCCTAAGGGCTTCTTTGTGAAAAGAGCATTGTACCTCTGCCTAGCTTAAAAACCATCAGAAATATCTTGCCAAGATTGGGTTGCAATGTAGCTTTGATGCTTAGTTTTCCGAAGCATTAAAAGAAAAGCTGGCTTCTTTTAGACACGACATGCGTCTATTTCACGAAATTTTGCTAAGAGAGCGGAAAAATAATTCGAAAACTCTAATTTACACGGGTCTCGGTGAATGTGGTGAAGGAGATGAGCATTGTTTCGATCTTGCAGAATATGCACTGGTGTTCTTGTTTTGCCCTTTTGGAGACAGTTACGTGCAACCAATTGGAGTATTTGCATCAAAAGGAAGTACGAAATCGACAGTACTTAGCCAGTTGATCTTCCAGGCGATCGTCAAGCTTGGAAACACTGGTGCACTAGTGGATGAGATTGTCTGTGACGGAGCGGCGACAAACAGAAAAATGTGGATGCACTTAGGTGTCAGCAGAAAGCTTGGTCAGGTGAAAAATTGTTATGAGCATCCCGTAAATGAAGAGTGCAAGGTGTTTGCTTTTTCCGATGTACCTCATTCAAATGCACCAGAAACAGACTGCTTAAACAGCGTCTTCTCAAGGTGAATGGGCAGTGAGTGAACTGGAATTTGCACATGGCTGTGTACAAGGAAGACTTCAAGAACGCAGGAGGTCTGAAGATTTGCCCAAAATTACTGAGCACCATATACACCCTTCAAATATGGAGCCAATGCACGTTGAGCTGGCATCGCAAGTCTTCAGCTGATTTATGTGCTCTGGTATCAACGTTTACGCTATACGAGAAAGTTTCGAATGCCCAAGAGGCTGCAGGAACAATCGCGTTCACTGAAAGAACGAAAGATCTCTTTGACTTCATTATTATGCGGCATCCAACAAAAGGAGTGTAATACGGTAGCCATGACCTTTGTGTGATCAGGGACTCAATTCAGTGGCTGGATGACTGGAAACGCTTGCTCCAGTCGGGTGCATTTATGAAGGAAAACTTTCTCGCAACAGCAACTGCGGAAGGCCTCAGGGTCACAATGCTTTCAGCGCTTGCGCTAACTGAGTATCTGTTAAGCAAGCGCACTTTCAAATGCGTCCATACGGCGAAATTCAACCAAGCTCCCCTTGAGAGATTCTTTCGCAAGGTAAGACAAGCAGTCTGTCACAAAGGCCATCTAGACATACCAACGTTTCTGCAATTGTACTGCATGGTTTCCCTCTACAGCTTGCTCAAACCACCAAGGTTCGGGAACTGCGAAGCTATTGAAGAAAAGCCTGCTCTCGAGTTTTTAGAGTTCCACGAGATCTTCCAAAAAGATGATAGTGACCCTTCGCACCTTGAAGAGCTAAAGGCAAAGTTAGACGAACTTGTAAAAACAGATGATTGGGACTTGGACGAAGTTGTCCAGGATAGCTAAACAAGCTATGAAGCCGTTGACGTAGTCTTGTATTACATCACAGGATTTCTGTAAAGAAAGATGAAAACATTGCTACCGTGTGAACTCTGCAAAACGTTACTTCTGCAGCGACACCAACGTTGCCACAAGCATCTCTGACAATCTGCAAATTGAGAGATGGGTTACATTATCAAAAAACGCGGCTTTACGAGATGATTCACTGTGCTGAAGATTTCTCCTCCAAGAACATGGACCGTTACGACGTATTTTGGGGAACTGTTCATATCTTGAAAACTTCAATCTCTCGTTTTCATGCCATGAACACAAAAATGATGCTGTCACCAAAATATCCTGAGCTACGTGAGAATGCTCATAAAACAACACTGCGCAAATGAAGCACAAAACAAGCAGAAAGGGGCCCAGGAGAACAAAAAGCTGTCAAAGCTATCAAAGACTGACTTTTGAGAAAGAGATTTTCGATAAAATTAACGTTTTTCCTCATTGCGCAAATATTGTGATTAACAAGTAGAAAAACCGTTTCACGCAACCTCATCTGTAAATAAAAATCAATTGAAAGTTAAGTGTGTGCGTGGGTCTTTTTCAGTTGTCATGTTACTTGAGACTGCATGACATTTCTGAACTTTTTTGAAGCTGCTTCCAGCAGTATTGTTGGTCGAGTGGTGGCTAGCCACGGTAAATGCGCCTTGCCGCAGGGGTCTAGTGGTTAAGGTACTCAGCTGCTGAGCTGGAGGTCGCGGGATTGAATCCCGGCTGCAGCGGCTGCATTTACGACGGAGGCGTAAACGCTGTAGGTCCATGCGCTCAGATTTGGGTGCACGGCAAAGAAACCGAGGTGGTCAAAATTTCCGGAGTCCTCCACTACGGCGTCTCTCATATTGATATGGTAGTTTTTAACATTAAACCCCACATATCAATCAATGAAATCACGGTGGATGCGTAAAACGTATGCACCTTTTTAAACTTCGCGGTCATGGACAACGATGAAGTTTTTTTTCAAAATCAGTGGCTCCAGCTTTTCTGGGAAACAAGCTTTTTAACGCTGCCGTGTCGAAATTTGCAGGCAGTGAAGAGGCGCACAAGCACACCCAGTTGGACCTGAAGCGCAAACGGTGAATCCAAGCGGAGTGCCCATGAATGTGTGTGCGGTGAGAGGGGCGCGCGCGTTTTTCCTCCTTCGCTAGCCGAGTTTCACCACAGAGGGCGTGTGAATGCCGTGCCCGATTTTGTTACGTGTTCAGGGAACCTGAGCAAGCGCAGTTTCACCGAACCCCAATATTTCGAATGGATCCTCCCGATTTCCGCTGCATCGCATTCGGGAACGTGAGCCCTCACTTTGATTCTACCTGGCTGTTGCTAGCCCACCTGGGATGGAATTACGGTCTGTGCTCTACTCTTGTGCCCCGTTGGAGCTAGGCCTGCCTCAGGCCTTGCCTCCGTGTGGCCACCACTTACCCTGCCAAGAAATACTCCGTAGAAGCAGCAGAAATTGATCTAACTGAACTGAGAAACAGAGAATGGGAGACGGTCCTACATCTCCAAAACAAATACCGCCCGTCAACGTCCGACAACTTTCAGCAATGCACAGAAGTCCTCATCGATCAATCGAAATGCAGCGACAGCACGCGACGGCCGCCGGACCGCATGAGCATCTCAGGGTGGGACGCCAACGCCTTCAAGGCCATCTCGTCCACCATTCCCTCCACGTCGTTTAGGGCACCCGCCTCTCACACAACTTCGGAGGGGAGACCACAAGGTCGTTGTCAGACCCTGTGGTGGTTGTTAAAGAGCTCGTGTCGCAGAAAAGCTGCCGCCGGTGTTGGGTCTGTTGGTTGTGAGCGAAAAATTGTCTGTGCGTCTGTGACCGAAAATCCAAGATGCCGAGATAGCCGCGAGACGCCGCTACTTGTCTACGCGTGCACGCGTTAACACTGAACAAGCTGCGCATTAAAAAAAATTCTCAAGTTCACGAGGCGCGGTAGATTCTTTGCCCTGCCACCCCTCCCTGCTGAGGTACCAGTGCTTCTTTAGGACAAGAGAAGAGATAATGTAATTGCAGCATGCGGCAAACCTTTGTAATTTCAGTAGCACTGAACGAATTCGTAAAATTTTTGCGGCGTTAAATTTTTTAGACAATAAGCTTTTCTAGTGATTACAATTCAATGTTACATGAAAAAGTGTTTCAGGACCCTTTAACAAATTTTTTCGACAGGTGCCATGAGGAAAATGAGCCCACTCGGCTATAAGCGCGCTGGTCCAATCTGATGTGTGCTTGTGTATGTAGCAAAACATATGAATAAGTATGCACTAAGCGGTTTTAGGCTGCACTGGGGGCAGAATTTTGCAATCAACCTCAACTCTTAAAGTCAAAGCCTAATGGTCCCCAAATTTTTTGACATGGCTAAACAAGCACCTCACATACTTCTGGCAGCGATTACCTCTACGACGGAAGTTTCCCTACAGGAAGCCCTCGCCCAAGACTTGTTGTGGCCGCATCCAAGCAACGACATGTTCAAGCTCAGCACCCCTGTGAAGGTTGGGCGTGGGCTTATGATCAGCAAACTTAAATCTCTGTCGGTGGTGGCAGAACTGAGGTCACCGGCTACCTTGCTCCACCCGAAGATTCCGTGCGGTGCATCATTCACATGGCCTATGATGATGAGCCGCACAGAGAAATTTCGAAGGGGCTTGCTTCCTGTAATCCGGACGTCCAAATCCTCGACGCTCGTTCATTTGGGAAAATGCGATCACTCCTCATCACCCTAGCCACCCAACCTCTGCCCGCATCCATCTGCTTCTGGGTGGGCATCCACACATGTTTTTCTTACTGACTGAAAGTAGAAGCATGCTACAACTGTCGCAGCATCGGGCACCGCCAGGACATTTGTTCGGCCCCAAAAATTGAAAGCTGTCACAGTTGTGGCAGTCATCATGTGACATGCCAACCTCAACATGCTCACCGAAACGTATCGTCTGTGGGACGGGCACCACACCGGCTACGCCCGCCAGCTACCTCGCACGGCTCAACTAGCAGCTGGGCACTAGTCCAGATCTTGGGATAAAGAACAGTCAGCTATTCGGAAGCCATCACACACTGCATCGTTCTCCCGCTCCCGTGACCGGAGCCACAAACCCAAGCAACACCTCACGTGGGCCGATCGAGCAAGAAAGTTGCCATGTTTGCACGTTTTTTGACTATCATGTGAGGTAATGTGCACGCGCACGGTTGCTACGCTTATATAATTCACTGATTTTCCAAGAATAAAGTTAATTGCGAGTGAGGCTTTTTCTGTTTTGTCCTGAATTTTGTTTCCCCATTGTATAAATCCTTGCAACACCAAACATTTTTCGTTCACCTGCCCATCCAGCTGCAGCAAGGATAAACTGCATACAGAAAAAATACAAGAAATAAAACATCAAACCATGTGCCAGAATAAAAATATCAGTATAAGCAAAAAGAAAAAGATGCAGCCCAACTGCTCACATCTCTAAACCCCACCAAAAGAGAATGCTCTTTGTCTTAAATGTGCAACGATAGCATGCTTACACATCCGTAAGTTGACCTTGCAATCTCCTCCACCTCTACTATCTTTATAACCCTTTGAGGTGGACTAATTGCAAGAAGCACATTGTTTTAGAAAATGGGCCTAACCCATCAACCAACGCAAGGAATTCCGAGAAACCTTTAAACTGCTGTTTATGACTGCAATGTCGCTCACAGAGTGTATCATTATATGAGGTTCATGTCTGAGCCACTGACCTTCCTGCATGTCAAAAAACAAAAGAAACATTGAAGCGCTCAATTATCTTTCATAGACACAGCCCGAGCACTCACACAAAATATTTGCATAGCGTTTTTTCTGTTGCAATAAGTAGTTAATGCGCACTCATCGTGGATGGAACAGATAGTTACCTAGAAAAAGGTTTTGCAGTGCTCAGTCACAACTTAGGTTTCATAGGGCGCTACACAAGTGAGACGGGGTGTAATGTGGTTTTCATGCGAACATAGCTGGCTACATGAATACAAACCCACATGGACGTGGTCACCACACAGATAATTTTCTTCAATGAAGGCATTCGGGGTGCAGCAATAATTGCCTCTTAGATGTACTTGAGCGTGACCTATAAAAATGCGCAGCCAAAGCAAGGATATCAGCCTTGGTGCTCCCGTTCAAGTCTGCCCCTCTTTCTTTGAAGAAGTCTGCTAGGAGAGCACTTGCAAGGGTTGTGGAAGCCAAGACAAACTTATTAAGTAAAAGGTAGTGGGTTGTTTAGACAGAAACCAAAGAGTTGTTCTGCAAATAATGGTATGAAAAGCAATGTAAAGTTGATTTTAGGTGTGTTTCAGCATATATCACTTGAAATTTTGTAGACAACAACCATGCCTCCGCTTAGCTATCCCACAAGTTAACTTACCTGCAAAGGCTGCTCCAAGCAAATGCAATTAGAGAGACAAAAGATACAAAGATGCAGCACCATCTTTCAACTGCAATTTATTAGAAGGCAGTGCAGATGTACGCACAGTCCTGGAATGAGAACAGACAATCAGCCCCTGAAAAATATAGGAGACGATATTAGTAGCTTTTTAACTATATTACAGCAATTACGGTAGAAATGTTCAGTAATTAAGGTGGACAAACACACAACTTGCCACCAGAAAAGGCTAAACCTACAATCTTCGTATAATGCATTCGATGCTCTTATCAATTAGCTAAAGCGGCAGCTGTCTTCTTGTCGACATTATTGAGTGTTTCCGAGCCCATATACCTGGCAGTGTTAGCATGGTTCGTAGCACGTGATCTTTTTACGTGTTAGTAGCTGACAATAAGCCGCCTACACTACCTAAAGACATTAGGCCTACAGGAAGGAGACCCTCCTTATGAATGAACAAAAGAAAATTTTAGGGACTCATTTTTCTTTGTTAAAGGAATTGTGTTCGCCATGTGTTTAAAACATGTTACACACTTCTGCCTGTGATCAGAGCTGCAGCGTTTTTAGTTCATTCAAGAGGTGGATCTGCACAGGCAAGAAATTACGCTGCTTGTACTTCAACGCTTTTTCCCTACCTCCTTGAGTCTGCGAGAGACACTGTAAATGTAATGCACACAGTTGCCTTATTCCTTTCTTGGGCCTTTGATGGGACCAGCCACTCCTCTTCACGCCTAGGATCTATCACATACGTAAGCAAACTAACAGCTACCAACAACCACGCATCTTGAGTGAAACCCGCAATTTTAAAATGGAATGTTTACTCGGAGAATCCATAATCGACCTTGTTAGAAATGAGTCGATTGCCTCAGAGCATTCTGCAAAGGCAAGTGCATGTTCCGCCTCTTGGCCACTTTTGAATGTCAGGACACAAAAGCAGCAAATGCTTTCAAGCAGAAGGTTCATACTACCAATATAAGTGTTATTCTCTGAGAAACCACCTTAAGTTCAAGAATTAATTCATGCCTCACTAAAGAAGCAGCTACGCTATTCCCATAGAGAGAGAGAGAGAGATAAATAGAGAGGAAAGGCAGGGAGGTTAACCAAGCTTGGCTCGGTTGGCTACCCTACACTTGGGGTGGGGAAAAGGGGAATAATAGAATGAAAAGAGACAGAAAAGAAGAGGAGTAAGAAAGAGAAGCATAAATAGTCAGCTCGAAACTACACAGCACGGCCTCGCACAATTCTTTCACAAGCGGTCGTGAAGTTTGGTGTTCCTTAAAAAGTACAAGAGGGCTTTCGTGGCTTTGCGCGTATGGGAAGCTGTCGGCCAAGGTCCCAGGATCTTCTCTTCTGTAAGCGGCCGTGAATCCAGCTGACAGAGCTTGGCTTCCATAATACGTCGTTCGGTCTGGTATGCTGGGCAATGACATTGAATGTGCTCAAGCGTTTCCTTGCAGGCGCAGATGTTGCATGCCGAATTGCTCGCCATTCCAAGGAGACGAGAGTACGAATTCGTAAACGCCACGCCCAACCTCATGCGACACAGTAAAGTTTCAGCGCATCGTGGGAACCCGGATGGCAAACGGAGTTGCAAGTTTGGGTCGATCGAATACAGGTGCGTGTTGGAGAAACCCTGCGTATTCCATTGTAGGAGAGATATACGGCGAGCAAGTGATTGTAGTAGCCTTGCAGCGTGCGTTCTCAAGAGTGGTATGGGCGTGCGCTGGTCTTGGTCATGAGCCGATCGAGCAGCTTCATCTGCGCGGTCATTGCCAACGATTCCGCAATGACTCGGCAACCACTGAAATACAATATCGTGACCTTCCGCGAGCGCTTTGTGGTAGTCGTGCTTTATCTGATATACTGATTGTTCATGTAGCCCGTGCTGCAGAACAAACCGTAGTGACTGTAAGGCTGACCTGGAGTCGCAAATGATGGCCCATTGGTTAGGTTCCTGGTGAAGAATGTACTTAACTGCACCTTGAAGTGCTGCGAGCTCTGCTGCTGTCGACGTCGTGGTGTGAGAAAACTTGTACTGAAGCAACACATTTTCAGATGGAATAACCACTGCTCCTGTGGAGCTGTTGGAATTAGTGGAGCCATCGGTGTACACATGTATGTGGTCGAAGTACCTTTCGTCCAACAGACGCGAAGTCAGTTGCTTCAGGGCTAGCGTTGACATGCGTGCCTTCCTAAAGATTCCAGGAACTGATAAGCGCACGTCAGGTTGACGAAGACTCCATGGCGCAGTTGCTGGATGCATGGCAAGTTTGAAGCCAGGCGGTAGTATGTCCTGATGTTTTGTCACGATACCGCAGTACGAAGAATGGGGCCTCCGAGCTGTCAAACACGCTAAATGATGTGACGGTAGCCGTGATAAATGCCGAATGTGCGCTCTCAGCGTCTCGACAATGATGTGCGTTGTGACCGGTTGTTCTTGTGCAATAACAATAGTTGACACTGTCGATGAGCATCTCGGAAGGCCAAGGCATGTCCGAAGTGCTTGGGCTTGTACGCTTTGCAGTGCACGGATGTTAGTCTTGCACGTGTTGGACAGGACCGGAAGGCTGTACCGGAGAGTTGCGAGAAATAGGGCTGTATAAAGCTGCAACATGGAGTGCACGGATGGGCCCCATGATTTTCCGGCGACGAACTTTAATACATTCTCAATACCAATGAGCTTTTTCTTCAGGTATGTGACATGCGGGCTCCACGTTAGGATGGAACAGATAGTTATAAGTTCAATATAAAATAAGCGCAAAGGATCTGCTGCTCTGCGTCAAGTATGCTATCGAATTTCTTCGAGCAGGATCCTTCTCTGGAAAGTGTTGAATGTCACTGGCAGGTGTTTGGAAGCGTTTCTCAAGCTGTTACGTGAGTCTACCTTTCTTGGCTAGGTCATAAAGGTGTATTTGAATCGGCAGGGTATTAGTATTGAATTGAGCTCTGTATCATTTTTAGAGGCCTGCACTTCACCAGGTTTAAAAGGAACATTAATAACGAATTGCTACGTTTCAGTGCTGTACGATCTCCTGCTATGTGGATTATTTTTGCTGTTAATTTAGTAAAATCTGTGGGCTTCGAGTAGGTTGTCAAGCACAGTATGAGGGTTTTGCAGCACAAGCTCCTGCACCTTGTGGCAACACATGGGATTCCCGAATGTTTCACCATCGAATCCCTGCGCTTAACACAGCTTTTTACTAAATGGTGAACAAGTTGGCGGAATAAGTCTCGTCCATGGAAACCACTGCTGCCTTTCTCATTGGAGCACACAAAAAGGGCAGAGAAGGTGCCCATGCACATCGCCTTGCAGAGTGCTCTGTGTGAATCACTTTAACACAAAGTGGTAGAAGCGATTTCCAAGTAAATTTCAAGACTTCATATTGCAGGTTTAACTAGATACGAGTTACCTCTAGTCGAGGATTTGCTTAGGCATGGGAGGTATCCTAGGCGTAAAAAAAAGAGCTACAGACAATCAAAAGAGCTGCAAAAAAAGACGACCATCGCACTTAGCATGCACAGTGTTTCTCACAAACTCTACTAAAATAGAAAGAAAGTGCTAGAGCTAAAGTAGTGCTTATGACCCCCAAAACTTTATGACCTACGCAGATTCATCGATGAGATGAAATGAAGGAAATACTGCCGTACTTATGACAGGCAGAAGTATGTAACCTGTGTTAAAAGCATGATGCACACAATCACTGACATGCAGCAGGAGCTACATGTGTCAGATGGGATGCCGTCCTAAGAATAGACTCCATGAAACCTTTATAGCATACAAACAAGAGTGACAAGGCATTTTCGAATCAATAAGTGTGATTGTAGGTGTCTTTGAAAACAGCGTAGTACTTTCAAGTCGTCTTTATCAGGGGGTTATTCTACTCTGTTAATTTTCAAATTTTTTAAAGATTAGGTGATTCAGGATATGGTGAACATTTTAGTGGTTTGAAGTCAAGTGTCGAGATTGCTTACACGATTATTAACAAAGTTGCGTTCAAATATTCATTTTTCAAAGGGTAAAACAACGGAATAGTTTTGCCGCACGTCACCACGTTGATACGAATCCGCTCTACAGGCTGCGGTTATTTCATCTGCCATAATAGAATCATACTTGTTCTCCTCACAGACTAATTGCAGTAAAGTTATAATAATGCTATGACACGAAGAAACTTGTGCAAATATAGTAACGATGAGCTGAGCCAAACGCAGAAGGCCATGATAACATACGCGACGGAAGAGAGAGAGAAAGAGATAAAGATGCAAGGAAAGGCAGGGAGGGTAACCAAACGTGCATCCGGTTTGCTACCTTGCACGGGGAAAGAGATAAAGGGGAGAAAAGAGGTTGAAGAGAGATGAGAAGGTACACACAATCACGAGCACACTCGGGGAGCACACACAGTCTACAGGCGGTCGCTCAAGTTTGTTTACTTTAGGTAAAGTAGCAGTGCTTTAGTTGCTTTCTGCGCAACTGAGGCAGATGCCCAAGGTACTAGTATCTTCTGCACACAAAATGGTCCGGGGTCAAGATTATTCAAAACCATCCGGAGCTGGCATCGCTGTGTTTCGTAGCAAGCGCAGCTGCACAGGACGTGTTCGATGGTCTCTTCAGCTCCGCAGAAGTCGCATGTAGAGGTGTCTGCCATATCAATGCGAAAGGAGTACACCTTTGTAAATGCAACACCAAGCCAAAGGCGGCATAACAGTGTCGCATCGGAGCGGGAAAGCTGTGATGGTAGCTTTAGCTTGAGCGAAGGATCCAGTTCATAAAATTGACACCTTCGGAAGCTGGTAGACGACCAGAACGTACGTGTGAGATCTCGAGCCAGCAGGTAAAGTTGTCTTGCTGCATCATTCCTTGATAGAAGAATCGGGACCACATGGGTTGCTTCATGGGCTGAGCGGGCTGCATCATCGGCTAATTGATTTCCGGTAATACCGATATGTCCAGGCAGCCATTGATATATATTATCATGCCCTCGTGCTAGAGCTTCATGATGGCAATGTCTTATTTCTTGTACCAATCGGTCATGACTCCTCCTACGCATGGCAGACTGCAAACTCTGAAGCGCTGCCTTCGAATCACAGAATATGACCCATTTTCCTGGACGTTCTTGAACGAGATATTGTAAAGCAGTCCTTATAGCAGCAAGCTCTGATGCCGTAGATGTAGTCGTATGCGACAACCTAAACTTGATTGTCATTGCTGCAGCCGGAATTACAGCGGCACCTGATGAGCTGCTGGACGAGACGGACCCATCAGTGTATATCTGCGTTCGGTCTAAGTACAACTCACGTAAAAATAGCAGTGTTGCTTGCTGCAATGCTACTCTGGAGTGATTGCTTTTTTTTATTCCCGGAATTTTTAGACGTACTTGCGGCTGGTCGCGGCACCACAAAGGAGATGCCATTCTCGCAACTGGCGTATAACCTGATGGAATGCTGTTTAGGTGCTTGGCTATGACGTCTGAAAACGTAGCACGTGGTCTTCCGGAGGGTAGAAGGGCCAAGTGGTGGTCGGGGACACGGATAGCATGTCGAATGTGTGCTCTGAGGCAATCCACAACTCTATATGTCCTGACCGGATGGTCTTTGGCAAGCATGATTGTGGCACAAGTAGAAGCGCATCGGGGCAGTCCTAGGCAGATACGCAGTGCCTGACCCTGCAAACTCTCTAATGAATGAGTATTAGATTTGCAAGTGTTAGTACCATAAGCTGTAGCGCAAGAGACCCAGAAATAGGGCCCTGTACAGCTGTAGCATGGAGGCCACTGAAGTTCCCCATGCTTTCCCGCACATGAATTTCATTATATGCACAATAGATAGCAGTCTCTTCTTGAAGTACGCACAATGTTGGCTCCACGAAAGACTTCTGTCGATTATTATGCCCAGGAAACGATGCGTGCGTGCATATTTGACACTCTGCCCATTGATGTAAACAGGGTATGGCGTCATTGGTTTGCGTGTAAACGCCATCAAAGCGCACTTCACAGTTGATATAGTTAGGCCTTGTTTCTGAGGGTAGGCTGTTGTGAGGGTTGCTGCCCGCTGTATTTGTGCACGCACCTGAGGGCGAGTAACTGCAGCACTCCAGAGGCAAATATCATCGGCGTATATGGATAGGCACACCGCCTTTGGCAGAACCTTCACCAGACCAATGAGGGCCATATTGAACAATGTGGGGCTTCAAACACCTCCCTGAGGTACTCCGCAGTAGGTGTAATGTTCAGCTGTTGTACCCTCACCTGTTTGCACAAAGAAACCCCTGCCAGTTATATAATCTTTTATTCATTAAAACATTCGTCCACCAATGCCAATTGCTGCGAGAGAAGTGAGGATGGCATCGTGAGCTACATTATCATATGCACCCTTCCCGTCAAGAAAGAGTGCCACTGATATGCGCTTGCGACTTTTTTCTTGTTGCACAAATGTCGATAAGTCAAGGACACAGTCCATGGAGGAGCGGCCCCGACGAAAGCCTGCCATGCAAGAAGGGTATTTGGTGTATCGTTCCAAGTACCACCCGAGACGAAATAGAACCATTCTTTCCATCACTTTTCCGAGGCAGCTTGCGAGGGCAATAGGGCGATACGCTGTCAAGTCCATTGGTGATTTTCCCGATTTCAAAAGTGGTATGAATCGACTTATTTTCCATTCTCGCAGAACACTGCCGCTGAGCCAGGAGTTGTTGAAGCATGTTAAAAGTTTTTTTCTGGCTTTTTGTCCAAGGTGTCCCAACGCACTATAAGTAATATCATCAGGACCTGGCGATGACATGCGCTTAGAAGCGACTAACGCACATTCCAGTTCTTCCATGGTGAATGGAATGTCCATTTCTGGTAATCGCGTCTCAGGAACGATCATGGCGTCGATGCTCTCGTTCATAATATTCTCGGCAACTCTCGTGCAAAATTCTTCAGCCACCTTGAGTTCTGTTTTTCTCTAATGGAGTGCCAAAGCTTTAAAAGGGTGCCGTTGTTGCGGAGAGGAGCGAAGACCACGAACTGTTCTCCAGATATACGACAGCGGTTTATGAGGGTCTAGACATTCGCAGAATGCTTTCCAGCGTTCGCTTTCCAGCTTGTAAATGCGTCGATGAATCTTTTTCTGAAGCCGCCTTGCTTCCCTCAGATCGTAAATTGACCTTGTGCGTCTGTATCGTCGTTCAGCACGCCTTCGTATAGCTCGTAATCTTTCTAGTTCGATGTCAAACTGTGTTATAGTAGACGAAAATAGTAATTTACATTTGGACGCTTGCATAGCTTCCACTATGGTATTTTCCAGGCTGCAGGCGAGGCCTTCTTGGCAAGCGTCCTCAACACGCGATGTAAAGAACGACCAGTCAGTGCCAATTGCAACACCGGAAGAGAAATGTTTTATGATACCATCGATCGTCACGTAGGTGGGTATGGAAGAGGTTGCGGCAAAACTAGTGGCCTGGGGAAACATGTTGAAACCGTTGTTTAAACGAACAAGGGACTGCTACTCAATTCATAAACATAATGACAGAGAGCGACCTAACAATGATTGTGAGAATAGAATGGCTGATAATATTTTTACTTTATTTAGTGCATACACCGTATACATTACACAAATTGAAATATTGAAAGCGAACGTATGCAAAAATGACACATTTATGATTTTTGGTTGAATAGAGTAGACAGAATCTATGTCACACAAGCACTTTTGTTCGTCAGAAGAGTTGATTTGGAAATGTGGCAGTTAGTTGGTATGACATAGGGCTAGTTGGTATGACATGACAATAGTTACAGCGCGAGAACAGAGTGACGACAGGCCTGACTTCTTGATCGCGATCAACAATGATTGTCGCAAAGCGGTGCAAATTAATCTGGATCAAGTTTGCTCGAAACGAGAGTCAAACCGCAACTGTGGAGCCAAATCACGATCACAAATAAACGTTTGACCCGGCAATTAACGTGACTTACGTACCAATCAGTACGACGAAACATGGGATGGCAGAAAGGGCTACCCCGCTACTTACCCGATCATGCATTGTGAAGAGTGGTCAGGTGGCAACCGCCGCAACCACCGAACGCCTTGCTGAAGTGTACACGGGCAGGAGGGGGCACCACACAACACAAAGCCAATAAATGCAGCCATGCAGACTTCATATAAACTAAAATTTCACATTGTTAACTACTGATGAACAGACCGCAGCGGAACCTTCCATTATTTTGAGCGCAAAATGCTACCTCGTGACTATAACAGCCCATGATGCAAAGCGGGATCCGATGTTGACAATGTATAGCCTCTGAGACAAATAAAGCCAGTGCCAATCTAAAAGGCGATTGCTATACTAGCTAATAGTACTAGGTAATTTTAGATATTATTCGTGCGAATCATAATATCATTTTTAATCAGGACTACATTTTTGTTTTGGTGACATCTCATGAGCGCAACATAGAAACCATCGTAAATACGCACCATGAGGGGGCAAAAAAAAGCAAGTGACGAGTGCGTAACTGAAACTTCAGTCGCACTGTACAAGCCATAGCGTTGTCCTACGGTTATTTAAGGGCGCACAGTAATTCAGTCCTTTGCAAACAACTTTTGTCTCACTTTTTATGGTGGCTTACCTGTCTTTTTTTTAATGTCACAAAACCATTTAATATCAAGTTGAAATTGAAACTTGTACTATTTTGGTTTCGACTCACTATTATCGCCGTTATCGTTGTAACACAGTAGCATGAAGCATCTTATTTTCTTGCGTTTTTGCTCTGCTTTCTCGGTTAAAGGCGTCACGTTAGCGTGGCTTAGTCAAGCGTGAGGAGTCGTTCAAGTGTGACTGATACCGACAACCTCTAGTGAAAAAAAAAAAACAGTGTACCTCCACGCAACAGCAAAGCATCATCAGTGAGCTCACTTGATGCGGATCGTCCTACACAAAACAACGTCCACAGCAGAGACATATGAGCGCGTAAGTTCATGATCGGCGATTTGTGGGCAAACTCAGCGATTTCAGCTTTATTTCCCCGTTGTAAGTCAAGAAACTACATGTATCGAACGGACGGTAATACTCCAACTTTCCGTGGCCGGCGGACCTGTTGACTCTATCGACAACAGTTTGGATTTCAGTACTTCAACAGAGGTGAATCTACAACCAAAAATGAACACTTCATGCACACTCTACGCCGACACGCAACAAAGGATATACCCGCTGCACCCTTAGCTGTTCAAGGCGGCAAGCTAAATAGTGTCTCGGCTCTTCCCCCACTGATCAATCCTAGAAGTGCATGAACGTAACAATGAGCAGCAGCGTGACAAGATGATCTAACAACAGACCTCCCCAGGTATGAAACACAATTTGTGCAAACTAGCGACAATAGTCCACAATTGTCATGTACAGAGCTTGTCAAGTTCACCAAGCAGTGGCAGCTCACACACGACTTCCAGCTCCAATCAGCCTCAGCCTAATTTAATAGTTGACTGTTTGATAAATGAAGCTAAGCCTTCATTGTGTTGTGACCAACTAGAAAAACACTGCAGTTGACCGTAGTAGTCGTCTAGGCAGCTGCATAAACGTGTTGCTACTCGTGCATGTACATAACGCTGGAACAGAAAGGGAAGCTCGCCAAACTGCTGATAGGCTACCATACCTACTCTGACGACAACAAACATGCTGCTTAAAAACCTACCTTGTATTACGAGACTTAGAAGAAAAAATGGAATTAGTAAGAAACTACTACAGAAAGAAATCATCGAAGCTTCTTTTACTGAAGAAAGAAGACTCCATTAAGACTGAAACCGTTTACGTCTCGAATACCACAGAAAAAAGGTGGTCTTGTGGGACCAGTAGCGGTCAGAACTTACAGGAATGAAGTGCACGGTAGCCTGTTAAGGAGAAAGGAGCACACCTGTGACATATGCCTCAGCCGTTTGTGTTGTGACCATATAGAAAAACACTGCAGTTGACCAAATGTACCAGTCGCCCAGACAGCTGCATAAACCTGGTGCTACATGTTTTACATAGAAAGCTGCACGAAGTCATGGGAACAAAGAATGGCATCTCAATAGCAGCTTTGCCTTAGTTGGGTGTCTTCTCGCTCGACCAGCTCGAGCAAGGGAATCACAATCGGTAGGTGCCTTTGTCCAAGCTTACATAAGCCTCACAGTCAAAGCGAAGCTGAAGCCAGGCCTTCGACAAATGGCAAGAGGACTGCAGTTGTTTAGTGTTAATTCTGTGCTGCATAGTGTGTTGTGCAGGCTTGGCATCTCCTTCTTTGCGTCTCCCAGATTCGCTGCGGTTGATATTGTTTGCAGATAACTGTGCCCTTTCACGATACTGCAATTTGTGGTTTAGGTTTTCTTACCGACAACACCGTGTTTTCAGCGAGCGTTCTTTCTCTATGTTGGTGTCTACTGTCTTTGTTGTGAGTGGTCGCCTTTCTGTATTATTGTGGCATTTCATCGTGGTGCATTTTGATCTTTATATTTGCTTGCTGACAGTGTGTTCGCAGGCCTGGTGTTAGCTGTGTGTGCCATGAATGATGGATTTGGCAGTGAGAGAATAACACGCTTCTTTACGATTGCTTAATTTTTGGCCCGTGTTTACTTACACGCAGTTATTAAGAAGACATGAAATGTTTTCATGGTGATGCGAGTTTCCAAGAAAGTTGTAAAAGCAGACCACGTAAAATGGCGGCACTATTGCATTTTCATCAGGCACATACACTACCAGATGCTATTTGAATTGGCAACCGCAAACATTTGCCAAGGCGGTTGCGAACCAGAATGGGCACCCTTTTTTGTCCTAAAGCTCAGCATGTCTATACACTTATTGCAACTGCGACCGTCTTCCTAAAAATTCTGCGATTGAGCCGCCTCGTCGAACCTTTGTGACATTCTAGTATGTGTGTTTTCGCTTCCTCGCGCTCTTTTTTGTCTCTTTGATTCCGTTTTCTTTACCTTTCTGTCTCCATTCCCAAGTGCAGGGTAGCAAACCAGATACTTAATTACCTGTGAAGCTCCCTGCCTTTCTTTATACCATATCTTTCTCTCTTTCGACCGTGAATTTACTTTATTACTATAACCAGTTACAGATTTTTCTTTGTGTACCTTTTTCTCAAATCATTGCATTGCTTTCTATGTTCCGCCAAAGTAAGGGCTTTGTGAAACAGCTGTTTTTCAAGGTGCATGGTTCCTATTGGTACCACTTTCATAATGCTTGCCAATCGTATGGTTTATTGTGGCTGTTGCCTTGCATCATGCAAGCATGTAGGTCCCGTTTTAGTAGATCTGTTTCTTGTGTGTTTAATCTAAAAGCACTCCTAAAACATAATTGTGGTGATACATCATAAGGGAGGCAAAGTTTGATTTAAAACTACTTGCTAACTTCATACTGTGATGGTTTCCATGCTATTTTTACAACCACACAGTAATAATTTAATTATAAAAGTAATTTATGTTTCAAGTCTGAATGCATACATGTTAATATGAAGCCTGCCTTCGGCAGGCTTTTTGTAGCTTGAAAATTCGGGGTACTAAAAGGCTTGTGCTTGCACATATCTTTCTCCCATATAAATTCACTGTGTTTAGTGTGTCTAGCTACAGAAGAAAGTGACGCAATGGGCACGTATGGTGCGGGGCTATACAGGCCTAGTCAGGTGACTCATGGTGGTGTTTTTTTGTCTTCCGGACTACGGCAATCGTGTATTGTCAAACAAATAAATAATTATTACCATAGAGTAAATCTGTGTAAAAAAATTAGATTCATAGAAGGATAACCCTATCGGAAAAATTGCCATGGTGGATACTGGAAAACATGGTGGGCGTAGTGGAAATAATAGTGGGCATGGTGCAAATTATGATGGATATGGTGGGATGTAGTGGAAACTATGGTGGATACGTACGCTGGGACATACTGGGTGGTATGGTGTACATATGATGGGTAAAGTGGAAATGATGGTGGAAAGCAAAGGCTAGATAGTGGGCAATAATGGGACACTCTGCCCACCATTGCAATAATGCTGGGAAGCCCTAAGGATATGGTGGGTGGTGCTTATTATGATGGGCCACATGGTGTACGAAGCTGAGAAACTCTTCCCACCATTGCGATAATGCTGGGAAGCACTAAGCAGATGATGGGTGCTACTTGTTATGGTGGGCCACATGGTGTACCAAGCTGAGAAGCTCTGCCCACCATTGCGATAATGCTGGGAAGCAGTAAGCAGATGATGGGTGGGCTTAGAATGGCGGGCAATTAATATAGTGTACCAAGCTGGGATCTGTACACTCCATGTTCTGCCACCGTGATTTCCACCAAAGGTTAGGCCTACCGACCGAGCCCGTACAATTGTGTTATCTGTGCTTTCGGGTTTCAGAATACACGATTTCGACAATTAAGAACGACAATACAGCGCAGCCACGGCATCAATTAACCTAAATTTTTCATTGTGTATGGTGTCCGCTCAAGAAGCAACAAACATCGATGCGACGCGATTCAAGCACTCCCAGAGAACGTACGTCTCTTCTCACCGACAGCCGCCGGTCACACTCGCCGGCACTTCTCTAGCATTTGTGCGAGAACTGAGACGTGGCAATTTGTATGCTTGGGGAACGAATATGATAGCGTAATGTTTGTGGCACACCGCATTCGTTTTGGCCAGCCGTTATGTAGTTGTTGCTTTAGCAAAAGAGCTACAGCATTGCGCTGGCACGACCACCCTCTACATTGCGTGAAAAGCATCCCAATACACAATCAAATAAATTAGGTGGGCGTATCTATGGAATGAGCCTATAAGCGTCATAAAGCGTCAGCAGATGTCGCCCTCTAGAACGAGAGCGAAGCGGATATTAAACTTGGCAAACCCTGCCGGTAAACTGTTGCTGCTCTCCAGTCCACTTGGTTTTTTGTTCTTGCAGTTCTGAATTGTAAAAAAAATAGCACTGGTGCAGGGCTTGTTAAGCTGCTTTGCTGCGCTGGCCAACACGTTGGCCGCATAGTTCTCCTCGCCCTCGGACACTTTCCCGCCGCCCTTGCACCAGCCACTCTCCGTCAAAGAGCCACATCGCCCACGCGTGCCACATCTGGGTGACGTCATCGTCTTCCTGCTGCCACCTATGCAACTCGGGGCCGTGACGTCTACCGATGCGGTGCCTATAAAAGATCGTCTCCAACACTTTGTCTTCAATGGGCCCGGCGGACCTTGCGCGAGCATGGCTCGTTTTAAGCCGTTTTTCTACCTCATGCAGGTTGGATCAGTTTACACCAGTCTTAAAAGCAAAAATCCTTTTCTGCTGGTCCTGCCGTACCCCGATCAGTGCTGCAAATGTGCTTATGAATGCTTTCTTGTTCTCGAATTACTTCTTTGTGGAGACGTTGAAACCAATCCTGGTCCTAAAACCCAAGAATAATTGGTACAAATTTTGGAAGGGCAAGAGGCTCTGCGACGAGAGGTGGCAGATCTAAAAGCGAAAACTGAAAGCCTTTTAGGGGACTTGAAGAGCCGTTTTTTAGGATTGAATATTCACATAAACGAGCCCAAATTTAAAACTGCAAGATTAAACCACATCGACAACGCCATAAGATCCTTTTCTACTTCGGTAAAATCCCATAAGCGCTAACTTGTCGACCTTGAAGACTGAAGCAGACGGTCGAATTTGGTGGTTTTTGGAATAACTGAAGACCGTAACGAAACAGAAGACAATCTTAAGCGAAAAGTCATTATGGAAACATTTCAACAAAAACTGGGAGTTAAGTGCGAATCCGTAGGTCGAATCCACAGGCTAGGCAAAGGTCCAGTCAAAAGGCCAGTTATTTTGTTTTTCCAGGACTTTAATGAAAAAGTTGCTGTCCTCAAGAATGCAAAAAAAAAACTAAAGGGCTCTAAAATTTACATACAGAATGACTACTCAGCACATACCCTAAAAAAACAAAAAATGCTTTGGGAAAGTGCCAAAAGTGAGAAAAAAGTTTGCCTCGTACATGATAAACTGCACGTTGACGGCGATACTTTCATCTGGAACGCAAACTCTAATCAGCGGCAAAAAATTTCCACTCATTCTGATCAACGGCGCGAGCCTTCACAATCCAGTGGGGTGATTAGCATTGAAACTCTCCCGGTTGACGTCGTAGACCCGTCCTTCGATGTTAACGGTAACAATCTTAACCCGTCCGCTCTATGACAGTCATCTGAACTTGCCATCAGGGTCGTTAACTTAAATGCCCGCAGTCTCGTTAACAAAACGGTACAGCTTGAAGCCCTTTTGTTATGTCATAGCCTACACTTGACCTTCATTACGGAAACATGGCTTCACAGTGAAATATCTGATGACAACTTAGTTCCGCCAGGTTACAAAATATTTCGAAGAGACCGGCCAACTAGAGGTGGGGGTGTTGCAGTGATTTTAAAAACCAGTATCAAAGCATCCCTTCTAGCGCAATCGCCAGATACTGAAAGCCTATGTTTAAGGGTTTCTTTCGGAAGCAAAGTAATCATTGTTTTCGCTGTGTACAGACCGCCTGATTCTGGGCCCGATTTTCTTGTAAATTTGCGATCTCATTTGACCTCTTTCAGTAAAAACAAGCTTTTCGTCCTAGGGGATTTTAATCTGCCCAACTTTGATTGGGACCGCTTAAAAACAAGACCCGATTCTTGTCACAGTGACAACATTCTCGACATTATGTTTCCACACAACCTTGTTCAAATAGTTCAGCAACCAACCCGAGTTTGTGGCAATTCATCCTCTCTACTTGACCTTGTTTTCCTGCGCAGATCTTTCGAAAAGTACCACGTGTCTGTGCAACACGGTTTCTCAGATGACAAAAGTATTTTTGCACCCATTTCCCTTCATTACAAAAATGCAAAATGTTGCCCAGCTCTCAAAACTGTGAAAGACTTTGCGAAAGCTAATCACACTGCAATTACTGAGTATTTAGAAAATACCTGGCAAAATTTCAATGATCACGATCTTGAAGTCCTTTGGAATAAATTTAAAATATGTGTTTATTCTGTTTGCGAAACTTTGTACCCGATAAAGTTTAAAAGGCCGCTAAATATACGCCCCGGATATCTAGATCGATATTTCACCTTAAACGCAAAGCCAAGCGCTTGCAAAAAAAACGTACAGCGCCTCAACAACTCACCGAACTTCGTACTACCCTTTTCAATGCTATTACTCGTGCCAAAAATTTCTACTTTAACACTACTTTACCGAACTTCCTAAGAGAAGAACCACATAAATTCTGGAACTTTTTAGACAGCGAAATGAAAACATAACTGAAATTTCAGTCGACGGCTCTAAATTAACTAATCCTCGAGCAATCGCGAATCACTTCAATTGGTTTTTCCATAGCGTATTTTCGCAGTCTCAGTTGAAACAGAGTGTGATGACGTTTATTCGAGCCGAGAAGTCGCAACGAGGTCGCAACGGAAAGTGGGCGTACGGCCAGTCTGGCAATGGCGGCACAAACTCTCGCGCAAGCAGAGCACGGGCTTTTTGTTGTCTTCCGAAGGCGCATACGCGTTGGTGCGTATGCTCCACTACAATACCCCCGGGGTGAAGGGTAGCCATCCTGGCGACTCAGGGAGTAGGCACAATGAGGGGGTCGTAGTAGGGCTTGAGATGGTCGACGTGTACGGTCTCGCGTCCTCGACGGCGCAAATCTGGTGATTGTGTTAACGGCTCGATGATGTAATTCACCGGGGAGGTCGCGTCAATGACACGGTACGGACCATGGTACCGGGCCAGAAGTTTAGAAGACAGGCCAGGAACGTGCGGGGGCACCCAAAGCCACACAAGGGAGCCAGCACGAAATGTAGGAGCTATGCGGTGAGCGTCGTCGTGTCGAGTCTTTTGTAGACCTTGAGCCTCACTTGTCAGAGACCGAGCCAACTGACGGCAGTCTTCAGCGTATCTGGCGACTTCCGAAAGCGGGGAGCACTCAGATGCATCAGGGCGGTACGGTAGTATAGTGTCGAGTGGGTGGGAAGGTTTGCGGCCGTACAATAGAAAGAACGGGGAAAAACCGGTAGTCGCTTGCGTCGCGGTGTTATAAGCGAAGGTAACAAAGGGCAATACAGCGTCCCAGTTAGCGTGGTCGGAGGAGGTGTACATCCTCAGCATGTCGCCAAGTGTGCGGTTGAACCGCTCAGTAAGACCATTTGTCTGTGGATGGTATGCGGTAGATTTACGGTGGATAATGTTGCATTCAGCGAGGATAGCTTGGATGACCTCCGACAGGAACACTCGACCCCTATCACTGAGTAATTCCCGCGGAGCACCATGGCGTAGAATGAAGCTGCGGAGAATGAAGAGTGCAACTTCGTGGGCGGTCGCTGCTGGTAGAGCTGCAGTCTCAGCGTAGCGTGTCAGATGGTCGACTCCGACAATAATCCACCGGTTTCCAGAGCTACTATATGGGAGGGGGCCATAGAGGTCTATACCCACGCGGTCGAATGGACGAGCCGGGCACGGGAGCGGCTGTAACATGCCAGTAAGGTGCCGCGGAGGTGTTTTGTTCTGTTGGCAAGTGGTGCAAGACTGAACGTATTTGTGCACAAAACGATACATTCCTCGCCAGTAATAGCGTTGGCGCAGCCTTTCGTAGGTTTTCAGGACACCTGCGTGAGCACTTTGGGGATCTGCATGGAAATTCATGCAGATGTCAGAGCGCATATGAGTTGGGACAGCAAGGAGCCACTTCCGACCACCAGGCGTGTAGTTGCGGCGGTACAGAATGTTGTCACGTAAGGCAAAGTGGGCTGCTTGCCGACGCAGCGCTCTCGTGGAAGGGACAGAAGACGGATCGGTAAGGTAGTCGACTAACAAGGCAAGGTATGGGTCTTTACGCTGCTCCGAAAGCATGTCAGTGCTGTCGAGTGGTGACAAGGTGGTAAAAGGGGGTGACAGAGAAGCCACATCTGGTGTTAATGGCGATCGGGAAAGTGCATCGGCGTCCGCATGCTTGCGACCGGAACGATATACGACACGGATGTCGTATTCCTGCAATCGAAGTGCCCAACGGCCCAGACGTCCGGACGGGTCTTTCAAGGAGGACAGCCAACATAGAGCGTGGTGGTCTGTGACCACGTCGAAAGGACGGCCGTAAAGGTACGGGCGAAACTTCGTAAGTGCCCAGATTATGGCCAAACACTCCTTCTCTGTAACGGAGTAATTCAATTCAGCCTTCTTAAGAGCGCGACTTGCATAAGCTACTACGTATTCGGTTTGGGTGCCTTTCCGTTGTGCCAAAACTGCGCCAAGACCAACGCCGCTTGCATCAGTGTGAACTTCTGTGGCAGCAGTGGGGTCGTAGTGGCGAAGAATAGGTGGCGAGGTCAGCAGGCGGCGCAGCTGGTGAAATGCGTCGTCACATGCAGGTGACCATGCAGATATACCTTTGCTGTTGGAAAGCAGACTAGTCAGAGGTGCAATGATGGACGCGAAGTTGCGCACGAAGCGACGAAAGTAAGAGCAAAGACCAACGAAACTTCTTAGGGCTTTCAGTGATGTGGGCATTGGAAAGTCAGCGACAGCTCGAAGCTTATCGGGGTCCGGAAGAACACCGTCTCTTGTGATGACTTGTCCCAAGATGGTTAGTTTTCGGGCTGCAAAGTGGCACTTCTTGGTGTTAAGTTGTAGACCTGCAGAAGCTAGACACGTCAGAATCTCGTGGAGACGACGAAGATGTGTCGGGAAATCAGCTGAAAAGACTACGATGTCATCTAGGTAACACAAGCAAGTTTTCCACTTGTGGGCCCGCAATATGGTATCTATCATGCGTTCAAACGTCGCAGGCGCGTTGCAGAGCCCAAATGGCATGACTTTGAACTCATACAGGCCATCCGGCGTTACAAAGGCTGTTTTAGGGCGATCACATTCAGCCATTGGCACCTGCCAATACCCAGAACGCAGATCCAAGGATGTGAAGTACTCGGCGTCTTGTAAACAGTCAAGAGCATCGTCTATTCGTGGTAGCGGGTAGACGTCTTTCTTTGTAATCTTGTTTAAGCGTCGATAGTCCACGCAAAATTGAACGGTGCCATCTTTTTTCTTTACCAGAACCACGGGTGACGACCAAGCGCTTTGAGAAGGCTGTATGACTCCACGTTTAAGCATGTCATCTACTTGCTCCGTAATGACGCGGCGCTCTTCGGCAGAAACGCGGTAAGGACGCTGTCGCAGAGGCGAATGTGAGCCGGTGTCAATAGTATGAGTGACAGCCGTGGTGCGGCCCAAAGCAGGTTTCTGAAAGTCGAAAGAAAAGCGAAACTTGTTAAGGAGAGCAACAAGTTGGCTGCGATTCGAGGGGGGAAGGTCTGCGTCAATAGCATTGTCGAAGGCTGGTGAGCTTGATGGCTCAGACGCCTGAGTGATTGCGGCAATCTGACATGGCGTTTCGTCGGGAAGAATAATATCATTGATATGGTCGACAGGTTGCACATATCCTAACGTTTCACCACGAAGCAAGCCAACGGGGTAGTTGCAGTGGTTGGTAACCAGCATTACGGTTAAACCAGACGCAATCGTAAGAACGGCAAATGGGAGCATGATGCCCTTGCGTTCAGTAAAAACAGGGGATGGCGTAAACACCACCGTGGCGTCAGGTTGCGCCACACATGAAAGGCTAATAGGGACTGAAGCTTCCGGAGGCAAGGTGATGTCGTCGTCAGCGATGAGTTTGCAGAGCAGTGGTGAATGTTCGGGTGGTGGAAATTCACAACTTGGCACTAGGGACACTTCCGCACGGCAACAATCGATGATAGCTTCATGACCTGATAAGAAATCCCAACCCAGGATGAGGTCATGAGAGCAAGATGGTAGTACAAAAAATTGGACGATGTACAAAACGTCTTGGATGACGACGCGCGCCGTACACACAGACGAGGGCTGAATGCGTTGCGCGCTAGCCGTGGACAGCACGATGCCACAGAGAGATGTGGTCTTTTTCTTCAGTTTGCGACAAAATTTTGCGTTCATCACAGAAACGGCGGCCCCAGTATCAATTAACGCTTGTGTGGCGACTCCCTCAACATTGACATCAACAACATTTCGCGGCGAAAATGGAGGCCTTGATAATTGCGCAGAAGTTGCAGTTCTTGCCTCTGGAACTGCACTGATTAGTTTCCCTCCTCAGGAGGTGGTCTATGACGCATAGGAGATGGCGATCGCCGACGAGGAGATGGGAAACGAGAAGTCGATGGGCGACGATCCGAGTCAGAGTGCCTCTGTTCGTATGCAGACGTGGTGGCCTGCTGCGACGCATAGGTCGGAGTTCCAAAGGAGGCGTACGCAGGTGTGGGACGGCGGCGGCAGTAGCGTGCAATGTGTCCAGCGATGCCACACGCGAAGCAGATAGGACGGTTGTCATGGGTGCGCCACTCATTAGATGGACGGAAAAAGCGAGGTGAGGGCCTGTAAACCGGAGGCGCTGCCGGAGGAGGTGGAGCCGATAAGGATACTGGATGCGGTGGGGGTCGCGCAACCACAGCTGCGTAGCTGAGAGGTGAAGATGGTGCAGCTGGTGCGTAGCTGACAGCTGAGAGATTTGATGCTGCTGAAGTGCATGCGTAAGGGGCCTGCACTGTAGGTAGGACATCGCAAATTTCAGTGCGTATGGCCTGCTGCAGTGTCGAAGGCAGACTTGCGGTGGGCGCGTCGCTATGCGGCAGCAGGGAAAGCTGTCGGGCGACTTCCTCCCTGATGAAGTCTTTGATCTGGTTGGACAGACTTTCTTGGCGAACGTTGACATTTGCGAGTGCGACAGCCGAGATCGAATCTGGTGGTGAGACACTCTTTCGGGCGATGGAACGCTGACGGCGTAATTCATCGAAGCTCTGGCACAGGCTTACGAGGATCGCCACCGAGGTCGGGCTTTTCGCTAGCAACATCTGGAATGCGCCATCCTCAATACCCTTGAAAATCTGCCGAATTTTCTCTTCTTCGGGCATAGATGGGTTAACTCGCCTGCAGAGGTCGAGCACATCCTCAATGTAACTCGTAAACGTTGCCAGGCTGCTGGGCTCTGTGGCGCAGACGCTGGTCAGCGCGGAGCTTGCGGACCTCTGGTCGGCCGAACGCTTCTGTTACGAGGGTCTTAAAGGAGGACCAGTTGGCGATG
The DNA here is from genome assembly GCA_013436015.1 of Rhipicephalus annulatus. NCBI lineage: Eukaryota > Metazoa > Arthropoda > Arachnida > Ixodida > Ixodidae > Rhipicephalus > Rhipicephalus annulatus. The sequence continues at coordinate 121,494 of WOVY01003804.1, forward strand.
GCGGTTTCGCGGTTGGTAAACCAAAGCTTAGCTACGTCTGCCAAGTAAAAGATAACGTAAGCGAGTTTAGAGTCGTCGTCCCACTTGTTGCTGACGCTTACGCGTTCGTACAAGGACAGCCAGTCTTCGACGTCTTGCTCACCACTTCCGCTGAAGATTGGTGGGTCCCGCTGGCGAGTAGCGCCGGGGCAGGTAGACGGGGCAGCCGATGGTGCTGGCTGGGCTGGGACAGGCTGGTTGGCGACTGCGTCAGTCATGTTTGGCGGTAGTCTTTCAGGCAACTTGCGAGAGCGGAGCTCCAGGTTTTCTTGGGGATCTCAGCAGCCTCCACCAAATGTGATGACGTTTATTCGAGCCGAGAAGTCGCAACGAGGTCGCAACGGAAAGTGGGCGTACGGCCAGTCTGGCAATGGCGGCACAAACTCTCGCGCAAGCAGAGCACGGGATTTTGTTGTCTTCCGAAGGCGCATACGCGTTGGTGCGTATGCTCCACTACAAGAGTAATTCAATAGTTTCATACCCTGATATCAATATTGTTTCGCACAATGGTGTCTTAAATATGTTACTTCGATTAAAAAACAAATCGACGCGAGGGCCCGATTGCATCCCGAATGCATTTCTCCGTTGTTATGCTGAAACTTTGACGAAATTTCTTGTACTCATTTTTGAATCTTCTCTTCGTACGGCAACGCTACCTTCTGATTTTAGCCCATATCGTACCTGTCTCAAAAAAGGCGACCCACCCTTAATAATCAGCTACAGACCCGTATCTATGTTATTATCCGCCTGTAGGTAACTTGAACACGTTGTTGCTACGTTCATTACACAATTTTTAGATACCCATCTAATCCTTTCTACATTTCAACACGGGTTTCGCAAGGGATTCTCGACCGTCACTCAACTACTTACAGTTGTTCACCACGCTTCTTCAGTTCTTGATAAGGGGGGACAGGTTGACCTCACACTCTTAGATTTTAGTAAGGCCTTCGATCGCGTATCGCACGACAAATTAATCAATAAATTAGTTCAAATCGGGCTTCCAGCGTTCATCGTCTCTTGGCTAACTGCCTATTTAAGTAACCGTAGACAGTACGTCGACATTAATGGAAGCACTTCTGACGCTCTCCCTGTTACGTCTGGTGTACCGCAGGGAAGTGTGCTAGGCCCTTTACTTTTCCTTATTTTTGTAATGACATTGTTAACGTTATAAACAGTCCGATCCAAATACGTCTTTTTGCAGATGACTGTATACTTTTTAATGAAATTATTAGCATCGAGGATGAACTTGCGTCAAACTCGGCGTTAGAAAACATTGCTTCTTGAAGTAAAACTACAAACATGTAATTAAACCATGACAAAACAGTTTACCTCCGAATGGCTAGAAAGAAACACCCCCTTGAATTCTCTTATTGTACTTGTGACCAACCGCTTAAGCAAGAATATGAACACAAATATCTTGGCATAACATTAACCAGTACCTTAAGTTGGAACTCTCACATAACTAACATATGCGCTGCCGCTTTCCGTAAAAACTTTGTTTATTACGACAAAAACTCAAAACGGCTCCCTCTGAGGTTAAATATTTAGCATATACTTCTATAATTAGACATAAACTTTAATATGCCTGCGTTATTTGGAATCATCACACTAAAACCAATATTGAATGCCTCGAAAGAATTCAAAGAAGGGCCGTCTGCTTTATTTATGGTATGTACGGTCCAACACACTCCGTTTCTGCCCAGACGGAAATACATGGTATCCAAACATTAGAATCATGACGTAAATCATTTAGGCTAAAATTACTGTACGAAATAGTGTACCGGAAGCTCTTATTTGATCACAGCCCCTACATTAGTCGCCTGGAAACACGGCGCGGTCGTCATTCACACTCCCTTGCCTTAACCCCGTATTTCTCCAAAACTAATCTCTTCAAATTTTCGTTTTTCCCGCGCACAATCTGTGAGTGGAACAATTTACCGTTTGCCGCCCTGCAGTCGACAGATACTATTGACGCACATGTTTTCCTGAGGATGTAAAAACGTTTTACAGTGTTTTTCTCTCACTTTCAGTGCCATGTTGTTTCCCTTTGTTTCCCTTTGCGATTCACGCAATCCCAATTAAATCATCGCTGTTACGATAAGTTTGGTTGCATTGTTGTTGTATGTGTGTGATGATTGAATTATTGTATGCTGTGTGATGTTTGGCTTCATTGCCTTACTGCCTGTACCATTCCTGCTTGGGCTCCTGGCCGGCAGTATCTTGTAAATAAATAAATAAAAATTAACACAGTGGAAATCATTGGATGCAGCAGTGGCTTGTGTTTAATAAATATGCAAGTTTTAGTAGCAGGTGCAGATCTTGTCTATGTTGTGTACACGACAAACATGACTGAAGTTGAACTGTAAATTTGTATGACGACTAACTATTTAACACTCGGCCAACCTCATGTTGGTATGGCGCAGTGGTTAGTGTCTGCGAAATGGGAATCCGCAGGTTGCACATTCGATCCTCCGTGGCAGCTTGTTTTTTTTTCACGGGACGGGTGTTTTTTTTAAACCGTTTTTATAGAATTCTTCTTTATTTTTTTGTGGTAGCTCGTCACGGTGATTCTGACGCCATTTCGCGCTCAAGCGTTGCCGGCACTGCAGCACCACCATATCCCACCATGCGCCATGGTGGGCGTTTCCCACCATTCATCCACTACATTAATCCACTATAATGGTGGGTGGTGGTTTACACCATGCCCACTATTCGTTTTTTTCCGATAGGGAAGTGTGTGAAGAACATAGGCTGAACAATTGTCTGTATTGTTCATGCTGCTATTTCTTACTCAACCACACTAACTAGCCACAGTCAGCCATTAATCCAATGAGTACACGAAATTGAAAAAGTTGCCATGTGTGTTATTGGATGTTTCAGCGATCATGTTCTCCAAGTTGCCTCTACGTTCGCTGTTAAACTTGGGCTTGATGTCTAAGTACAACGCTGATGCAATGTGATTATTTGTTTGTTGTTGCCACGTTAATACCATCACGGTAGGGCAAAGTGAGAGTTTGAATGTTATTGCCTCGTTAAAAACAACACGTTAGGACAACGTCATTATTTGAATATTGCGGCAACAATAAAAACATTGCGTTATGGCAACGCAATACTTCAAACGTCAGTGCAATGTTATGTTTTACCATCTAACACTGCCTCACATCCGTGATATTCTAACAACGTTGACTCAACGTTCTGCATCATTTGGGAGTTTTATAAACATTTGAGATATACTCTTTTGATACAGCCGTCACGTCGGGTTAGCGTCAATTGTGGTTATTGGTCATGCACTGAAGTTGATTTATGTAGCAGTGCCCAGAGCCAGCTTCCTCGCGAGCATCAGCAATTCATATCAGCTTCTGGTGTTCCCAATACGCATGTTATAGTAGGCATCGTTGCGCGAATGCCACCATTTCATTATATAAAGACCTGTAACTCTTCAACATTTGTCTGTGTGTGCATCATTAGTACATATATTTAGTGTTATTTCATAACGTGTCGCTCAATAACAAAATTGCAACATGGTCACCTTCCCTCCACATGCTTCGCAAAACATCAATTCGCAAGTACGTGGGATCTGTCAATTTTTTTTAACTAGTAATCATTTACGCAAGATTAAAACATATTCTGTAATGCTCGGTTCCTGTGTTCATCGTATTCTTCATATTTTGAAGCAGAAAGTATATTTTACGAACGTGAAGTGCATTAGATTTTACTTGTCTAAATTAACCTTTTCGCACCCTGTAGTCTGTAGCTTGTGTTCAAATATGAATGAGGTTACGTTCATATTATCTAAAACGAGGAGTGCGACACTCTCTTGTCGCCTCAGAAAATACATAAAGTCAAATACCCAGCCCAAAAAACGAGTGCTCTTTGATGGATTCAGTATTCAAAAGTCCTGTGTATTCTTCGATGCACTTATCTTAAAGAAGCGCTGACACCAAACTTCAAGAGCGAAATGTGCCATGGATCAATCACTTGCTATGCGCAGGTCTCGTTGGCGAAATTTGATAAGCGTCGGTCACGTCGAAGTTATTTCAAATTTACGTTAAACAGCGCTGAAAAGCTAAGAAGAAAAATGAAAAATAGACTGCCCTGCGTCATCGACACAAGTGCTACATGTTCGGTGGGATACATTCGACAAATTACATCCTGGGTGACGATATGCTAGTAGCAATGACGTTAATGATCTCTGAGTGTGCTTGGAGCCGACTCCGCCGACTCCCAGCCATGTTCGCTCTCCTTGCTGTGTTGAAGCATGCGATGTTGCGAATCCAAGCGCTGTTTACTAATAGTCACTTCGAATCCCAGCGCTGATCACCAGTTGTTGCAGACCGGGGTCTACACGAAGCTTACCCGCTGACGTGGGTTGCCGGAACGTCAGGGTTACGTCAAACCTGGTCTTTTATTGTAGCGTGGCGTAACTTCGGGTAGAGAAATCGAACGCTGACAAGGTAGAGATACGAAAAACAAACAGGTTTAGGGCGCTATTTCCATTATTTACTGCATAGAAAGGTCAGGAGTTCCACAAACCACGAGCGTGGTGGTTGAATTGTTACATGGTTCAGAGCAACGCCCAGGAATTGCAAGCATCTTTTCAAGCCCTGTCGGGCTCCTTCTCCCTGACTTAAGCACCAATCACACGCAAACACAAGATACCGCTCTCCAGAGCATGAGTCAAGTACACATGGTCTGCCGAATAGTTCTTGCACCTCTTGACGCAATGTTCTTCTGGTTCTAGTTTCACGGAGGAGAGCGGAAATGGGGTTCTCTCCCGGAACAATTTGGCGGTTGGGTCGCTTCATCTGCCTTTTCATGAAAGGGCTGCCAAGGACTAGAGACTTCAATGACTTATGGCGAATTCCTTTGAGAAAACAGGAGTAGAGGGGCAGGGCAGTGAGGAGTGGGGGCACAGCACTGAGAGCAGGGCGACTCAACGTGCCATTAGTATGTGGCGCACTCCCGGAGGGCTCGTGAAGGGGTGATGAGTAGGGATACCATGTCGTCTAAACATTCCGATCACTGGGATATTCTCTGTCGTGGAGCAGCAAAGTAGTCGTGAAACCGGTCAGCCATACGCTCTTGATTATCCTGATACCTAGTATGTTAGTGCAATAACGCTAACGACGCATTAGGCAGACATCCAGCCCGTACAAAACAGCGGTGTCTAACTACACACGGTTGCTACCACTGCCGCCACACTTGACTTTGAAGAAAAATTCGGAGAGTGCAACATTTAAGACCACGTGACTCGTCGTACAGCGCCTACTCCACTTTTCAGGCGAGAGCACTGCAAACTGCTTCTGGCTCTTCTCAGCGGAGCAAAAGCATTTTCGTTCTACCAATGAATGACAGTGCTCCTGCACCTGTTCAACCGCTGAAACCCACCGGCTCCGAACAGAGCACTTTTAACGTGCTTTTAAGTGCTACTGCTTTTTCTATAGAATTCGCCAGTAGTCATTATTGCGCGGTCGGGCTGCCTCGCCGTCCCCCCAAACAAGCCAGCCTGAAGGAAATGCTTGTAGGGCTCACGGACCGTCTTCTAATCCTTTTGTCCCTCCCTGCCGCTGAACGCTGGTTCCGAGAGAACTTGTTCCGGGCATGGGAGCATTGCCCGGCTACGTTTCTCAGGGACAGCATGGTGCCAACCGACGAGGGTCCTAACAGCTACCCTCTCGCCAGGTGAGTCACGGAGGGCAGCAGTCACCGCTGGTGCGCGAAGTGGCGAAAGAAGGGTCCCTAGTTCAATGCCAGGAACTCGTCTTCACTTGTCGCATGGTCTGGGTAATTACCGAAAAGTTCGATAGCGTCTTTGAAACTCGACCACATGCACAAGCAGGCACTCGGCCCCCTTCGAACACACGAAGTTAAAAGAGGGATATCAAACAAATTTTCTTTACTGGCTTTAGACTAAAAGCTCACACTCAAAACTCTCAGGACTCACTTGTGCTGAGAAACCGAACGTGCTACCTTACACATTCACATAATTAGTTGCACAAAAAACTTAAGTATCAATTTTGATACATTGTCAAGTGCAGCCTCGATTAGCTTAGAAAGAGCGGCTGAGCGTGTCAGCATTTCCATTCAAATTGCAATTCTCATACCTACTGTCAAAATGATATTCCAGAAAAATCTGGCTCCACCTAACAAGGCGACCGTTTTTCGATGTCATGGTTTGCAGCCACTTAAGGGGACAATGGTTTGTCTCTACTATAAATTTAGCGCTTTTGAGATAACACTGCAACTGAGGAATGGCCTACACAATGCAAGCGCACTTCTTTCCCGAAGCACAGTACGTCATCTCTCGAGAGCCCAATTTCTGGCTAAAGTATAGCGCATCATACTTGCTTCCACTGTCGTCCTGACATAGAACGGCACCTAGGCTTTGACCTCTCGCAATACACCGTACGGTGATCAGTATTGCCTCTTCACTTAAGAAGGCTGCCTCCTCGCTATTATCACTGACTACTTTCACCGGATCTGTACCGTGGAGGGCAACGGTCAAGTACGCGAACGATGAATAAACTCGGAATCAGCGAGCGCTACAGTTGTCTTAACGTCTGTCTTTGTCTGCGGCGGCCAATAACCGTCTACTGCTGTGACATTAACCTCGTCAGCCTCCCGAAACCTTAACCTACGCTGTGACCTAATGGTCTACCTTAACGTTAGGGAAAGCTTTATGATCTGCTCATGATCACTAGATCAATCATTCTTCAAAGAAAATAACAACAAATAAGAACCAAACATTGCCTTCTAGCAGGTTTGTTTGGTTTAAGCTACCTGCCTATGCTAACGACCTTGATTAAGGAAAACCACTGAGCTCGTCTGAGCGTTTTCAATTATTCTCATTTCTACAACACTGCAAACTACACGGCGCTATTAACGAAACACTTGATCTTTCACAGTTTTTGTAACATTCTTACGCTACGTTGTAACACACCGTGTACAACACAAAAATAACCTAGGTAAAAAGACCTCAAAAGCACCTCACAACAATTGCACCGGCTTTATGCTAAAACCGTGCACTAGATGTCTTTCAATACTCATAGCGCGTAACGACATCTCCATGGTGTGGTGCCAAGTTTAATAATTTTACGAAATAGTTCAGTCTGTGCTAACACATACTTCTTTTAAATGCTCGTTCACGCCATATCCACAAGACAATGAAGGCAAACGACATAACACTAAACCTATGGAACACTAGAAAAATAACACATTTCTTTCAGTTTTGACCTTGTGCACATATTCGCACTGATGGTTAAACACTTTGAAGCTAACCCTCAGCCTATAGTTCAGCGGTTTTCTTTCTGAAAACTTCACACCACATCTTGTAGCCTACAAACTCAAAACGACCCAAATATGCACCTTCAATGCAAAACTGGGTAAGCATAATTAGCACGTACGTGCAACGCTTGCTCAAACTGATCACCCCCTTTTCTCTACAAGACTCTTTTGAATTGCACATGATGGAGTCACGCTCCCGGCGGTTTTCGAGCATGCCAGAGGCTACAAAACGCCCAAACGCTGCAGAATTATGCCTGCTGTCACGCCTAATTCTGCACTTCGGTCTGTTTTCTTCAGGAATGTGAAAGGAACGCTAGAAATAGAAGGGAAGCTGAGGCCATTGTCTGATAGCTCTCACCCCGACACGGTTCTTAGCCCCTGTAATTTTTTGACGTTCACCCTTCGGGCCAGCTCGCTTTCCTGAAGTTGTCGTACTGAACCACACCTTTCATTGGGATAACGCACCATGTTTTTCCCTTTCACACCAGTGTCGCTGTTTGCGCCTCCATGAACACCACCATTAACGTTTTCTGAAACGGATTGTCGGCCTACACTATCTTCTTTCTCGCGAACGAGTGGGACCTGCCCTAGGTTTACGCAGTTGCGAATTGCATCCGCTTCTTTTTTTTCTGGCGAGGTTTGCTTGTCTTCTTTCTCTACATGCCATCAACGTGTCGTGTCGGGACCTCAGAAGATGAGAACATTGTTGGAGCTGGTGCTAGGTCTTCCCTCTCACTAACGCTTTTCGAACTTTGCGGCACGACGGACTGTCAGGCTAAATTAGTTTTACCAACAATGACGAAGTGTATAACTGTGCCCTCTCTGAAGGCATCACTGCACTCTTGAAACGTCAGGTTCTTGCTGTCATTAGACACTGCGCTAACTATTGCTTTATTTGACGATGTCGAAACGTCTCCCTGAGGCACGAGGAAGGTTTCAAGCTTCTTATTGAGCCCATTAGGACTCTCGGAACCCTTCTCATTCTCGCAAATAGTGTCTCTTGATACGTTCTCTACCTCCAGATCGGCCAAAGCCTCGTTGTCTGCATGCTCTACATTGATGCATGCTAGAACATGCGGGTCCTTTTCTGGTGCGATCTTTGGTTCTTGCGCTTCCTGACGCGCTTCAACGTCCAGCGCTTTCCGACGCGCCTTGCTTTCAGACTCTTGTCTTTTTGCTTTGCGATTTCTTTCAGACTCTTGTCTGAGCTGCTCTTCTTTTCACAAGACAGAAGTTTTGAATGTGCGGATCTGTTCTGCCTTAACTAACTCAAACTTTTTATAGACCTGCTCACTGATTCGCGCAACAGCATCTTCTGTCTCGCAGGGCAGAACCGTGAGTAGCATGTGCTATTATGCGTCTCGCTCAAATGACAGTTGCTCACACTTCCACTCAAACATTATAATGTACAAGCTAATATTCCCTTATTCCGTACATGGCTTCATGTACATAGACATCGAGAACTCTGCCTTCAAGTTCCGATAAAGTACCACTTGCTGGAGACTACTGCCTGACCTATTCCTCAAATCACGTTCTCATTTGCGAATTACAATCTCGTGCGCCAGTCTTTCTATTTCACACTCAATTTTAAAGCGACATTTCTCTCTCTCTCTCAGACTGGTTTCTTTTTTTTACGCTCGTATTCTAAGCGGTGTTTCTCTCTTTCGCACTCACGCTTTTTTTCTTCCCCCTTCTACTGACTCTTTCTTTGACTGATGAGGTCCCATGCTTTACAGAGCTCCTCATCATCAGCCCCCAAATCATTTTTCACTTGTATATTTGTGGATTTTTGTGCCAATTTCTTCGTACCGACCTCCAATTCTTCACGCAACTGCAACAAGTCTGCCTTCTGCAGCCCATGTAACTCTATGATCGTACTGATTGCTCGCTACTTTCAAAAATAACTTCTCGAAACGGCAAAACTGAGATAGTTGGCAAAGTTAGCTGCCAGTTTTAAAATTTTTCCTCTTTTAGAACCTCGTTAACTCAAAGAAAAAGCCAAGCACTCACCTATACGTGATCTATGTCTAGAGCCAGCTGCTTCCCGTGGGCTAACTGTTACTCTCACTTGTAGCTTCATATCCCACCGCTGATCACTAGTTGTTTCGAATCCCAGTGCTTCTCACCAGTAGTCGCTTCCAATACCAGCGCTGATCACCAGTTGTTGCAGACCGGGGTCTACTCGACGCATACCCGCTGACGTAGGTTGCCGGAACTTCAGAGTTACGTCGGACCCAGTCTCTTTTGGTAGCGTTGAGTAACTTCGAGTGGAGGAAACGAACGCTGACACGATGGAGAGACGAAAAACAAACAGAATATTGCTACTAATTACACATATTTACAGCATAGAGACCAGGCGTTTCACAAATCAAGAGCGTGGTGGTTGAACCCTTACGTGGTTCAGAACAACGTCCAGCAATCCCAACCGCCTTTCTAAGCTTTGTCAGGCTCCTCCAACCTGACTGAAGCACCAATCGCACACAAACACAAAGTACCGCTCTCCAGAGCATCAGTGAAATACACGACTGTCCGCCGAAAGATTGTTGGACCTCCTGACGCAATGCTCCTTCGGTCCGAGTTTCCCTGAGGAGAAGGGAAATGGGGTTCACTCCTGGAACAATTTGGCGGTTGGGTTGCTTCTTCCACCTTTCCAAAGAAGGGCCACCAAAGAGTAAAGACTTATTGCTTAGTCACTACCTGAGTGGTCGGGCCGCCTCGCCGTCTCCTCAAACAAGCCAGCCTGGAGAAAATGCGTGTAGGGCTCACGAACCGTCTGCTAATACTTTTGTCGCTCCCCACCACTGGACGCTCATTCCAAGAGAACTGGGGTTTTGGACGTGAGAGCACTGCCCGGTTGAGTTTCTGAGGGACAACATGGCGCCTACTGACGAGGGTCACAACAGCGGGCTATTCATCGTGCCGCATCCACTGATTTGCGTTGTGCTCCACTGCTTGTGAATACGATCAATCAGAGCGACAATACGTACCGAAAGGTGGGGGAACTTCTGCGTGGTGAGAACCTGCACGTCGAGGCGCGGAAAAAGCAGAAATAGCGTGGAATTTCGTGCCTTTCTAAGCCACGAACCTCATGGCAGCCAGTGGGTTGACTACGTACGCACCGATGGACAGAGGGACTGGAGGGCTGTCAATAACAGCCACATTTGCTCCTTTTACTTTGCGGCGAGGAGCTACACGATAAATTCGTGTTAGCGAACTATTTAGATTTCACTGGCATTACGAAGCCCCTTCTCGGTGCCGGGGCTATCCCTGCCATGTGCCCTGCTGCAGCTGAACGCAGCGATGCACTCACTAAATGTCAGCGGCAAGAGGTGCGTAGTTGTTTTTCCTGAGCTCCGACAGTACGACCGGGACACATAAATAGATTGCATTTGACGCGGAGCTTGTCAACCAAGGATCGTCGCGAATTTTGGCGATACCCAAATCTAGGTCGCTGTGATCATCACTTGCCAATGTTGACCGAGATGGCTGCGGGGACGACAGTGTCAGAGGCATGTCTACGCCTTCAGAGACAGAGCTGTACTAGCTGGACGTGCGCTCCTACCTGACGAAACGCCAGTGTGACATCACCATTTTTTTGTGAAAGTGGTATCAGCACAACAGCGCCCTCGAAGCGGCCGTGAGGTAGCGCTGCCAGCAATAAAATTTGGTGGGCTTTCCACTAATTCTGAACCTCGCTCGATAGCGAAGATAATAATCAATAATACAGATACTCATTCGTCACTAAAATGCATTTTAGGTCACGAATTGCTACTAGGTGGTTGACAGCTACTCGTTGACGTCAAGATCATGCCGTGAGTTCATTTTATGTCAGCGCTCCTTTTATTAAGGTGTCCACGTTGACGAAAAGACCGCCATTGACGTGTCTTTAATACAAGTGGTTACATTGGGGCTGATTTCCATTAAAAATGTGTCTGATCCCCCCTTCATAGGAATCGGTATAACTAAAAAGTGACTCATGTCTTCGTAGAAGTATTGGACACTCTATAGTGGTATATCCCCTTTTGCTGGTGACGCCAATAATCATGATTCAACATTTGAGGTCGCTGACATTCTTAACGTATACATGGAAACAGTGTCTGATGAATCCCACGCAAAAATGACATAAATAAGCACATAAAAATTCATGCACGAAGTGTATAATGACGTGTAGGAGAAGCTATGGGTATCGGATGGTTAGGAAACCATACGTTGTCCAAGTTTGGCCCCATTAAATGTAAACTGAGTGACACAAGGTACATAAATTGTTTGTGGTAACACCAAAGTTGTTTTCAGAAGCTGTCTTGAGCACTGTGGAGGCTACAGCGCCCCTTATCCAATAAAAAGGGCGTTGAGGCTCTCGAAATACTTTCTTCCGCTTCGTGTCGTCTGCTGGGCGTCTTCCTCGCGTTTGCGTGCAGAAAGTCGGCGAGCGGATGGCAGTGCCCAAAATAAGCATGGTTAGCCACTAAATTACAAATATCTGTCCCACACGAAAGCAGAACTTCGTCATAAAGAAGTGGTTAATGGTTTCCTGTACTACAAACAGGGCATGCACAATGTTTCTTCTTCGTGGTTGCATCAACGTTGACGTCTAGTGGTATAACATCACCATGCCTGAGATGCACATCCTTGATTAAATAATGAACGAATATTTTTGTACCTGTAGTAATTAAAAGTGACATCGTAATCAGACAATGCGATGTGACATCCACAGAAGCACTACTGAGTCGACGCGGAAGTTGGCCTAACGTAACAAATCCGCGACATTTAAAGAGCCACAGAGCACCACAGCCAAACTAGAGAGAGGCGAAAAACGCGGCATGTTCCCGTGCAGTCTTGGCACAATGGTTGCGGTGATGGTAATACTATATTTTACCATGGAATGTGGGCACAACGTCCCAGAGTCTATGCACGACCGCACTGTGCTATGCGTTTATAAGTGCATGTAGTTCCATGACGTCGGTCAGTGGCGATCTTCTGCTTAGCTGGGTCCGTGGAGCGCAGCAGTGTCTCGCATTCCTCCGATGTGGTCAGTAGCGCCAAGTAGTGCCGCCACCACTGAGATATTCAAAAAAGGATGGATCCCATGAGCCAGGCCAACGCTTGGGCTAAGGTGGCCACCTCCGCATGTGGTAAGGCATTGCCTAAATTTCACTTGAGCTATTGGAAGCACGTCGAATGGGACAGACGAGCAGTACACCTGCGTTGCATGAGGTAATATCAGAAGTCATGGTCATAATGCATTACTTCACACAACAGCTCCCAGATGCCGAGAACACCCCGCCGAACAAGACCGCTATGACAGGAAACTGGTAAATATAAATTCGCGTTGGCAACGCGTGCACAGTATAATGTCGTGGAGCAATGGATAGCCTGCCCGGATTTACACCGCGGACCAGGAGGTCATGGGCGCGCCTCCCACTGATTTGACTTTGAGGGGCCAAGCTCCTAAAGCCATGGGTCTGTATATGCACAGCCTTTTATGATCGGTTCGTAACCACCTAGTTGTAAGACTCAGTCAGCAGCGGTGCTAGTGTGAGTGACAAATAACGAGACAGACAGACAGACAGACAGACAGACAGACATAAATCTGTCAATTCACTGCACCGTGCAGCACTGCCCCGCCATGGTGGTCTAGTGGCTAAGGTACTCGGCTGCTGACCCGCAGAACGCGGGATCAAATCCCGGCTGTGGCGGCTGCATTTCCGATGGAGGCGGAAATGTTGTAGGCCCGTGTACTCAGATTTGGGTGCACGTTAAAGAACCCCAGGTGGTTGAAATATCCGTCTCTCATAATCATATCGTGATTTTGGGACGTTAAACCCCACAAATAAATAAACGCAGCGTGCAGCACGTGCTTTTCAAGCACGCACCCAGATATATCCAATATACAACCGACGTCAATCCGAAGGGTGTGCATAAGCCTATTGTTTAGAAACTTCCCACTGCAGCCAGTACAGGAAAACCTCAAACTTGAATTAACGGACCATAACGCCGTAATGATGACGGGGCCTCGCAATCCAGCCGCTATGACAACAAAGCAATGAAAAGAACAAACAAATGAGCAAAACAACAAGTGAAAAATAACAAAATAAAGTTGATTTAGATAATACACACACAGTCTTACGTCTTGCTAATGATTGAATGGGTTAACTTCTTACGGCAATGTTATGGCTTACTGATGATCTCCCCTTCCCTCTTGTGTTTCGAAGTGGTGAACGACTTAGAGTACATGCTACTATATTATGAAAGGCCTCAAAGCCGTCCCGTGGGCCTCAGTGCAGTTGCGGGCATCAAAAGAAGGTATCACCAGTTTTGGCCATTTATTATCATTCATTCCGTGGATATGGCGTAATTTTTTAAGAGGCGAAGCTTCTAGAGCCGTGGATGGGTCCTTCCTATGTGACCAGTTCGTAACCACTTTTGCAAACGGCTCATTACTTCGTCGTTGCAAATATTCAGCTAAGCCCCATCACTGATTTAGCACTTCACCGACCATGAAGCACCATTGCAAACACGACCGAAATAAAAGTTGATTTGTATAACATACGCACAATCTTACATCTTTTTAATGATTTACTGGGCTAGCTCTCACGGACAGCCAGCACGGTCGTCGCCAGTCAGTGACATTTGCAGCCGTGTGTGTTGACAATGCGCATCTGCGTTTGCGAACGGCTGCGAGTAACTCAAAATAAAATTGATTAAAATTGATTTCTGTGAGATGCGCAGTGTTACCAGTTTCTAATCATGTAATTGGCTAACATACCTGGCAGAGTTGCCGTTTACCGATGATCTACACTTTTTGAGCTTCACCCACAAATCATCAATCGTCCCACGTATATGAAGTGACTTTACATACGAAGCATTTCTCAGCGAACCTTGGTGAATTTGAGCGTATCTATCTATCTATCTATCTATCTATCTATCTATCTATCTATCTATCTATCTATCTATCTATCTATCTATCTATCTATCTATCTATCTATCTATCTATCTATCTATCTATCTATCTATCTATCTATCTATCTGTCTGTCTGTCTGTCTGTCTGTCTGTCTGTCTGTCTGTCTGTCTGTCTGTCTGTCTGTCTGTCTGTCTGTCTGTCTGTCTGTCTGTCCTGTCTATCTAGCCGCCTAGGACTTTCAGCTGTCCTGGTCGTTTGGATATAGGTATTAATACCAAACTTGGTGTGACATAACATGGCTGTATGAAGAAAATAATTTGCTAGTCTTAACATGAAAATCATGACAGGTATGTCATGATTGTCATGATTTACAGTTTATGGTCCTTCCACTCTTGCGGTAGTTTCGTTCACATAATATGTTGCGAAACTGGTATGGTATGACATGATCGCATGGCAAACATAAGCGACAGATGCTTACATAAAAATCCTGACATGCGTGTCATGTAACAACAGTGGCTACATGCCATGCTCATGATGCACCCGCGGCCATTCCGCTAGCGTCAAGTATACCAAATTTGGTATTATGGTAAGTGAATGAATGACGAAGGTACGTGACTAGTGCAAACCTGATAATCATGAGATGCATGTCATGTAACCACATGACTACATGCAACGCTCATGATGCACTTGCGGCCGTTTCGCTACCTTCAAAATACGAAATATTGTATTACGTGACGTGAATGAATCACGAAGGTATGATACATGGTGCAAACATGATGAACATGAAATGCACGTCTTGTAACAACATGAATATATGCTACGCTCATGATGTGCTCACGGTCGTGTTGCCAGCTTCACATGTACCAAACTCGGTATTTCGCGCCGCAAACGGACGACATAGGTAAATGACACATCCAAACATGATAATCACGACACTCGTGTTATGTAACAACATGACTACATGCCACAGTGATGATGCCCTCTCCGCCGTTTCGCAAGCTTCCCATTCGCAACATTTGGTATTACGTGACGCGAATCAATGATGAAGGTATGTGACTGGTGCAAACATAATAGTTATGAGATGCGTGTGATGTTTGAACATGACTACGTGGCACCATCACGGCTTCAATACATTTCGACTTAACGCGTTGCGCGTGCTCGCCGGCGTTGTGTTCGTCGCGTGATGCCGGCGTTGCCACGCCAGGTGCCTGTCCTGCCATATACTCGCAGACGAGCGACGCGTTGCGTTGCTTTCACGCATGCGCGTTTCAGCGCTTCCAGTTAGTGTCCTTCTGTCACGAAAAAAGGGAGACGCAGTGTTGTCTCGGTAACACATCGGCATAGAGTAATGTTGCTCTATGGCATCGGCACTAGATTCAGCCTGTCGCATTTCGCGCCGTTTGCCGTCGGGCCGCGCCGACGGAAGCTGGTCGCGCCTGGTGTCAGACTATGGAGTACTCACGTTTTGCTAACGTTGCGTCATTGTGCCCAACATGTGTGCGCGTCACCACTACCTTAGAGTATATTGAGCCCTTCATAATGCACTCGCGGCTGTTCTGCTTGCTCCAAACATACCAAATTTAGTGTAAAGTGACTTCAATAGATGACAAAATATATGACTGCTGCAAACATAGTAACCTTCACACGCGTGTCATGTAAGAACCTGGCAACATACCACGCTCATAGCATGCTCGTGGCCGTTCCGCTAGCTACACATATACTAGATTTGGTATCACGTAACGGTTACTGATGACGAAGGTAGACGACACATCCAAATATGATAATCGTGACACGAATGTCATGTACGGCATCATTTACCTACACCTAGTAACGTTGTGCTGATTTTAAAGTGACATCTGAACATTCCTCACTCTTGATTCGCATATCATTGATTCCCACTGTACGTGGGATCTGCCAATATTTTTATTCAGAATCTGGTTTTGTACATTTTGTAGGTGCAAAGCTTCTTTTAGTCTAATCTCCTCTTGCGTCAGGCGTAACCTGCAGGAAAAGAAAACGAGAAAAAAAGGAAGGCAGTATCTCTCGAACAGTGAAGTAGATGGCGCTGCCTCATAAAAGTACTTAGAAACTTCAGTTGCTTGAGGATATTCAAGGACGTTCTTCACAGCTTCGATTGGCTGCTGCGGGGGCTGTGCCTGGATACGCGGAGAACGAGTGCGTCTTTCAGTCTCCTAGATTATCACCGTATGTCACGGATAGTTGACGGGACATTGTTTTCAATTTCTTTCCCTAAGATATGCAGTTGCACGCAAAAGTATTATACACTGCGGCATGCAAGTGATGACGTTGCAATAACTTGAGAAATAACGCATGAATGCTGCAAGCTCGAATGCAAGTATCAAACTTGTAACACCACCTGAGGGACAGCTTGCTGAATACGTGCAGTGGGCGAGGAAAGTAACGTGGACATTCTCTATCTACCTGCTTTTCTGTTTCGCATTTATTTCGAATTGGTTGTAGCCTGTAATACTGATAAAGAGAGAATCGTAACACGTACAAAGACTATGCACTACCTTTTTATTGCCGCAACGGTCAGAGCCCAGTGAAAGTAGCTACCACTATTTTTGTGTTGCTATTTAATCCACCTGTACACGTCGAAGCTGGTGAGAAGCCTGAATGCAAATTAATTCGCATAAGAACGCGAATTCTCGAGCTTCCCAATGCGCGTGGCCGCTCAGCGCCAGCTTCCCGTTGAATACTCGCACTGTACCACTACGCGGCCGCGGCGAACGGAGGTGGAGCGTGCACTCGACGGCCTATATAGAGCATTCGCCATCGCACTTACAGTTTTGTAGAGGAGGCGCTGGTTAGGCAGAGCAGACACGGATAAAAAATGAGCCCGTCCCGCCATAACGAAAGAGCATACTTAATAGTTTTTCCAGATGGTCCAATGGCACAAAGCTATAGCTCAATATATCATTAGGTTGCGGTTTTGTGCACTTTGGCTGAGCGTCGAGGCCAAGTCCATACTGAAGTGGGCGATTAAGCCAGCATGGACACTGACATATTGATATATAGTCAGACTTACTGGTGCTTGCTAGTAGACAACTGATGCGACGTTAATGAGTGAAGAATAACCATATTGGTTATTGTACGCAGCAGCTCATGCTGAACAAGTGTAAATGTCTCAACCTTGCCGATTAAAAGACAATTATATGTAGAACTTTGTTTTCCGGCGAAAGCATGTTGCTTGATTACACTTCGTAGCTTTGAGAGTGCTTATCTGTAGTGGTGAGACAGAGAAGAGGTCCTAGGTTGCACAGTATCTGTGTTTAAGTCTCCGACTTTAAAATCTTTTTTTCCGTGTTTCTCAGATCCACTGATATTCTCGAGACGTACACCACGGGCAGAGAAGGGTCGGCTCTAAGGGAATTCACCCCTAAAACATGGCGACCTGCTATAGACTTGTTGCAATTGTCGTCAATTAAAGTGAGAAAAAGCACAGTGTGTGCTTCCGAGTGATAGTGTAAACTAGGCCTGTGCTCATGGATACACAAGCACCTCAGCTTCGGCAAAATAGAGGAAGAGATCTGCAGCTTAATTCCTCGAACGTACTCAGACGTTCCACGTCCCGCTGGCCTGTGTATTACTCCACCAAGGCAGGACCTTCAGCTCATCTACATGATTACTTTCTGCAGCACGTAGTAGAGCAGTTTTATTAGTGCTATAGCACCTGATAAAGTCATCTGCAAACACCATTGGGGCCCGAGGATGCGCCACTACTGTTATGCCGACACGTTTCCCACTAACAAAAACTTGAACGCAAATAACGTGACCCCATCTAATAGTGAATCCGTGATGTCGTCATGGCGAGAGTTTATTGCTGGCATCGAGCCCATTCCCTTAATGTTAACGAACCGGTGTGCAATCGGGGAGGCCGTGGTTTAACGGCGTGGTAGTTGAAATGTTCTATGTCGATGCTTGTAAGTTCCATGCCGCAGTACTTCATTTCCCTCCTCAGTGACAGCCACCCCACCCCGCCCCCCTTAACCCCGACGACAGAGCAAACCGTGAGAAAGAGAACCTCTGAAAAATGAAGGTGCCATGACGTAGTGAAGTGTATCTCTCTACCAGAGCGTCGGTTGCCGATCATCGCGGTTAAGAAGTCACTCTTTGAATTCCCGGTGAAGAAGCTTATAAATGCGAAGCACTTCTTCGCGATCTTCGGCGTATCTATCTAGCCCCATACGACTTGTAGTTCTCCCGACCATTTCGATAATAGTACAGATACGGAAATCGTTATGGCATAACATAACCGTATTACGAGCATAAATGACTAGTCGCAACCTAAAAATGATTACATTGGTGTTTGAATCTCATACCATGCATTTCATGATCTTGTTGCTCTTGCGGTGGTTACGTTCCAGAGCTGCGCAGTATCGCGATACGAGAGTATTGCGATAGTTTTTCAGAGATATTTTTGAGGATCTGTATTGCTGTATCAAGATACTTTTGAAAAGTATATTTGTATCTTATTAGCAATATACTGGTACAGTGTATAATGCGTATCACGATACTATCAAGGACACGGGTATATCGTTTTTTTCAATGATATGAGACATATTTGCAATTGGAAAAGAACAATGTTTTTCTGCTGCCCCTGGGAGTCTATGGTGTGACATCATCATCATCATCATCGTCATCATCATCATCATCATCATCAGCCTAACTACGTCCACTGCAGGACAAAGGCCTCTCCCATGTTCCGCCAGTTAACCCGTTCCTGTGCTTGCTGCCGCCAATTTACACCCGCAAACTTCTTGATCTCATCTGCCGGGCCATGTCCGATTCCTTTTCTTTATTTCAACTATGATATCCTTAACCCCCGTTTGTCCCCTAATGCACTCTGCCCTCTTCTAGTCTCTTAAGGTTACACCTACCATTTTTCTTTTCATTGCTCGCTGCGTCGTCCTCAATATAAGCTGAACCCTCTTTGCAAGTCTCCAGGTTTCTGCTGCGTAGCTAAGTACCAGCAAGATACAGCTGTTATATACCTTCCTCTTGAGGGATAGTGGCAATCTACCTGCCATGATTTGAGAGTGCTTACGTTATATGCTCCACCCCATTCTTATTCTTCTAGTTACTATCATCTCGTGGTTTGACTCTGCGGTTATTACCTGCCCTAAGTAGGCATAGTCTTTTACAACTTGAACTGCACTATTACCTATCTCGAAGCGCTGCTCTTTTACGAGGTTGTTGTACATTACTTTCGTTTTCTGCAGACTAATTTTAAGACCCACCTTTCTGCTCTCCTTGTCCAACTCCGTATTCATGAGTTGCGTTTCATCTCCTGAGTTACTCATCAATGCAATGTCATCCGCGAACCGCAGGTTACTAAGGCATTCTCAATTAACTCTTATCCCCAACTGTTCCCATTCTAGGCTTCTGAAAACCTCCTGTAAGCACGCGGTAAATAGCAATGGGCAGATTGTGTTCCCCTGCCTTACACCCTTCTTGATTGGTATTCTTTTGCTTTCTTTATGAAGCACTATGGTAGCAGTTGATCCCCTGTAATCTGCAATTTACCTGTCATGATTTGAGAGTGCTTGCGTTATATGCTCCACCCCATTCTTATTCTTCTAGTTACTATCATCTCGTGGTTTGACTCTGCGGTTATTACCTGGCCTAAGTAGGCATAGTCTTTTACAACTTGAACTGCACTATTACCTATCTCGAAGCGCTGCTCTTTTACGAGGTTGTTGTACATTACTTTCGTTTTCTGCAGACTAATTTTAAGACCCACCTTTCTGCTCTCCTTGTCCAACTCCGTAATCATGAGTTGCGTTTCATCTCCTGAGTTACTCATCAATGCAATGTCATCCGCGAAGCGCAGGTTACTAAGGCATTCTCAATTAACTCTTATCTCTACTGTTCCCATTCTAGGCTTCTGAAAACCTCCTGTAAGCACGCGGTAAATAGCAATGGGCAGATTGTGTTCCCCTGCCTTACACCCTTCTTGATTGGTATTCTGTTGCTTTCTTTATGAAGCACTATGGTAGCAGTTGATCCCCTGTAAAACTCTCCCAGAATGTTTATATATACTTCATCTACGCCCTGATTCCGCAGTGTCTGCATGATGGCTGATATTTCTACTGAATCAAACGCCTTCTCAAAATCTATGAAGGCTATGTATAGTGGTCGGTTATATTCTGAGCATTTATCTATTACCTGAGTGATAGTATGAATGTGATCAATTGTTGAGTAGCCGGTTACAAATCCTGCTTGTTCCTTTGATTGATTGAGTTCTAATGTTTTCTTTACTCTGTTTGCAATTACCTTTGTAAATAGCTTGTATATTACAGAGAGCAAGCTGATCAGCCTGTAATTCTTCAAGTCCTTGTCATATCCTTTCTTATGTATTAAGATGATGTTAGCGTTCTTCCAAGACTCTGGTACTTTTCCCGTCAGGAGACAGCTTGTAAACAGGGTGGCTAGTTCTAACACAATCTGTCCTCCATCTTTCAGCAGATCTGATGTTACTTGATCCTCACCAGCAGCTTTGCCTCTTTGCATGCTCTCCAAAGCTTTTGCGACTTCTATCTTTACTGGTGGGATGTCGTCTGGGTTACTGCTAGTTCTTATAGTATTAAGGTCGTGGTTGTCTCAGCTACTGTACAGATCTCTGTAAAACTCCTCCGCTATTTTAACTATCCTATCTATATTGGTAGTTATTTTGCCTTCTTTGTCCCTTAGTGCATACATTCGACTTTTGCCATTCCCAAGTTTCCTCTTCACTGCTTTGACGCTTCCTCCGTTTTTCAGAGCGTGTTAAATTCTCGCCATGTTATACCTTCTTACATCGCATACTTTACGCCAAAAAATCAACTTATAAAGCTCTGCCAGTTCTATTTTGTCTGTTGTACTAGAGACTTTCATGATTTGACGCTTCTTAGTTAGGTTTTTCGTTTTCTGGGAAAGCTTGCCAGTGTCCTGTCTAACTACCCTGTCTCCAACTTCCACTGCACACTCTGTAATGATACTCGTCCGATTATCATTCATTGTATCTACGCTAAGGTTGGTTTCCTCACTAAGAGCCCAGTACCTGTTCTGAAGTGACACTCTGAATTCCTGTACTTTCCCTCTAAATGCTAGCTCATTGATTGGCTTCTTGCGTATCAGTTTCTGTCGTTCCTTCTTCAAGTATTGGCGAATTCGAGACCATACCATTCTAAGGTCACTGCATCGTACCTTGCCACCCACTTCCACATCCTGCACGATTCCTGGGTGTGCACTATGTATAAAGTCTATTTCGTTATTATTTTCGCCATTAGGGCTCCTTCATGTCCACTTGTGGTTTCCTCGTTTTTGGTAGAAGGTATTCAAAATTCGTAAATAATTACGCTCTGCGAATTCTACTAGTAGCTCTGCTCTGACGTTTCTAGTACCGATGCCATACTCTCCTACTGCCTGGTCTGCAGCCTGCTTCCTCCTTACCTTTGCAAGAAAGTCGCCCATCACTATAGTATATTGTGTTTATACTTTACTTAATGCTGATTCCACGTCTTCATAGACGTTTTCAAATGAAGCGTCATCATGGCTGGATGTACGCACGTGAGCCCGTACCACCTTCACCTTGTATCTTTTATTCAGTTTAATTACAATATTTACCACCCTTTCATTATTGCTATAATATTCCTCTATGATGCCAGCTATGTTTCTGTAAATTAGGAACCCCACTCCCAGTTCTCTTCTGTCTGCCAAGCCCCGATAGCAAAGGACGTGCCCATTCTGTAGCACCGTATGGGCCTCATCTGTCCTCCTATCCTCACTGAGCCTTATTTTATTTCTTTGAACACCCTGTAGCTCCTAGAATAGTACAGCTTGACTTCACTCACTATATAAGGTTCTAGCGTTAAACATTGCCAAGTTCAGATTCCAATGGTGGCCCTGCTGGATCCAGAGATTCTTAGCACCCTCTGCTGCGTGGCAGATCTGACCGCCACCGTGGTCAGTTGCTTCACAGCTACTGGGGACTGAGGGCCGTGAGTTGTTCGACGTATGCATGTGGGAAGTAGTGACCAGATACTGAAACAGGGTGGCCAATCCTTCTCTGGTGAGGGAGTGCGTTGCCGGCGGTGGTTACCGGTGAGGCCGCACCCCAGGCCTCTTAATGCAGTTCCATCAACACGCGAATTTTTTTTTATCCTCTTGGGAACTGCGCGGCACCGGGGTTTGAACCACGGACCTCTTGCATGCGAGGCGGATGCTCTGGCCATTACGCCATCGCCGCCCTCCCAATCACGCGTGGCAAATGTAATCTTTGATGCGCTGTCCGAAACAACGTCTACAGCCGATCGCTGAGACTGTAAACTCTGCGCTTGTTGGCTAATTACTGTTTAACAGTGATTAGCCAACAAACACAGTGTTACCGTGCAGGTCTGTGCTGTGATGAATCGTTCTGTCATGGACCCGGTGTTGCGTGCATACCTTCGAAGAACTGCCAACACGATGGATCTATATCGTGGCATGCCATGCCAGTGTACCTCGCGAGATGAGAGCCCACCCCCACCACGACATCAGAACTACAACAAGGAGCATGGGCAGCTGCTTGCAGACTAATCAGAAGTCATAAGATCTTTTTCGAACAAGTGCAACACGACTTGCACTCTGCGTCACATATTACACTTCGGGACGTCACACATGACACTACAAAGGCCAAAAGGGCAGAGATGGAAGGAGAACACGTTTCTTAGAGTTTGTGGAACCCACGGCATTTAGCGCTGCCATGTGTGGCATCGTTGATCACGATGGCCTTCTGCACACGATGCGCATGTTTACTTGAAGCATTTAAAAAATATCGGAGCAGGTTTAGGGGCCCTTTAAATATATTCTTGCAAAACGTAGTATGTGGCATGCTCGTGATGATATTAGCAGGTGTATACTAATGTATTTCCATTTATGATACTTATTTATTTGTTACTGTTAATCTCGTGTTTGGGGTCAATACAGGAAGAGTGCCACATAATACACCTTATTCACACAATGAAGCAGTATTCAATAGCCCATAGGAATAACAGATGAGTAATCAGCATCAGGAAAAAAAAAGAAACAAACAGTGACTATGCCGATTAAAAATTGAGAAACAAATGCTGGCACCAGAAGTTACCGATTATCAATGCAAAGAAAGCTGTCCAATGCGTCTTTAAAATTGACTGACGTCGTTTTAGAAGAACCAGATCAGGTAAGCTATTCCCCATTTCTATTGTGTCTGGAAAAAAAAGGAGTGAAGGAAAGCATTCGTGCGTGTGAAATAGGGTAGAATAGCTCCGCTATAACTCAAACAATCAAATCACCTTCCACATGGGTGAAGATATAAATCCCTGTTTATTTTCGTTTACCCAATTATAATATTATAAAAAAACTCGAGGCCTTGTCTGCGTCTACGATACTCCAAATACTTATGCTCACAGGACTCTTGCAGGGCCGTGACGGAGTGTGTGCGTCAGTATTTACCACATACAAAACGGACTGCTAATTTTTGTATTCTCTAAATGTTTGTCCTCAGAACCCTCCGGTGAGGTGACGAGAATAATACTAGCGTACACTATTAATGCCTAAAGCAAAGGTTACCAAAATTAGCGATAGACCTAGAGAGCCTGACCATGGTGTGATATGCAAAGTTCTTTCCCACATTTCTGCTGAGGACTAAACTCGGGTCCTACCTGTTTGAAAGCGAGCAAGTCGCTTTGCTAGCCGCACCCAATTGTGCACCTTCAGGTAGAACTGGTATGTGTTTGAATGACAGCGTGCTTGAGCTTGCCAACAATGTTATACTGCCTTTTTAAATTTCAGAAGTGATATTTTCATTGTGAGGAGCACTGTTTACGGTACAATGAACGCCAACAATATATACCGTTACAGAATATCGTATTACGTGAAGTGAATGGACGAAGAAGGTACCTGACACGTCCAAACATCAAAATCATGATCTGCGTGTCAGGTAAAACATGACGAAGTGCTACGCTCATAGTGTGCTCCATGTCGTTTAGCTAATTGAATATCTGAAGTTTATCATCACAAAAACCACCTTATGATTATGGGAGGTACCGTAGTGGAGGGCTCAGGAAATTTCAACCACTTGGGGTTCTTTAACGTGCACCCAAGTCTGAGACCACAGGCTTACAGCATTTTCGCCTCAATCGAAAATGCAGCCACTGCAGCTGGCATTCGATCCCGCGAACTGTGCTCAGCAGCCGAGTATCTTAGGCACTAGACCACCACAGCAGGGCTTGCCCGGCAGTTTCGTTAGCTTCACATATACCCAACTTGGCATCATGCGAAGTGAATAGACTGGTGGTTTTGGGAGGTTAAACCCCACAAATCAATCAAGCGAAGTGAATAGACGACGAAGGTAATTGACATGTCCAAACACGGCATAAGTACGTCATGCAAAATATGACTGCACGCTGACGTTGACTGCACGCTGCGAGCTTACTCGCAGCTGTTTTTCTATCTCCGCAATACGAATTTTTGTATCACGTGACGTGACTAGACGACGAGGGTAACTGCCACGTCCAAACATGATAATTATGCCTTGTTTTTTATAAAACATGACTACATGCTTGCTCACACCATGCGCGCGACTGTTTCACTTGTTTCGCATATACCAAGTTTTGTATTGCGTACCGTGATGGAAGACGAATACACATACGGGTGGAAACGAGGTATCATTAAATGGTGGTCACACACGCATAATTTACGTCCGCTTCGAATTCACAAAATAAAAACTTATGGCGAAGTATTATAGTCCCTTACTATAACTAGAGGGGACTCTGGCACTGCGATCATTTCGCGACCTTCAAAGTTTATGCATATATAACACGGATTTTCCTAGTTTTTGAGTTCGCCGGCGCTGAATCGCACTTGTGGTTTCGCTTATTGCTTTGTTTCGTTTTTTTCGAATGTAAGGGCAAATGGTTTCGAACTTCATCAGCTCGTTTGAAATGGTGATAGTAAAAGGTCAAGGTGGTGAAGCGTAACTACCGAACATTCGTCGATTGTTGTTTTGTTACGAGGCAGCTTCAAGCCACGTGAAGTGAGAAGGAACGCAAAATACGAACACTAGCCAAATTCATGTACTACCCATGATACTAGTGCTCACTGAATGGCCATGCGGTGAAGGTCCCATAGTCACTAGTGTCAGAGTTCCTTCTAAGATATATTAGGAAGCTCTATGACGTAGTGGGCACTTGACTACGCTCGCAATACGCATTCAACTAGTGATATTTTCGATTCCTTACAGCACGGTTGAGAATTGTACCTAAGCCGAAGCACGTAAGCTGTTCAAAAGGCGATGCTCATGACGCCCCGTTCCACTATCGCGATCTACTCTAAAGAATATGTTGAAGCTTTTTTGTAATTTGAATTGATGAATGTAAAATATTGCACCTACATAGATAATAAATTTCGAAGTGTTTTCAATGACGGGTTTTGTTTTAGTTTATTGTTTTATTGAGATTTTGGTAGTGTGCTTTTAAATAAAGGATTGATCGACCTGTCATAGGAATTGGCTTAGCACGAAAGTGATAAGTGTTTTCACAGATGTAGTTGAGCGCTCAGTGCGGATTGCTTCGTTTTAAGTTCCAAACAATGAATACCATAGCAACAAACTCTGATGTCACGCAGATAACAGCATGCCCTTCGGTACTTGATTTCGTTGTTGCTATAAATATTACTTCTACGCAAGTAGAAGTTCTGGTACATTTATTTGATTCTTCACTCAATATACGTAGACCTTTTTTGTGAATAAATGTGTTTGCTGTATTAGTCATCATCACTGACCTATGAATTATACTTCTGAATTATTTTCTATGCCTGGATTTCTGGTCGTTATGTTGTCTGTTTTTTTTCGTGCGTGCCATCTGCTTAGCAACATCTGTATGAAGACAAGTCATTCGTGCCATTTAAATGACTTTTTTGGTGCGTCGCGCAAGTTAGATCCATTCAAACGAATGCTGGAGGCCGACGTTATTTACGTATTTTCTATGTGAACGTATGACGTTCTTCAATTGACTAATTTTAAGAACAGAAGCGTGCTATGTCATAAGCCATGCGAAGCAGTTTTTATTCTTCGTAAGAGTATTGGAAGTTATTGAAGATATGCTAGTTTTTGTCAGGTATACAAGGGTTATTGAGATATCCGTGATGCGCATTCTGAGCGCAGCATTTTCTTGCAGCAACGTCAAATTTTTAATGTTTGTGGCTTTCTTCAGTGGTACGAATTCAGCACTTGTCGCATATTGTCTTAGGAACTGCCAGTGCTCGAGGGTATCCCACACCACTCCGTGTATTAGTTGTTAGTAACACTCAGGTATTTGAAGCCTATAGAAATGCCGACATTTCCATCAAGACAAGCGAAGCAAGACAGCCTTCACGTGCTAGCCCTGCATGCTATCGAGCTCCCATCGAGGACTCAGTGCGCATGATAGAGCGAAAATTCCACGCGTCTCAAGGAACTAAATATTGACAAGTGGGCATGCTAAGGCCCTAAGGTCAATATAGTTTATAATGTTTACCTTGCAGTCACTGACTATACTATGTCTCACGACCTACTGTACTCCGCACTTGCTCAGATGTAGCCCCTCCAGCGCCCACCTCTAGTTTGTAGCTTCTGGCGCTAGGAATTTAACCCACGAGCGGCGTGGCGCTAGTCAGCACAAATTAGGTGACGTCAGCTGCAGTGGTAGTGATGATATTCTAGTAAGCAGAACTTACGGCGGGTAATTATTACGCATAACAACAAATTAATTCCTGAATAAACATACTAGAAGTGATTTACGAATTGCCTGCAATAAATTGACGCGGCACAGCATAGATTGTCTCTTACTATGCAAGTTGCGGCTTCTGACGTTAATAAACTATTAGGCGATAGGTACTGAACCACACTAAATAGCTTACTTCACCAGTCGTCTTAGTTTGCATAAATATTCACATAAATGCCCGAAGTTCATCGCAGACTGCAGGACTTCTCACTCCAGCGCCATTCAAACAGCCGTAGGGTAGCAGACGAACAGTTTGTAGGCACCGCCTCCAACGACGAGTGCTGGAACGAGAGAGAGGACACGCGCTTCCATAGGAGCTCCTGTCCGCTGTATGGGCGGGTCAGAAGTTCAGTAGGTCATCCTCTGTCTCACCACTTCGATTCAACACGGTTAAAGCTATAGAATGTAAGCCAACCAGAAGCTTGAGCAGAAAAACACGATTTCATATATAACTACCTTTCAAATGGCAAGGTTGAGGCCTTTGCGTTTGTTTAGCATCTGCTTCTGCAGTTCGATACCTCATATGTTTATTCTGCATTTCATTTTCACTCTTTTCTTTCATTTGTTGCATTAGCAACTACCGATTACTATGGTTGAAAATCAACATGACAGCTTCCATTCAGAATCGACGGACATCGACGGTTGGTTTGATCGAAACCAGTTTTCGAGCTCACTCAGACTGCGCGCATAAATGAGTGATTGTCGTAATGAGCTGTGGCTTTGTGCCATCTCGCGATCAGGAAAAAGTGTGGCATATGATATTTTGTTACTAGCAAAATAACGTGTTTCTTGAACCGCGCCTGCTGACACTACCGCACCAAAAATTATTAGCGGTTCAGGAAGATAGTACAGTACCAACTCCAGATTCATCGAGATAGTACAAAGAAATTGGGAAGGTTGAGACAAGGGTGAGCTGCTGCTTACCAATAACTTGAATGTTTATTCTTCATGCCATTTACGTCGCTTTTTTGTTGTATCAGTAGGCACCAGTAAATCTGAATTTAAATCAACATGGCAGTACCCATGCAAACTCGACAGGCCGCTTCGATATGAACTTAGCCTTGACGCTCAGCCACAGTGCTCAAAGGCACAAATGAATAATACAGTATGTTTCAGCTAAAAAGCACCAAGCAATAAAAAAATAGAAAATGAGTGCTGCGCGTCGCAAGCTAGCGCATTATTGTTTGTTCTTAGGTGCATGTGGCACGTCAGAATACTGTTTTCGATGCGCCAAGCATGCTAGTCAACAAAAATTGTTTACCAAATTTTTAGAATTTCAACTCCAGCGAAAAAATTCAACACAGGGCTAGTAGCTCTTATCGAGAAATAACAAAATTTTCAAGTTACGGTATGATAAAAACGCTGGTTATTTCTTTCATGGGCGTTTTAAAATGTGCAAAATTTTAATAAAATACCACGTGATTGCTGCCTAACGCGGCACTTTGAGTGCCCTGTAATGTAAGTTGAATGAATGGCGAAACCTTCTCACGTACAGAGGTCACTCGAAGAGGCTCTCGGTGACAATGATAAACATTACGCGATGTTGGATCGTACCATTAAAAAATTTTGGCAGAACCCACGTACATGGGAACCCAC
Source organism: Rhipicephalus annulatus (assembly GCA_013436015.1). Classification (NCBI taxonomy): domain Eukaryota; kingdom Metazoa; phylum Arthropoda; class Arachnida; order Ixodida; family Ixodidae; genus Rhipicephalus; species Rhipicephalus annulatus. Next base: position 150,097 of record WOVY01003804.1, read on the forward strand.
GTACGAAGCATGCGGAGGCACAATAAAAATTTTTTTCGGGCCCTGCCCCACCCTCTACCATTCAAACACAACCAATGAGAAAGAAAAGAACAACTCGCAGCATATAGGTGAAATTCATGTTAATGAGTGGGCAAAGCAGTGGTATCGTTCAGCGTTTACGTAAATTCACCGTGACATTGATCACTAATGCACCTGAAAAAGCGAAAGAGCGGTGTACTTCCTTTATCATCATCATCATCATCATCATCATGATCAGTCTGCAACGCCCACTGCAGAGCAAAGACCTCTTTCATGATCCGCCAATCAACCCAGTCTCGTCGGCTCAACTAACTCTCTGCCTCCCCTTCATGCAGTGGCATGTTCTGGAAATCTAATCAATTGCCAATAAAGGGCAGCGGTTACTCTGCTTGATGCTACTTGCCAAGTCAATGTCATTTTATTCTTCATATTTCAACTATGATACCAATAAAGCCGGTTTGTTCTCTGACCCACTCCGCTCTGTTCTTGTCTCTTAAGGTTCAACCTAATATTTTTCTTTCCATCACTCGCTGCGTCATTCTAAGTTTGAGCAGAACCCTCTCTGTGATCTTGCAGCATTTTGCTTTGTATGTGCGCACAGGCAAGTTGCAGCTGCTATATACTTTGTTCTTGAAGTTAGTGGCAGATTATCATTCATGATTTCAGAATGCTCACCGAATCTGATCCACCCCAGTCTTAATCTCCTAGTTAATTCACTCTCATGGTTTAACTCCGCGGTTTTATCTATCATAATTACACGTAAATCACAACTTCCGGCCAATTTTTCCTATCACAAAGAGCTGTTTTTTGCCAATACTGTCATATTACTTCAGTTTTTTAATAAAATCTTTCGGATTTACTCTCCTGCTTTTCTTGTCAAGTTCAGTATTCATGATCTGGTATTTGTCCCTGAGTTACTCATCAAGGCGATGTCACCAGCCGATCACAGGTTTATAAAATACTACGCTTAATTTTTTATCCTTACTCCTCACAGTTTAATGTCCTGAAAACCTACCGTAAACACTCGGTGAATTGTATTGGAGCAATTGTGTCTCCCTGCTTCACACCCTTCTTTATTGAGATTCTGAAATTTTCTTTATAGAGAACTATGGCGCCTGTGAATCCACTGTCGATTTCTTCCAGCACGTTCATGTGTGGTTCCTCGATGCCTTCATTTCGTAGTGGCTGCATTACTACTGATCTCTCGACTAAATCTAACGCCTCTCTCGTATTATTTGAAAGCTATGGTTGTGGGTTTGTTGTATTCCGTGCATTTCTCTAATACATAATGATGGAATATGGCTCATTGTAACTAAAATGTTGCCTTGTTTTAGTAGCTAATTATTTTTGCAATAGTTTCTAAATAATGAACAGTAAGCTGACCAGCCTGTTTTCGTCAAGTCGTTGACGTATCCTTTATTACGGAATAAAGTGATCTTTCCGCTCTTCCAAGATTTGGTACCCTTCCCTTGAAGAGACACTTAGTATATAAGGTGGCCAGTTTTTTTAACACAATTTCTTCACCATCTTTCGGCAGGTTTGTTGTTGCGCTATTCTTACCAACAGCTTTGCCTTTATGCATTCCTCCTAAGACTTTCCTTAGAACCCCTAGCGTTACTGGTAGGATTTGTAATTACTTTAGGCTAATATTGCTCCTTACAATATCATCCTGGTTGTTTTGGTTCGTGTACAGCTCTCTGCAGAACTCCTGCGCCACATCAACTATCATAGACATATCTATTATGACATTGCCTTCCTTATCCCTTAATGCTTACATCATATTTACACCTATGCACATGTTGGCCCTCGGTGCTTTTAGGATTATATTGTTACACGGCATCGGCAACAAAAGAGCATCATAGATGACGAATACGATGAAAGTGACCGTGCTTGTGTTGTTGTTGCTGCTGTTCTTCCATCGTGGTTGCAGCTGCCTCTGACTCTCCCTGTATATTTTGTAAATATATTTATTTCATTCATTCTCTCACCTCCGTAACATTTGGTGGTGGTGCGGGGTACAGCACGATATGATGGAGCTCCGCAGTGGCCGACGCTTGGATTTTTTTACTTTGGCAAACCAGGAACCGGCTCCCGCCGAGGCGACTACAAAAACAACTGTTCTCCTTCCGCAGCTGAAAGATCCTGTCACGTTCTGTGGCACGGATGATGTCGACATCGGAGAATGGTTGCTGTTGTACGAACGTACAAGTAAGAATTACCACTGGGATGAAACTCTTATGTTAGCCAATATCCTGTTCTACTTGAAAAGAACAGCAAAAGTGTGGTTAGAACCACGAAGATAAAATTGGAAGCTGGGATGCATGCAAAGAAAAGATGCGCGCCCTTTTCGGCAAGTCTGTGGGTAGAAAGGCAGCGGCCGAGAAGGAGTTGGCATCTCGTGCGCAAAAGTCATCAGAATCCTACATGGCTTACATACAGAACGTGATTGCCCTTTGCCCAAAAGCGGACAACGGTATGGAGAAACCGAAAAAGTAGGTCACATATTGAAAGGCATTGCAGATGATGCATTCCACCTTCTCATATGCAAGGACTGTAACACGGTCGATGCCATCATCAAGGAGTGCCAGCGTTTTGAGGCCGCAAAAAGTCGAAGTATCGCCCATAGTTTCACTTCACTACCAAATACAGCAGCAACCTGGTCGTGCATAGACAGGCCTGCGCTACAGACGCCGTTAACTGCAGAGCACGTGTCAGAGATCATTAGACGTGAAATTGAAGCTCTGTCTCCTGCGTCCACGTGCTCCCATGCATGTGACTCTAGCCCTCAGATTGTGCCACTGGTGCATGTCATTGCGCGACAAGAGCTTTCCAATGCTGGACTGGCTTCCGAGTGCACTGCAGCTCTCTCTCAGTCGGTCAACCGTCGTCGACCCCATGTTTCGTATGCCTAAAGCCAACACCTTCCGGCGCACCCTCGCAATCCAACCGAGTGGAGGACTGCTGACGATCGCCCGATTTGTTTCAACTGCCACCGTATCAGACACGTGGCCCGCCGTTGTAACACTCGGTGGTATTGGCATCAGGCATCCTATGGGTACCCCCATCGGCCAGAGAGAGATCATGGATGCTTTCAAACTTACCGGGAGTCATCTCAGGCCACCAGTGAAGACGTTCCTTCTATGCCGCCATATAATCGTCGCTCTCCATCTCCGCATGCTCACCAGTCCCGTTCACCGCTCTCCCGTCGCCCATCGTCTCGCTCGCCCCGATTTCGCTGACCAACGTCGCCGACTGACCACCTGCCCCGAGAAAACTAGATGATGCAGCTCCCGGAGGTGATGCTGCATCGACCACTTGCCCGCCAAATCCTCAGACCATGCTGCCGACTCGATGAAACCTTATTGATGTTGAAGTAGATGACATACCCGTTGTTGCACTGGTGGACACAGGGGTTCACATATTAGTGATGAATTCAGAACTTCGTTGCCGCCTTAGGAAAGTTTTAACGCCACCCACAGTGCCCCTCATCCAGGTCACCGACGGCGGCACGTTTCCCGTGCTTGGAATGTGCTCCACGCGTATAAGTGTGGCTGATGGCTCCACGACAGTACTATTTGCTGTGCTCGAGAAATGTTCGCTTGAACTTATCCTCGGCATGGACTTTTTATCCGCCCACTCTGCCCTTATTGATTGTGGAACCGGCATGCTTCAACTTGATTTAAAGTGTTACCATGACGACCCAACACCAGCTCAACCCCGTCTGTGTTCTGCAGATTACGTTCGCCTAGCACCTCAAGCCGTTACTTACGTGAACCTGAGATCTGTCCCTCCTGCGCCCGATGGTGACTACATGTTGACACCTATTGCTGACGTTCTGCTGGCCAGAAATGTTGCCGTGCCCCACACACTTTTTACAGTCACGGGAAATACAGCATCTCTTCCGACCCTATACTTCAGGTGGTGCGCTCAAGTTAACCCAGATGGTATGACTTTGGCAAAAGTTTTTTATAGATGCTGCCATTTTGGCGTTCGTTGCCGAATCTTCTTCGCCCTCTGCTCCGTTTTCATCCTCGAAGAGCGCAGCGGATGCCACCATCGACAAGATGATCGCTCCGGACCTTATTCCAGCACAGAAAGCTGACATCTGGCACCTGCTGAAATCCTACCACGACATCGTTGATTTTGATGACCGGCCTTTGCGTCAGACATTCTTTGTAACTCATAGAATTAACACTGGAGACGCCAGCCCCATACGACGACGTCCTTATCACGTGTCTAATGCAGAGCGACAAGTGATCCAGCACGAAGTTGAAGAAATGCTCACAAAAGACGTCATCGAACTTTCCTGCAGTTCATGGGCATCGCCGGTCGTGCTAAGCAAGAAGAAGGATGGCAGCTGGCGCTTCTGCGTAGGCTACCGTCACTTAAACAAAGTAACAAGTAAGGACGTGTATCCACTGCCGCGGATTGACGATGCTCTCGACTGCCTACATGGGTCTGCCTACTTTTCATCTATTGACATGCGATCAGGATACTGGCAGATTACTGTCGATCATCGAGATTGTGAGAAAACCGCATTCATCACACCGGATGGACTTTTCCAGTTCAAGGTTATGCCATAGGGATTGTGTAATGCGCCAGCTACATTTGAAAGAATGATGGACTCTCTCCGGCGTGGATACAAATAGACCGCGAGCCTGTGATATCTCGGTGACGTCACCGTATTTTCACCTACATTCCAAAGCCAGCTTAGCCGCGTAACGGCTGTTCTTGAGGTTTTTCGGAAAGCAGGACTTCAGCTCAACTCTTCCAAATGTCGCTTTGGCCGTCGAGAAATCACTGTGCTCGGCAACCTTGTCAGTGCTCGAGGCGTGCAACCTGATGCTGACATAATTCGAGTTGTCAAACATTTTCCCATACCACGTTCCGCAAAAGATGTACGGAGTTTTATCGTCCTTTGTTCTTACTTTCGACGTTTCGTGAAGAATTTTGATGACATTGCCCGACCACTTACGGAGCTACTGAAGAAGGACATGCCTTTTTTATTTGGGTACTGACCAAGCAACTGCCTTCAGCACCCTTACAACATTACTTACTTCCCCATTCATCTTGGCCCATTTCGACCCGTAAGCCCATACTGAAGTTCGTACCGATGCTAGCGGACATGGAATTGGTGCTGTTCTCGCCCAGCGGCAACGATGACAAGATCGCGTCTTTGCTTATGCCAGTCGCCTCCTTTCTCATTCGGAGAGCAAGTTTTCCATCACAGAGCGTGAGTGCCTCGCACTAGTGTGGGTAATCAGAAAATTTCGACCATACTTGTTTGGCCACACCTTTTTGGTAATTACAGATCACCATGCCTTGTGCTTGCTCTCGTCCCTTAAAGATCGAACAGGACGACTTGGCCATTGGTCCTTGAAACTACAAGAATACAGCTTCGACGTGGCATACGAATCTGGCCTAATGCACCAGGATGCCGACTGTCTACCCCGTCACCTCGTAGACCCACCTGACCTTTCAGCACATGATTCTGACCCTTTTGTCTTCGCCATGTCGGCTTTTACCGACATGCGCAAGGAACAGCTCAGCGATGTCCACTTGCGGTCTATCATGCAGAGTCTACGCTTGCCCCACGTAGACCCGTCGCTACATTTGTTCGTTCTGCGTGATGGTATTCTTTGACGCCACGCCAAAGCCGAAGGACCAGAGCTACTACTCGTAGTTCCTGCGACACTCCGTTCCGCTGTACTTGAACAGCTTCACGACGCCCCAACCACGGGACATCTCGGGGTCACGCTCACGTACGATCGCATGTGGCGTAGATTCTTCTGGCCAGGCCTTTACCATTCTGTGCGCCGGTACGTTGCTGCATGTGAGTCCTGCCAGCGCTCCAAACATTCCACTTTGCCACCAGCTGGTCCACTCCAACGAATAGACATACCCACCGTTCCCTTCTACCGCGTCGGTCTTGATCTCGTTGGACCATTTCCTACTTCTCTCAATGGGAACAAGTAGATAGCCGTAGCCACTGATTACGCCACAAGATACGCTATTACACGAGCGCTACGGACAAGCTGTGCCACTGACGTTGCGGACTTTTTGCTTCATGACGTAATTCTTCACCATGGCGCTCCTCGACAGCTGCTGACTGATCGTGGTCGCTCATTTCTTTCAAAAGTAGTAAGTGACATTCTTCGCTCATGTTCGACATATCACAAGCTCACTACGGCCTATCACCCACAAACAAATGGTCTTACCGAGCGCCTAAATCGAACATTGACAACAATGATCTCCATGTACGTTTCCAAAGATCACATTGATTGGGATAGTACTTTGCCTTATGTGACATTCGCGTACTATTCGTCACGCACGACACCGCTGGCCTTTCCCCCTCCTATTTATTGTTCGGCCGCCATCCAGCGTTACCCTTCGAGACTCTTCTCCTATCAACTATGCAAATGGTTACAAAGTACGCCCGGGATGCCACTGCTCGGGCTCAAGTGGCCCGCCAAATCGCACGGGAATGTCTTCTTGGCTCGCAGCTCTCTCAGAAGGCCCGCTAGGATAGCCATCACAGAGTAGTTTCCTACTCTCCAGATTCATTGGTCCTCCTCTGGACACCATGCCGCCACGTTGGCCTCTTTTCGAAGCTTCTGACTCGCTACTCGGGGCCTTGCAAGGTTTTACGCCAGCTTACCGATGTCACATACGAGGTTGCTCCATTGGACAGTCAGTCATCGTCGTCCGCACCCGCTACTGACGTCGTCCATGTGACCTTTATTTCATGTTTAGGTGAATATACAATTGAGAATAGGGTGGCTCCTGCATCGATGCCAAATTTGTCATTGCATGCTAGGATGCTGCGCTATCTCCAGGTAGAGGATTCTGTTGTACTTTCTTTGCACTCAAAAATAACACTTGACAGCGTAACAGCTGTCTACTTCACAATGATGGTAGCTTGTCTGGCCTTCTGTGAACAGTTTAACACTCGATATTTACAAAGTAAGAACGGCCGGGCTTCAAGCTTCTAACTTTGCGAACTTAGCGCAGCTTAGTGCACTGGATGACTTACCTCTTCAAGAGTTTATTCTCCCAAACTTTTTCTGTCGCGTTCAACTTAAGCATGGTCGGCTCCAAGTGTCCGCACTGTCAACGTGTTTCTGATTTTGAGTGGTCGCACTCCTACTTTGATGTTTCCTGTCAACTTACGAGTTGCGCACTCCTGTTTGGAAAAGTATTCTGCTACTTCTATGTAATCGCTACGTTGGGCGTATACTTCGCTGGTTGTTGGAGTGCATGAAAAGTAAACGCGAGATATTTATAGCTGCTCAAGAATAGACTGGCGCTGCCTTTAGGGCTGTTTCCTTATTCGTTCGCGTTTCAAAGTAGTAAATGGAGCTTTTGTATGTATATATAGTAGCGGACAGTGGTATTAATTCGGGAGTATATATACGCGCTAGTAAAAACATATACGACTAGCCTAATAACGTATAGGAGTACATAAAAATGTCAGAAGCTGGGTAATTCTAGTTCTAGAGAGCGGGAAATGGCGAGATTGATAATACAAAGGCTTTGACAAAAGTGTTGACAACGATGCCCTCCCTGCGGTTGCAGGTCACTGCATTGTCGACACGTCTTGACCTGTCGAAAATTGGGAATACATTGGGAATACTTGCGAACGTTGGGTCGGCTTGCCGCATTCTTGATATGTGATCAGATGCTTGCGTAACTGCGTACATTTATATTGGGTAGGACTCTATATGCGGACTCTATAACCGCCATATAGAAAGAGCAGGGATACATTCAGCAAACGTGTACGCGCTTTATCCGTCGTAGGTCACAATAACTATACCAGCATCATTGATGTCTTTCGGCTAGGGGGCATGCAAGTTCTTGCTCTTGATCATTTAGCGTTTCACATTGACGGGGCTGCCTCAGACTGAGATGTCCCTGGTAACACCTTTCCGCGTTTCGTGTGGTGCTCCCCCCACCCCCTCCCTCGTTGAGGAGAATCTCGTATAGCTTGATTGATTGATATGCAGGCTTTAACATTCCAACACCAACATATTATTACGAGGGACGCCGTAGCGAAAGACTCTAGATATTTTGACCACCTTGGGTTCCTTACAATGCACGCAAATCTGAGCACACGGTAATACAGTATTTTCGCCTCCATCGAGAACACAGCTGCAGCAGCCAGAATTCGGCCCCGTGACCTGCGGGTCAACAGCGGAGTGCCTTAGCCACTTGACCACCACGGAGGGACGATCTTGTATAGCTTGCATATAGCTCAAAGTTCATTATTTTCCTGCACAGGTTGGCGTTCTTCCTTTTGGGTGCGCGACCATGAAGAGGTTGCGCAGCCAATTTGAACGTAATGTGTCTTCTTCTGGTTCCCTCTCTGTGCTCTTTGCCGCACGTATTAGGGCATTGATCATCACAGGGCCTTCCGTCCTAGAGATGTCCAGCCCTTATCGGTGGGGGAGGGGGGGAAGTGGCGGCGGGATGTCACGCCCTTCTACGGTGAATTTCTTTTCTAGTAGATCCGACAAGGGTCACCCATGCGTCAAACAGGTTTCACCAGTGGTGGGCGCCTCGTGCGTGTTAGAAGCAAGATTAAAAGGCTCAGCAGTCCTTGGCGTAGTTGACATGCCAATTGACAATAGACTAACGAGTACCACTTTGTAGAAATTCGTCGGCACTATCCTCTTCACTTCGGAGGTTTTTTGAGTCACAAATTCCGCGTGTGGGAGAGAACTTTGTGACCAAAAACTTCGAGAAAAAGCTGAAGTCAATGTGATCATGATGTTATTGTTTGACGTCCGATAACATCTTAGTACGGCGTTGTATTGAGCCGAGAGCTACTGTTGAGGTGTTGTTTCCATTGCATACGAGGCTACTGCAAGCTCCAGCGACTCGGCAATCAAGCTCTCTGCGTGCTATGTAAAATAATATGTATAGTGACAATGCAGACAGAAAAGGTGCAAGCGTAGTTTAGACAGAAGGGTTCTTTCAAATCAAAAGAAAATCAATTAGCAAGAAAAAGGCACAACAAAAGCAGTGTATATACAAAAGTCCAAAAACTTCAAGCCCTCACATATACGCTGGCGTCTTCATTAACTTGAATCTAGCTTCCATGGTATCATACTGGGTGATTTGTAGCAGCAGTAAACTAAAGAAGGCGCAAATAAACGAGAAACAGTGCAGCTGCACTTTTGTTAGTGCAAAACTTAATAATAAAACTATTGGGAGTGGGCGTGGGAACAGCGCAGAAATGCGGCACCGTAACTTTGCTCGCTTGTTCACACAGGTTGCTTCACTTCTTCACTTCTGCTCATGGCTATCACCGACTGCTGGGCATGAGCCACGGACAGTGCTTCTGCCTGATAGCGACCAGTTTTCGGCCAGTCCAGGATTTGGCCGGGAACACCCCTGCAACATCTTCCCGAGCCAGGCGGCCACTTCATCGGTCGTGACGTCATCGCAAGCCAAGGATAAAAACGGATGGCACGAACCTGGCCTCTCCAGTGGGCGTGGGAACAGCGCAGAAATGCGGCACCGTAACTTTGCTCGCTTGTTCACACAGGTTGCTTCACTTCTTCACTTCTGCTCGTGGCTATCACCGACTGCTGGGCATGAGCCACGGACAGTGCTTCTGCCTGATAGCGACCAGTTTTCGCCCAGTCCAGGATTTGGCCGGGAACACCCCTGCAACATCTTCCCGAGCCAGGCGGCCACTTCATCGGTCGTGACGTCATCGCAAGCCCATGATAAAAACGGATGGCACGAACCTGGCCTCTCCAGTGGGCGTGGGAACAGCGCAGAAATGCGGCACCGTAACTTTGCTCGCTTGTTCACACAGGTTAGTAACAATACTCCTTTATATGCAAAGAAGTCCAACAATGTGTGCTTGATGCTGTTCCCACGCCCGGGAATTTTGTTGTCACTGTTAAGTGAATGTGTAGATGTTATATCTATGCTTGTTTTGCTATCTGGCGACGTTGAAGAAAACCCAGGGCCCAATAAAAAGGTTCCTGAGTCTGACGTATCGAACAGGGCTCAAGAGCCAAAATTTAGTGACATGTTTGCTCTTCTGCAGAGCGTGAACTCTCGAACCGAAAAAATGGAACAGGACCAAGTGAAGTTAATATCTAGCGTGAATGAAATTAAAAACAACCAGGAAGCAATTGAGCGCAAAGTTACCGACATTGACCGTAGGCTCGCCGCTGTCGAAGCAAAAGCGTGTGACAACGCCGAGGTCGGGGATGAACTTTTGCAGCTAAGGCAGCTAACCGACCATCTGAGCAGAGAAAACGCTAGGTTACACGATGAACATTCTCAGCTTGAGGATAGAATGAGACGCAGTAACCTCTTGTTTTACGGGTTGACAGACTGTCCGCAGGAGAAATGGAACCAAACTGAAGAAAAACTGGTTAAAGAGATCAGTACCGTTTTTAAGTCACCAGTGCCGAGCGAAGCTCTTGAGCGAGTACACAGGCTTGGAACGTACAGGCCCAACCAAAATAGACCAGTTATTGCTAAGTTTGCATCTTTTAAGTTTAATCAGGAGTTACTATCGCTCAGCGGAAAATTCAAAGAGAATGACATCTCTGTAAGTGAGCATTATTCCCTTCAAACACGGCAGGCGCGTAAGAAGCTTGTAGAATTTTCCAAACAACGGGACATTTCTTTCAAGCTTTGCTACAATAAGTTGCACATAGGTGATAAACGTTACAGTTACAATTTTTCTGACGACAGTGTGTACGAACTTGGCAGCGCCTCTGGGGAATTCGTTAATCGGCAGCTTTCAGGCGAACCCTCAGTATCCAGAACACCGTTATCAGCTGCAAACTCGCCGCAGTAGCGACACGCGAGGGGTGGGGGGCGGTGCCCAAAAAATTTGCTTTCTTTTCTTTTCACGAACATCAGGAGTGTCTTATCGAAACGCGATGAACTAAATGCGGCGGTCGACTCATGTGACGCTGACGATGTATTGTTAACTGAAACGTGGCTTACTTCAAAAATTAACAGCAGTGAATTGTTTCATTCTACAAAGCGTTTCAATGTGTATCGTCGTGATAGAGGTGATAGATGCGGCGGTGGTGTACTTGTTTCTGTAGCGGATCATATTTATTCGTCTTTTGTGCCTGTTGTAACCAATTTAGAGATCGTATTTGTTGAAATTTGCACATGTTATAAAAAAATTATCTTGGGTATCTGCTACCGTCCTCTGTCCTGCGATCCGAGCTTTGTCAATATTGATTTGTGGGGTTTAACGTCCCAAAACCACTTCTGATTATGAGAGACGCCGTAGTGGAGGGCTCCGTAAATTTTGACCGCATGGGGTTCTTTAACGTGCACCCAAATCTGAGTACACGGGCATACAACATTTCCGCCTCCATCGGAAATGCAGCCGCCGCAGCCGGGAATCGAACCCGCGACCTGCGGGTCAGCAGCCGAGTACCTTAGCCACTAGACCACCGCGGCGGGGCGAGCTTTGTCAATAGCCTTCACGATGCGGTTAACATAGTTATAGAACGTTTTCCTAATGTACCAGTCCTTTTAGCCGGAGACTTTAACTACCCAAATATATTTTGGTCCAGTGATGTACCTCAGTTAAGTTCGTTCTCTACTGACAGTTATAATTTTTTGAGCTTTTGTTCTGATTTCAACTTTACGCAAATTGTCACCCAACCAACCCGCATTACACCTACTACTTCGAGCGTTTTAGATCTCGTGTTAACCAACGTGCCTGACCTGTTCATGTCTCCACTTTGTTTGCCTCAATTAAGTGATCATTCTTTGCTCCATTTCACTATGAATGTTTGCGTTCCTCACCATGAAAATTATACTAAGCGCATTAGAGATTACGCTGCTGCCGGTTTTGATGCCATCAATAGAGAACTTTGTTTATTTCTGGACAGCTATCTTGATGAATTCGAGGCTCGTTCCGTTAATTCGAACTGGATTTTGTTCAAAGAAAAAGTAGCATACCTGACTGAAACGTTTGTTCCCCTGAGGCTAGTCACCACCAACAAGCATGCTCCCTGGTATAGCCAATCTTTGAAAAGGTTGGCTAATAAGAAAAAAAAAGGCTGTTTCGGTCCGCTAAAGTTTCTAACTCGCAGGCCAGATGGGATTCTTACTACGTTGCTAATGGGGAATATAGGAGGGCCACAAAAGCAGCAAAGAAAACATACTTTAATAACACACTCCCTAATATGTTAACCTACAACCCGAGACAATTTTGGAGGGTGGTGAATAAAAAAAGATACTCGCGAAATAACACTTAAAACTTCGGACGGGGTAACCCATAAAGATGACTGCGCTGTTATTCTCTGTGACACCTTCGCGGCGGAAGTGTCAGGTCTCCTCAACAAAAGTTCAAACCCTGTTTGTCAAGCTAGTGGTTATCTCCCGATGGAAGCAATTCGTTTCGACACAGCAGGTGTACAAAAAATAATAGAAAATCCTAAAGTCTCGTCTTCCGCCGGAATTGACAACATTACTTCCAAGTTTTTATTCAACACTAAAGTCTACAGCGCCATAATCTTAACAAAAATATTTGAGCAATCTCTGGAAGCGGGCTGTCTTCCGGATGATTGCAGTGTGGAAAGAATTATTCCATTCTTTAAGTCAGGTGATAAACTTTGTCTGGAAAAGTACAGACCAGTATCAATCACTTCGATACCATGCAAAATAATGGAACACGTAATTTATTCGCAGCTTGTAAAATTTTTAGAGGGCAATTCTTTCTTTACTGATTCGCAGCATGGATTTCGTAAAAACTTTTCCTGTGAAACGCAACTAATATGTTTTATAAATGATTTGCATTCTATTCTCGACAACGGCACACGCATTGACTGTATCTTTTTAGATTTCTCAAAAGCGTTTGACAAAGTACCTCATGATTTACTCATTTTAAAATTACGGAGACTCAATATAGATGATAACGTCCTCGCGTGAGTGATTGCTTTTCTCAGTAACCGTTCCCAATTTGTAACTGTTAATAACTTTGATTCGCCCAGGGTCCCGGTTGGCTCTGGGGTCCCACAGGGCTCCGTGTTGGGACCATTGCTCTTTCTGGTCTTTATAAATGATTTCCCTCTAAACATTACTTCTTCAGTGAGTCTTTTCGCAGATGACTGCGTAATTTATCGGGCAATTAAGGGTCATTCAGACGTTCTAGAGTTGCAGGCTGATATGGATCGGGTTCAGGAATGGTGTGAGACTTGGGGCATGGCGTTAAACGTTAACAAATGCAAGTACATGCATGTTAACCGACACAGCACTGGTATCAGGTCGTATCATATTATTAATGTTCTTCTCGAAGTAGTAAATTCTTATAAGTATCTGGGTATCCACATAACTTCTACATTGTCTTGGAAGACATACATTGAATAAATTGCAGGTAAAGCTAATAGCACGTTGGGTTACCTTCGAAGAAATTTTAATCAGGCACCCGTTTTCTTGAAACTCTTACTCTACAAAGTATTGGTACGTAGCAGATTAGAATATGCAGCATCTGTTTGGGACCCTGGTCATGATTTGGTTATCTATGAATTAGAACGAGTGCAGAATCGGGCAGCGCGCTTCATCCTTTCAAATTACCATCGCACCTCGAGCGTCACATCAATGAAAACTACACTAGCATTACCCCTACTGTCTCTTCGCAGGAAAGTGTCTCGGCTGTGTATATTCCATAAAATATACTTCACCAATCCGTTACTCAGAAGCAGATTATTGGCCCAACCAACTTACGTTTCCACTCGCATTGATCATCGCCATAAAGTAGGACTTCCTTTAGCGCACACCAAGTGTTTTCATGATTCATTTGTGCCAAAAAAATCTGTATGTTGGAATCATCTTTCTTGTGATATTCTTGGTATAAAAGGTGCTGCTTTATTTAAAATTGCCGTCACTAATTTTATTTGTACGTAGCCTCAGTTCAACCCTGTAGCAAGCGATGATTGCAATTTTTCTGTTGTTGTATTTTGCTTTATATGCTGTACATGTATGTATGTACCCACTCCCCTCTGTAATGCCCTCGGGCCTTGAGGGTAACTGAATAAATAAATAAATAAATTTATACCATATGTGGACCTATACTGATCTGGTAATAATACAGCTCCAGAAAGTAAAACTGCGCAGTACAACAACATGCCTCATTACGGTAACGCTGTTACAGCACCATCGAGAAATTATCAATTGTTGCTACTTGTGTGAATTTTTAATGACCGTTAGGTGAGATTGCACAATTTTTATGTATGATTGCGTATAGACGTGGTAGAATTACTGGTTCGCTACTTGAGAAGACAGGCCATCAAATATGTAATGGACACATGTTGGTGTGAGCCATTATTGTCCACTCAAGGTCCTTCTCTGCGTTTCTGTGAAAATTGTGACAAATTAAACGAGAGCTCGATTTTATGACGTTTTCTTTTTATTAATTCAAGTATTAAGGTCCACGTATCGGTCATGTGCACCAAATTGCTGTCAACTCGAATAAACATTTCTATCAAAATAATGTCACCAATCATAAACAATGAACACACAGTGATTCTTTATTTCAGGAAAAAAATGCATGTACCTACGTCAGTAGCAACTTTGCACATAGCAATTATAAAAACACCTTCTTTAGCCGCCAGTGGACGCCATTGTTATTAAGAAACACTATTAAGTAGCGTCAATGAGTATATAAGGTCGTAACGCCAACCCCTTCTCGTCAAGTAAGAAGGTTTTCAAACTTCAACTGAAATGAAAGGCTTCTCCTTTGTTGCAACGTTGATGCTTCTGCAGTTACTGTGAGTACGCTTACTATTCAATTCGATTAAACGCTATTATTATAAAGCATGTATACTATGACGACTCGGTTGTAACGAGGTTTATCGGTCGTTAACTCGGGAACGAACAAGGGCAACGGACCCGAAAAAAAAGTGCACGTTCCAAGAAGATGATGATTGTCAGCCAGAACATATGATGATGATTGACTGCTGTTCAGATGAGAATGAAGCGCATAATAGATGCCTACACTGATTTCCCCCCCCCCCCCCGTGGAAGCGGGCGGGTAGTCAAGGTGGCGAGGAACGTCGTGTGAAAAGCTTCATGCGGGGAACGTGTACAATTTCGGTGCTGCGGTAACGGCGGTCAGTTGGCACGACAAGAGGCGTCACACGATAGTTGACAGGTGAAGTCTGCTCTAAAACAACTTATGGGCCGATGAATCGAGGCTGAAACTTGTCGCAGAGACCAGGTGTGCGAATTAGTGTCAATAGCAGCATCTCGTCACCCGGTCGGAATCATACCACTCGATGAGAGGTGTCGTAGACGGCCTTCCTTGCTTGTTGCGTAGCTTCCGTGTTCATACGAGCACGCTGGCGGCACTGGGAAGGCGAGAAATATATTCTTCGCAAGAAGATGGTGATGGAGGGCCATTGCTCGTGAAGAAGGAAACATCGATAGAGAAAGTAGGTGAACGTCCTTAAACGAGATAAAACGGTGAGTAGCCGGTTGTGCGCTGAACAGCGGTGTTGTAGGCGAAAGTGAGGAAGGGTAGAAGTTTATCCCAGTTTCTGTGATCCGGTTGAATGTACACGGCGATCATATCGGCAAGGGTTCGATGAAATCTCTCGGTCAGACCGTTTGTTTGAGGATGGTAGCTAGACGCCATCTTGTTTGTGGTACCAGAAACGCGAAGAACTTCTCCTAAAAGCTGTGATAAGAACACCTTTCCACGGTCACTTTCCACGGCTCAACGGCCCAAGGACGAAGCCATCAACTTCCGATGCTGAACCAGTAGCTACTGAAATTGTCTCGGCGTAGCGTGTCATATGGTCTACGGCGGTGACTATCCATCTATTTTCAGCACCAGTAACAGGAAGGGGCCCATAAAGATCGACACAGACGAGCTCGAAAGGTGTTGTAGGGCACGTCATTGGCTGTAACTGACCAGCCGGGGGAGATGTCGGAAGTTTGCGAAGTTGGCATGGAGAGCAGAAACCCACGTACTTTGCTACGCTGGTGGAAATCCCAGGCCAATAAAAGCTGCTTCGAATGCGGTCGTAGGTTTTGTGAAAGCCTAGGTGGCCAGCAGTCAAATCGTCATGAAAGGCGTTAAGTACATGATGTTGAAGAGCGCGTGGCAGAACAGGTACCCAGCGTTCACCGTGAGGATGATATATGTGACGATACAGCACACCGTCCTGAAATTTGAAGTGCTCGAGTTGTCGACGAAGGCGTGCATTGGGTGGACGCGTAGCTCCTGAGAGGTGGTCTATAATGGGCCGACAATACTGGTCAGCCTGCTAGCGAGAACTGAAGGGTTGTTCATTGTCGATTGGCGGTTGGTACAGCGAGGCGAGCAAAGCAACAGAAGTGGGAGTCACGTCCGCACTGTTGTCGTTGGAGGTGGCAGCTGGAGTGTCGAACGACGCCGTAGGTAGTGGGCAACGAGAAAGAGCGTCGGCGTCTTGATGTTTTTTGCCCGATTTATAAATATTCTCAAACTGATACTCCTGTAGGCGTCAAATCCAACGACCCAAGCGTCCGGCCAAGTTCTTCATTGTAGAAAGCCAGCATATGGCGTGGTGGTCCGTTACGACGGTGAATTGACGGCCGTACAGATAAGGACGGAACTTTTGTATGAACCAAACCACAGCGAGGCACTCCTGCTCAGTGATAGTATAGTTTTTTTTCGGTAGAAGTAAGCACTCGGCTAGCATATGCGATAATCTTTTCACGTCCAGAGTTACCGCGTTTGAGGAGAACGGCGCCTATACCGCAACCGCTGGCGTCGGTATGCAGGAGTGTTGGGGCGGTGTCATCAAAATGGGAGAGTACAGGCTCTGACGTCAAAGCTTTCTTCAATAGGTGAAACGCCGACTGACATTCCTCGGACCACACAAAGGGTGCATTAGATGCAAGTAGTTTGTGAAGTGGCGGAGCTATTGAAGCGAAATTTCGTATGAAGCGAAAAAATATGATGCGAGGCCAAGAAAACTTCGCAAATTCTTAAGTCTTGAAGGACATGAAAATCGAAGGACGGCAGCGATCTTTTCGGGGTCAGGGCGAATACCGTCCTTGTTGACGACATGACCGAGAACCTTGATGGATTTGGTGGCGAAACGGCACTTATTAGTGTTGAGCTGCAGACCCGCACCGGCGAGGCATGTTGGGACGTCATCCAAGCGCATCAGGTGCTGAGAAAACGTTGATGAAAGGTGATAATGTCATCACGGTAGCAGAGACACGTCTTCCATTTCAGACCACGCAGGACGGTGTCGATCATGCGTTCAAACGTCGCGGGCGCATTGCAGAGCCCGAAAGGCATCACGTTAAATTCGTATAGGCCATCGGGGGTTGCAAATGCCGTTTTTTCTTTGTCGTCATCGTGCATGGGAATTTGCCAATATTCCGAACGCAAATCAAGGCTTGAAAGTATTCGGCGCCTTGCAGTGAATGAAGGGCGTCGTGGATGGGTGGCATGGGGTATACGTCCTTGCGTGTGATGTTGTTAAGTGCCCGGTAATCAACGCAAAAGCGCACGGAGCCATCTTTTTTTCGTACCAAAACAACAGGGGATCACCAAGGGCTAGTTGATGAACGAATTATTTCTCGTTGGAGCATGTCAGCGACGTTTTCCTCGATGATTTTTCGCTCAGAGAGAGACACGCGGTACGGGCGGCGATGTACAATAGATCTTCCCTCCATCTGAATGCGATGCGCTGCAGAGGTAGTTCGGCCCAACGTTGAGGAGCAGGTGTCGAAAGAATCGGCGTGTTTCGTTAATAACGCAAGCAACTGCTGCGCCTGCATAGCTGTTAAGTCATCACTGATAAGAGCTGTGAAGGGAGAGGATGAGCCAGGCTTACTCATAGACCGGTCGTTGGTAGAGGAAGGTTTAAGTGGCGTGACGCTGACAGGCTCAGCATCCACAACACAGGCTGCAACAGTGTCCTCTGGCAGGAGAACTTTCTCTGGCGTTTCATTCGTAGCATTGACGAGCGCGGAGCCATGGTGAAAGCGTACGACACATGATGCAAGGGCTACGCCTTTTGCGACGCAAGTCGACGAAGGGGACACCAAGACGTCACCGTGGTCGATGTCCTTAGAGATCAGGGTCACAGTTCCTTCTTGATGTGGCGGTAGTTCGAGATCTTCACGAGCGAACAGGCGTAGTGGCTTGTAGACGCTTTCGTCAAACATGGAGTCCGTAATAGGTGCAGAATCCGTTCACCACAACATATAGCGGCTGAAGAAGATAGGAAGTCCCATCCTAGAATTAGCTGGTGAGAGCACCGGGTAAACACAGTGAACTCGATGTAATGCAAAATGTCATCAATAAACACACGAGCAGTACAAAGAGCAAAAGGGCGGATAAAGTTCCGCTGGGCTTCGACTAGATTGGGTCCATTATAAGGTGTCATAACTTTTTTCAGTCGTTTGCACAAATCATACATAATCACAGAAACCGTAGCACCGGTGTCCACCAAAGCGTCCACGAGAACGCCTTCCACCGTAACAGAAACCATGTTGAACGGGCATGCTGGAGGAATATGAGTCCTACTGTTACATGCAGTTTCTCCTCCGAAAACAGCATCATTTAGTTTTCCGACCGGTTGTCAGTCGTAAACACGGGTGGCCGAAGAGGAGAGGAGGAGCGACGGAAGGGCGAAGGTGATTGGCGTCGGCTTGAACGGTAAGTGTTCCGCGTCTCAGTCGACGCGGGCGGATATGGAGACCGCTGCTGTCCAGATGAATAACGCCGAGCGTAAGAATCCCCACTGGAAAAGTCCCGTTCGCGCATGTCGTACCCGCGACGCTCGTCCTGATGGCGCTTGCGGCAGAAGCGCGATATATGGCCACGATATCCGCAGTAAAATCATGTTGGGCGAGACGGGCGCCAAAGCGGGTAGTAGAGGACGCTCGGCGCACCGGGAGAGAGCGCATTCAAGTGGACAGACGGAGGGTCGGGTGGGATTGACCGGAAGTGGACCGGTGGTGCAGCAGCAACCGGCGCGAATGATGGCAGCGGCGAAGTAGAGTTTACGTTGCGAAGAGGTGCGGCCGCAACTTGCGCGTACGATTGAGGGCTAGACGGAGGTGGCTGTACGTAGGCTGGACCGGTGAATGATGTTAGTTCCTCCCTTACGATGTCACGGAGGGCCATGCTTGAAGGCTGTGTGACAGATGGAGAAGGTTGTGAGATGCCCATTGATTGAAGTTCTTCTCGTATTCTCCCGTATGATGTCACGCAGGTCCCGGTCTGCTGTACGGTGTTCACTATTGCCCGACTGAAGGTGAACAGAATCAAGTTCGTCGAGACGCTGACACGTAGAGACGACGTCAGTGACAGTAGAAGGATTCTGGGCAACAAGGGCATTGTAGGCAATGCTTCCGATGCCCTTCAGGATGTGACGCAGTTTGTCCGACTCGGACATCGAAGAACTGACGCGCCGGCAAAGCGCAAGGACATCCTCGATGTAAGATGTGTATGACTCGCCGAGATGTTGTTGGCGAGTACCTAGGGCCCTCCTCGCTAGAGCGGATCGAACGGCTGGCGTGCCGAATACTTGGCGAAGCTGTTGCTTGAAGGCAGGCCAGTCGGTGAGGTCGATCTCATGGTTCGAGAATCATGTCTTGGCAACGCCCGTGAGATAAAGAGATACTCGGCGGAGCTTGTTAGAGTCGTTCCAGTGATTAGTTGCGCTTACTCACTCGTAGTTATCTAGCCAGTCCTCTACATCTTCGCCACGGAGACCAGCGAAGATCAGAGGGTCACGCTGGTGGTTTACGATGTAAAGTGGAGGGGATTGCGGCGCAGTGACGGCTTGCGGCGCAGAAACGGGAGCAAAAAGGGCGTCCAACTACTCACTCTGAGACATGTTGGCGGACTGAGGGTCCAAGCGGCGGCCTGAACGGAGCTCCAGCGAGTAGGCGTTGTAAGGAGAGGTACTGGGAATGTCAATCCACCTCCACCACGTATGACGACTTGGTTGTAACGAGGTTTATTGGTCGTGAACTCGGGAACGAACAAGCGCATCGGACCCGAAAAAGAAGCGCACGTTCCAAGAAGATGATGATTGTCAGCCAGAACATATGATGATGATTGACTGCTGTTCAGATGAGGATGAAGCGCATAATAGATGCCTACAATATTTAAAAAAGTAATATCTAGAAAGGTATTTTTTGAATGTGGTTCGTAGTGGATGTAAAAACTGTTGCGATGCGCAGCGAAAACAAGAAGTCTCATACAAAAATCGGCAGGATGCTCTGCCACGAACAGTTTGCGGAACGTCAGTGGCTCTCATATAGTAACTTCGAGGAGCCCGCAGTAAATACTGTGCTCAGAGAGCCGCCCTGAGTTCACTAAAATTATTTTGTACTCACACCTAAGTTACTTGACTAACCTTGCTTTAGAGCAATAAATACATAGGAAAAATGGGGGAAGGCGGCATATAACCACACACTGCGCCACTTTTTAAGAAACGTCTAAATCCTGTTTACCAGCAGGCATCAACATATAATGCCAGGGCACACTGCCTAGACAAAAATGACGTCGGTCTCTTTCATAAGAATCGCTACCACACGAAACTGAATCTGGCCTTCACAGAAGTAGTTGAGTGTTGTTTTGCAATGTTTTGCCACAAGACCACTGGAATCAATGCTGCAGCAACAAAGTGATGAACCACGTGACGAACAACCACAGGGAAACTTGTAGTGCACAACTCAAGCAGAAAGCACAGACGAAGTGAGCATACACAAGACGTGCGCGAACTAGATACTGTCACCGCTCCAAACTTGAAGTGCGCTATTCAAACAGAAAGAAAGACTCACGGGACGAATGCTGAAGTATACACAGGGAAAACAAGGGAAACTGTCACAATTCCCACTTTTTCAAGTTCAAGAAGCGTGCTCCTTTCGTAAATGCAGCCGCGGCCCTGAGCGAAGTGACCTTTGTGCTCTTTCATTCGACAAGTCTGATAAGCGCGGGTGTCGGAGAGGCCACGCTCTGTGGAGGCGGCTTGATCGAGACGCTAGTGTCGACGACCTTGAGAGCACAACCCCCGTAACACTTTTGCGGGTTCTCTACTGATGACGAAAATGCGCTGATGGTGTAAAAGACGCCATAGTGGAGGGCTCCGAGAATTTTGACCACCTGGGGTTCTTAATGTGCACCCAAATCTAAGCACAAGGGCCTACAACATTTCCGAGTCGAGGTAAACCCCAAAAAAGGCTCTTTAGTGTTAAAAAACGTATGAAAGAAATGCCAAGTATTCTAATAAGCAACGAAACATCACGTGGTTTTAATATAATGAGTCGCTCTTTTTGACAACGCAATCCACGGTTCCCTGACTACAAGTCATCAATAGGGCCGATTCAATGGCAATTCAGGTGCTCCTTCACGACTATCGATGATGTGACTATGATTACGGAGGTATTGTTACATAATAAAGTTACAGACGACCTAGTAACCCCGCTATGGTAAAACATTGGTCGTGGAGGTAGAGCGCACAGGGACACAGCTGTAGCTGTCCTAATGAAGGAACCAGCACTTTATAAAAACCGCTATATCAAGAGCCTTTGCCTTCAGTTATCATGTGGGGGGCATTCTTTTGTATTATTCGCATGCTGCAGACCACCAAAATGAGCTCTTGATTAGATAATGAGGCTAAACATTACAGGTATGCTCTTCGGCACAACAAAATTGTTCATCTGGCGGTTTTATTCTGTATTAGATGAAAACAGCTTCTGATGTGCTCTAAAATAACCAAGTTTTAAAATTGTCTTACATATGCATTGTCTTAAAACAAAATTTCAATCAAGTGGTAACTCAACCCAACCTTGTACAAAGTTCTTCCTGTACTGTTCTTGAGCTGCTATTTGTAATTATGATTTTCAGCATAAGCCGGTACAGTTGATGAAGCCTTGTCTCGCCACATGCTGCTAACTCAACTTGCCTATACTGAAACCTCTCGTTACCAAGCTGCCTAAAACAGATTGCTCTATAAATTTTGCTACAGCTGATCGTGCAACGTATTTAACTTCATAGAACCGTTTTTTGGTGACATCACTGATACGAAAAATGGCGCATTCACCCCCTTGGCCAATGTTTTTGGAAATGTGTCTTCACTGTAAAAGTACATCTGTACCTAAGAAAGCAAAAACACCGAAAAAAAACCTCATGAATGGCGCGTAATACACTGTAAACAAATTGCCAATTACTTTATTACCGCTCTATTTGGCTCCATAACAAACACACCGTAAATTTTCTGGTGTACTTTTGAATCTACAGAGGGAGAATATCGGCAGGAAACACCATGCCAGGTGCAAAACACCCCAGAAATTTGAGTTGAGGCAGGCCGTTCTTAAGCACAAAGAATTCAAAATAAAGAAGCCTTCCCACAGGGCAATGCAGGTTTCCGTCTTTTTTGTTTCTAGCGTTTTATCGAGAAAAATCTTACCGAAATCAAAAATATCGCCCACCCCCTTCGCCCCGATACCATCCCAGGATGTACAAGCGATGAAGACATTGAGGTGGTATACTTGATGTCGCTCATTTTCCTCGCAATTCAGTATATTATCGCCGTATGAAAGAAGAGCGCAGCGCAACAGCACATTTTCATTTCAAGTAAAAAAAATGACCATGAAAATATGAGAAGTATCACCAGGTGACGACAGCCACTTAACGAAGGGTGATTTTCCGCAAATTTGCTGCCATGATAACAGCAATCTAAGCTATAAACTTCTGTAAAGCGCGTGTGCTCCTGGGTGGCTCAGTGGGTAATGCCTCGCATCCACTTCTGTAAAGCGCAAACAGAAGTATTAAAGAAATAGCTCACTTTATGTTTTCTGACTATGGGCAGCCTACGCTCTTTGTAAACATTCCGCCGCGGTGGTCTAGTGGCTAAGGCACTCGGCTGCTGACCCGCAGGGCGCGGGTTCGAATCCCGGCTGCGGCGGCTGCATTTCCGATGGAGGCGGAAATGTTGTAGGCCCGTGTGCTCAGATTTGGGTGCACGTTAAAGAACCCCAGGTGGTCTAAATTTCCGGAGCCCTCCACTACGGCGTCTCTCATAATCATATAGTGGTTTTGGGACGTTAAACCCCACATATCAATCAATCAAACATTCCGGAGAAGCAGTGTGGTTTTGAAACTGCCTCGCGTCTCGGGCACAATACCTGCTTCGGCGAAAGCCATAGGGTGTTCATATTCACAGACATAATTGTGTTTTTTTTAACAATGTTCCCCTGCATCTACATTAATCCAGTATTTCCTAGGTAATAAACTTTTTGACCAATATTATCAAAAAAACAATTTGTGTTGGTTCAAATAAAAATCTATGAAAAAGGAAACCCACACTCGACTTCGCTAAAAATGTTCACGTTATTCTCAATGAGCTTCACTCTAATATTTAAAAAAATGTTTCAATTATGTATAGTAAATTTTATAGGACTGAACTTACGAAATTTCAATCATTGTGTTTCCAGAATTTGTTATTTACCGCGTTAACGAAATCTCTTGCGCCTATAAAGCACAATAGCAGGCTTTTTCTTCTCTGGTTTTCCAAAATGACAGTAATAAAGTATAATCTGCCAGTGTGAAGTTTTATTTAAAAAATAACACAAGCCCTTGATTGAAGTGTATTTAAGAATACATATTAAAGATTGTGCGGAAAAATTAAAATATAGGCGTAAGAAACAGCAACCCAAACACCGGACAATTAACAACTTTTGTATGGCTACTTATTCTCGTTTTTTTTTGCGCAAAAGTATTAAAATGAAAGCTTTCTAACTTTTCAACGCTCAGTTTATTTCGTCCATTTCAGATTGAGACATTAGTGTAATGCTCGTAGACGAGCAGCGAGCACCATTTCATATCAATGTATTTGCCTTTCGTTTCAATAAACTTGTTAATGAAAACCTGATGAAGCCTAATAAAAAACTGTGTAGCTTATGGTTACCTTCTGGCATTGTTATAAATTAGAAGTCCACGAACGGCGACAGTGCCTGCCGACAAGCACCACAGTGCATCTTTGCGACAACCACCTCACATGCTTCACCCGACGTTTTTCACTCTACAGCACAGAATGCTTGGGCTTATAGTGCGTATACGTTGCATAATACATTCTTTTTTGGGAATTGGAACCCGACCAGTTCTACAGATGCAGCACCGTATATATATGGATTGTTTGAAAAATCGAGGTTCCGCACTCCTCGCCTGACTGTAAGAAGAGTAGCATACGCTACACGAAAACGCACTAAACAATACAGTCAGCAATTGAATTGCTTGCGCCATTACAAGCCAAGCCGAAGAAAATTGATGTACTCAGTAGACCTACCTAAAAAATTGACTGCTTCTGTAAATAAAAAATTTAGAAATAGAAACTCGTGGTACTTGGTAAGGCATCCTGTCACGGTGTGTTTGCCAGTGCAAACCAAGTGAGAGTCACACATAGCATGCTTCGTCCGTTGCCAGGACTTCTGTCATTGAGATTTACGTAATCGACACGTTTTAAGCACTGCTAATGGCATCTGGCTTGAAAGTGTACAATTTTTTGCCACCAAAACTCGACTTCTCGATAACTGCTTTCTAGGAGTTCGTTTCCTGAAGAGAACTTGTGTTTTTATACCGACTTTTTTGAATTTTGGGAAAGTACAACATATATTGAAAACTAATCATGAAAGTTCACGCATTAGCATTCAAGATATAAATACTGTTCTAGCCGAGAAAATGAAAGAAAAGCTGGGTAAAACTAAAAGACTCCCTTTGGACTGAATGATAACGAAAACAAGCGTCATCGCGAACTGTTCAAATGTGCTTTATAAAGGAGGGATTTTTTTAGAGAATACTTTACACTAGCTAGCAATACCTTAATACTGTTATTCCGGAAAATGATAGGTTAAAAAGCGTGCTATTGCATTTTCTTGGAAGGAGATATGTCATTTACGCGGTAGTGAACACGTTCTCGAAACAAAATGTTTGAGCATTTGTAAGTTTATTTCGAAGACAATGGCGCAACAAGTTTTTAATTCTTCGGCATATAATAGCGCATTTCCCTAAAAACAATCGAACTGATTGTGAGCGAAATTGAGAGTGGGGTTTTTATTTAACATATCTGAATTGAACAAAAAATTTTTATGTTTCCAGCTAAAAAGTCAATAATACAAAAATATTTCACAAATGTTAAGGCATGGAATTATTATTCAAATGAAAGAGTATCAGTGCTGCAAATAAGAAGAAGCTATGATTTCCACAAAGGCAAAAATCGCTCCCCGAAATTGAGAGAGTGTCAAAAACAGCGTGTTCGTGAATTTTTAAAAATACTAGAGTTGCCCCACAAGTAAAGACAATAACTGAGCTATTCCTCCATTGTTTTTATTTGCGCTATGCAGAATTTTAGTTGTGATATATGACCAAAAACCATGGCCACAAACTAGCGAAAACGCACTCCTCGTAAAACGGCCGTTCTCACCCGATGATTCGTCTCGATTTTTTTTGTTTTAATGTTTTTAAGACAAACTGTGGTTTCGCACTATTACTCATACGGGCATAATATACAAAATTACGAGGGAAACTGAAGAGATCGAGTGTACCCTGTTTTGGATCTCTCGGGCAATTGATCTCCTCTCTATTACAAACAACTAGCGCCAATGGGTATCAGCGTCCAGTGTCACGCCTGATTACGTGCCAGGTTGGATGGATGGATGGTTTGATATGGCTGTACCTCCTAAATCGGGTGGCGGCTAACGGAAACTAGTCGAAATGCTTAGTGAACCAAAAACGAGATTTATCTTTTTTTTAAATAGTGATGTTCAGGACTGGTACTTTGCAGTGAAGGGTTTAATTTTTACTTGTGCCTTGACTTTAGCCACCAATCAGATAACCTCTTTCTAGTTATTTCTACCCGCTTAAAGTCTATTTTGCCCTCCCTGTCTCTAAATCCTAGTGCCTTGAAAACCTGTGCGCCATCACCCTGAAATGAGGGGTGAAGGACTTTACAGAACATTATCGAGTATTTGCCAGTTTCCTCCTCCCTCTCCACATGCATTGCATAGCATGTCTACCCCTTCGTACTTGGTACGATATGTCTTGGTTCACGATACTCCCGTCCTGGCGTCAAACAGTAGAGAACTACCCCGAGTATTATTATAGACCCTTTCCTTGGCGATTTCCTGCTTAAAAGTTCGATAGATCTCTAGCGCGGACTTCTTAATTATGCCAATTCTCCGCAAATCGGTTTCCATTTGCTTGACCTTCTTCTTAACTGATAGTTTGTTTAGTTTAGCCCCCTGCTGTTTTTAAAAACTTACCCGTCAATTTTTTGTTGGCTTCCTCCATTTCGTATCGAATTTCTTCATGTAAATGTAACTGAAAACCTTCCTAGCCCAACGCTTCTCATCCATTTCTCTCAATCCCTTTTCAAATTCTAACTTGCTGCTAGCTTCCCTGCCCTCAAATGATGTCCATCCATAACACCTTGTACTCCCTGATTGGGTGTATTCCCGTGAGCTCCTAAGGGAAGCCTACCTATTCCACGTTGCTTAATTTTTTAATCTTGCTTGAACTTCTGATCTCATGCGCAAGACCGCATTGCCAAATGTCCGACCAAGAACCTGACCGCTTTCCATATTCCTCTCACAACATCATACCCATTGTAATTCCATAGTGCCCTATTTCTCATCAATACTGAATTCCTCTTACCTATAGTCAATACGTATATTTTATGTTCCCTTAGGTACTGAGTGCCATTGCTTATCCATACGCTCATATATTTGTATTTATCTGTTATCTCTAGCATGACCTCCTGTATCCTAAGCTCACTATATTCATTATCATTAAAAGTCATGACTGCTGAGTTTTCCTAACTGAATCTGAAATCTAACCTACCTGCCTCATTACGGCAGATGTCCACCAATCTCTGCAAATCTTCCTTGCTGTCGGCCATCATCATTACATTATCTGCGTACGTCAAAGCTGGTAGTGCCTGTTTGGTGAGTTTTCCTTTTTTGACAAAAGAGAGGTTGAAGTCAATTCCACTCTCCTCTCATTTGGCCTCTAATTCGTGTAGGTACATCATGAATAACAAGGGTTACAGAGGACACTCCTGCCTAAGCCACCGTTTTACCTCTGTGGGCTTGGCTGCCTGTTTTTCCAACTTTATAACTACCTTGTTACTTTCATTGATATTCTTTAAAAGATTGGTGACTCCATTTTTCACACCTAGTGTGTCCAATATTCCCCACAAGTCCTTTTAAACCACGCTATGGTACGCTTCGTTGATTTCCCAAAATGCTAGTCACAGGGACCTGTGTTAATATTCTTGCTGTTTCGATGCACTGCGTCAGTGTGAACAGTGTGTCTTCGAACCTCCTGTGTTCCCGAAATCATTCTGCAGTTCCCCCGCACCCCCTGATCGTTTTTCATGCCTGCACTCTTTCCTTTATAATCTGCATCACCAGCCTGTAGACCACTGATGTTACTGTTATAGGATGGTAGTTGTTTATGTGAGCTTTGTCTCCTATCATTTATAGATCATGCTCGCCCTGCTAAGTTTCCATTCATGTGGGACTTCACTGTCGATTATTGTTTTGCACACTGCCTCTCTTGAAGTCTGCTTAGACTTACGACCTAATGTCTTTATCAGCATAACTGAAATGTCATCTGGGCTCGTTGATGTACTACTGATTCCTCTTCTCATACCTTTCTCACTCTCGTGAAAATGAAGCCATTGCCTCACCTCATTTATCCTTGTCTATTGTGGTGTATAAGGTACTTCTTTGTTGAATTTTTTTGTCACCCTTGTTCCTATATATTCAATAGCTTCATCCCCATCTTGCTTAGCCCCTTGAGCTCTAGTTATAAATCTCTGCTCTAGGTTTGTCCCATTTCTTAAGTACTTTAGATGGTTCCAAAACTTTGCAGCTGCCTTTCTATCCTTTTTATGTATTTCTGCCAGCCAATGAGCCCCCTTTCTTCTAATCTTTTCATCGATCAGATGAAATGCTTCCTTTATACAGCTTGGAAAAATCTCCTATTTTTTTCAACATCTTTTGTCGGTTCACCCCGCTGCTTTTTTGTGTTCTCTAGAGGCTTCCTGACGTTTTGCTATGGCTCTCTTAACTTCCTCCTCTCACCAACTCCTAGGTTTGTGTCTTCTATTGGAGGGTCAATTGTCACGTGTCTTAGCAAGCTCTACCACGGTCTTATTTGATTCGCGTATGTCCACACTGTTTTATCATCTCCAGACATTACTACCTTGATTTGTTTAGTAGCTAATTCTATTTGCCTTTCTGTATAAAAATTTTCCTGCAGTTGCTCATGTTTTCTCCTTCGCACTTTCACTCCTCTTCCAAAACTTAGCTTGATGCGTTTGTGACCACTACCCAGACTTTCGGAGCCACATTCATCTATGTGTGTTCCACTGAGCCTATCATACAACCTATGTGACATCAGTGCATACTCTATGGTCGACTGCAGCTTTCTTACCTCCTATGTTATTTGCCCTTAACTGTTCTCAGTACTGTTGCAAATGATCTAATCATGCGTTTCACACATATCGATGATCATTTTGCGTGTCGGGTCAGTATGCCCTTCTATATCTCCCATGTACGCATTCACATCTCCTAGTATAAATATTTCGCACACTTCTCCTAATACCTCAGTGTCCTTTGATATACACTCCATTATTGCCTGGTTTTTCTCACTGGCATTTTCTCCCGTCCACAAGTACACCAAACCAAGAAGTGTCATCTGCCCAGCTACTTTCGCTATTAACCATAATTGTTTCATGCATTCCTGCTTGACTCTTTGCGAACCCATACTTTTATGTATGAATGCACCAATTCCACACCTCTTTTTGATGCCTTCTGTTCTATTGCAATATTTCCATACGCAGTCTGGATTGCAAGGTAGTTGCATTATGTCTCGAAGATGTGTCTCCACAACCCCATATACAATCAGCTCCTCCTGCCTCAACTGCTCTTCTATCTCTTCCCACATTAGCCTACTGCTGCCACCCTGCATATTATTATAGCCTATGTCTGATTTAGCTCGGCCCTTGTGCTTACGTCAATTTCTGCTCCCGCGGACACCGCGTAGCTTAAATATTTGTGTCCCTTTAAAACGGTCTTTGGCTACACTGTTAGCCTCAGGGCTTTGGGTCCCCCTAAATATCTGTGGCTTGACGACCCATCCTATTACCAACCCTCCGGCCCGTTGCACCAATATAGTGCATGCCATCCTGTGCAAAGGGGCGAGTGCCGGGCCCGTACACGTCTTGGTTCCTTTCCATTACGCTGTATCCGAGTTCCTGGCTCATACCCTTGATCACACAGTTGGCCTCCACTACCCTCCTTTCAATCCCACAAGACAGCCCCCAGACCTCTGGGACTGTGCATATGCTCACAGCCACACTCCAGAGGCATCTCGGAGTTTACGCATCTCATCCTCTGTCTCTGAAGGTTTTGATCCTTGCCCTTCAACATATCATTGAGCCCAGCATGAATAGTTACGAGATCTTTGCCCTCCATGCCGTCCTGTACAACCTCCTGAGCTTTGGCCAGTACATCCACCATGCTCTTCCCTGACTAAGCATCCACCCTCACTCCCCCATCTTCCTTCACTGTCGTGAAGACGCCATCCCAAACCCTGGCCGTGTTTGAGTCCCCCCCCCCTAAGACCCTTCTACACTCCAATCACTGGCTTTTTGTTTGTGTTGGCCCCTGTTTGCTTCACCTGTTTCTCTCTCTGCCGTCTGTCCTATGTTCATGACCTACTCGAAGACTGCCACGCCGCCGAGCCATATGTTCTCGAAGCCTCTATGCTGTGGCCAGACACTGTGGCCTCCTGACCTCCCTTCTCGCCTGTTCCTTCCCGCATGTTGCCTTCTCCGATACCCACGTCTTCCGTCTCACACCACTCGAGGCCGAGGCAAAGCCCCATTAGCTCCTTTACCCGCTGGTCGAGCTTGGTCTACCCTGTCCTTTCTTTTTGAAGGTCGCCCTTCATTTGCTCTAGTAGGCTGGTGGTAACCGCCTCCCGCTCACGCGACGCTATGACCTGTTTTTGGAGTTCTATCCTCTGCTACCGTTCCCCCTAAGCTCCCCCTCGACGCTAGTCTCCATGCACTGCACGGGCGCCTTTAGTGCCTCGCACAGCCGGCACACGGAGCTCGCCTTATGCGCGTCGGCCAAACTCGTGAATGCTGTCTCATCCAAGTAGCAGCAGCACTTGCATTTTTCACACTGCACTAGCTCACTCTCTCCCGTGGTTTTCCTAGCCTCCTTAGCCATCACCCACCCAACCATCAGACCGAGCACCTGAGAGTCCTAAGTTCAATCCTAATCCCGCTATCCAGCCGCCTCCACTAACTCTTCCACCTTAACAACTGTTTGAACCTGCCACCTACACCGCACATATACGTGTTTAATTTTTCTAGTAGCCTCTCACTAGGTCCCCTTCGTGTTCGACTCTAGCTGTGTTCGACTCTAACTAACCGGGCGCTCCGAACCAGAACTTCTTCAAAAGAGCCGCCTACCACGTTGACGTGGTCAACGACACTGCAGCGTTGCCCGTGTCCCACACCTGCAGAACTCGCAATGCAAGTTATTGATTAGGAGAGAAAAATAATAATGGTGCTCACAAACACAAACAAATAAAAAACTTATCTCTCGTTGCACGCTGATCCTGCGCCGACTTACCTGCTTCAGTTTTGCACTGGTGCAAGCCCCTCCCAGTGGTGGTACTGGGACGCTGGAGTGGCCTTGTGACTGTGTTTGAACTTGCGACCTTCCGATTTTGAGCTGGGTACTCTACCAACTACGCCACGCAAGAAAATGTTTGTAAGGGTTGTAAAATGCCTATTTATCAGATGAACACACCGTTTGGCTTCATGTTGACACGTCGCACAGTCAATATTGACGCTATAATTTTTTCCCAATAACAATTGCATCTTGATTCGACTGTAATAAATGTTTTCATGGGAACGAAGTACGTGCGAATATTGGCAAGAGCTGAAAGGTTCTTGAAGAATCCACATCTTAACTCTGAAAAACTTCAGATTGACTGCAGAAGCAGCCACAGATTATCGGCTGTTGCTGGTAATATATTTTTTCCTTGATAGTCGGTCCTCCCACTGGCTACTAATCAACATGTACAGATGATTTAAAATGACTTGTTTGGTACATATGCGCGCACACAAAGGAATACTGAGTATTTTTTTCCCAACAAGCGACAATATAGCAATATACATCAGGCATGCCAGGTTACAGATTTAAAGTTATATCAATACCTGCAACTAAGAAGCCACCAGAGACATTACTAATGCAATTCGCTGAAAAAGAATGCCAGTGCGTTAGTTCACTAAGGTGTACCAAATTACCAACTGAAAATTGCGTGTTTTTAAACAGGAGTCAGAGAAGTACCAGCTGTTGCGCTCGGAAGGCAGCTTTCGGTGAAAGCTTGCGTTGCTGAAAGGACAATACATTGATCGTCATCGCTCTTTATGCGGACCGCACATACGCTTAAAAATGGTTGATTTAGGCTCAGGGATGTGTAAACTGTACTTTACAGTCATTATTACACTTTACAAGTGCGCCCACTCAAAGTAAAAAGCACCGAAATTATGTACACCGACGTGGCCGGCACGATAGGCCTCGCTGCGACGGGGCACTGGGTAAGGCCGCTCTCGAAGCAGCTGAGTTGCGATGCTTGAAGTTTCTCATTTGAGCGTCGCAACATTTAGAACTGTTACCTAAACTGTGCCTGAAGAAAGTAGAAGGTCAATCATTGCCAGACATGCATTTCTGGAGTGGCGATACCTAGCGAGAGTCATTTCTCTGGCCTCTACTGGCAATTAAAAAAAAGACGCCCAAATAAATACTAATGCCATCCCCTGAAAACGTACGTCAAGGAGTCAGTTTACGAAGGCGTACAAAACCACCAACTGTAAATTGCGTGTTGGTACATATAAGTAAGTGAGGTGCCGTATGAATGCGGCCGGCAACTTTCGGTGACAGCCTTCGTATAGCTGAAAGTGCGACGCATTGATCGTCAGCGCTCCTTGTGCAAACATGGACACAAAGCAGAATAGTTGATTTAGGTTTGTTAATATGCAAACTATACTTTACAGTTATTCTCACATTCAAAAGTTAAGTGTACAAGAAGTAAAAGGCGTCGTTAACATATACACCAACGTGATCAGTACGATAGGCCTGCTTCTCGCTGGGCCGGGCATTAGGTAAGACCACACTCGACGCGGTGATTTGTGATTGGTAAAGTTTTTGCATTTGAGCATAGGCACATTTTCAACTGATACCTGAAGTAGGTCGGATAACAAGCATATATATAAGTGGTTATAAAAAAAGAAACGAAGAGAAAAGTGCCGAACCATAACTCTCTCTCCTTACAACGACACCTCAAACAGTCAGCACAGGAATGGGTTATGGGGAATAAAAGATATAGGGAGGTGTCACACATGTCGGGTGAGGCCCCGCCGATCCAACACCAACAGGTGGCAGACTCGTAGGATTCCACTTTATGCTTCGGCCTGCAATTCCTGAAAGGCCTCGAAGTGACACATTTCAAATTTATTTGCAAGTTGGCCGACCCGCGCGGGGTTGCAAGTGTGGTGATGTATGAGCCCTACCGACGTACTCATTGAGCAAACACGGAGATTTGATTACACACAATCATTTCATTAAAACAAGGGCAAAGGCACAAGTTAACAAAAATAACAGAGAAGGAAAAATTATACGCGATGAAAAAGAACGGCTATAAAAGAAGCTATGCTCTAAAACAACATCACAAGAAGTACAAACGAAAGACAAATACGCGGAATGTTAGTAAAACAACAAGATGGAAATCACAAAAGAGGGATACAAAAAATTACATGAGAAAGATCATGGTCGCGTTTTGGAATTTCAACGTGCGACGCAGCGCACACAACTACACATATTTAAAAAGGCTGGTTATAAAAAATTACCAGTTTAAAAAAAGTCAGAATAAAAAGTTCTATACGGGCCAGGCCAGCTCTTGGTGCATATAGAGGAGTTGACGGGGTGTCGCTGAAGATCTCGCCGGCTTGGTAGACGACGAGGGTGCCCGGAATCGCAGCTGTCTCAATACATTGCACGGGTCACTCTATGCTCACCGCCTACGCGAGACTCGCGACACCAACGACCGCACTTGTTGCTGGCTGTACGTCAACTGCCTATCCCGATGCTGTCCAAACCTTCTCAGGGGCGTACGCGGGCTCCCGTCCCATCTGGAGGTCATGTTCTTTTTTGCACCGCCCGTGCCCCTTTCGGTACAGGTGCAGAGACGAGCTGGCACCACCCTGAGTTGTTAGTCGCCGGTGTCGTCCTCCCAACACAAAAGCGCCCCTCTTTGGAAGATGGAACCGCGGACGATCTGAAAATCGGAGTTGTTTGTGACAGGAGGGTAAGATTGGATAAGAGAAGAAAAGAGTGGTGAGGGTCATTTGATCTACTTCCCGCAACGGACTCACAACCACCCCCTCCGCGCCAAGTTAGGTCACTTGCCTCTTCTAACTGTAGGGCATATTTTGTAGAGTGAACCTCGATATGGAACGGTCGGCGCCATAGCTGGGGTGCAGCAGCATCACTTCAGTCTTTGCCGGTGAGAGGCTTATCCTCCTGCTCATGATGGACGCGTCAATAGAATCTAGGATGGTTTGGACAGTGGTGCGAATACACTGGCCACTGGGCGCAGCTTCCATTGCGAGCACTGCAATGTCGTTCGCATAGACTGCCACGCGCACATCACAGGGAAGAGCACGAGGCATGTAATCATCGATATCAGCCAGGGCGAGATTGATCAAGAAGGGGCTGAGTACACTACCTTGCGGAACACCGACACTCCCGGGAAGCGGCGCACTAAAGACTCCACCGACGCGCACACGCGCAGTTCTGCCGCGGAGGAAGGCAGCGATGTAGGCGAAGAGGAGACTGATTACTACGAGATTGTGCACGCGTACCGGATGGTGGGGTGGGGCAGGGAGTGGAATGCCGCCTTGATGTCTATCAGGATGAGGTAGCGGGCCTCTCCTTTGTTCTGTGCCTCCTTTACCATTGCAATGACGTCGGCAAGGGCGTCGGCAGTGGCACGCCAACAGTGGAAGCCGCAGTGCGAATGCGAGAAAACATCCAGTGCCTCGGCAATTTATTCAAATCTCCTCAGTGCCATGGCCTTGAAGAGCTTGCCCGCTGAGAGGTAACAGAATTAGGGCGATAGGACGCTGGCTTCGAGGCAGGTTTGCCTTTCTTGAGCGCGGGGACGACGATGGCTTTGTTCGTTGTGGGTGGCCAGAAGCACTGGCAGCTGGGACTGATCGATGTTGCGAAGCATCTGGTATGTCCCGCTGTCAATAAAGCACTGAGCGCCGCTTGCGCGATGCCAAAACCAGGCGCAACTCCCCGGGAGTGAAATCCTCAGTGCATAAAGCGCGTATTTGATTGCGCATTAATGCAGTGAGAAAAAACGGCGAGGTTTGCACCACTCTCGGCGATGGTGCAGTGGGGGTTGGGGAACCTGGAGCAAGCTTTCGGGAGCACAGAGGCGGAAGGTGTCAGCCAGTAGCTCGGCCAATTGCTGGTAAGCCAATGGCGAGGGCTGGAAACAGCAATGGCGAGGGCTAGAAAACGTAACTCAACAGGGCAGAGGACGGCACTGAATATCCTCCACGCACGCACGAACCATCGTGGGTCGTCCAGCGTGACGTATAGACTGTCCCAGGTGCAGTCGCGTCTTTGCCGTGCGTGTCGCCGTCACACGGCGTCAAGGCGATTATAAAGTGTCTAGAGCTCCTTGCGGTCGCTTTTATTCGCACGGCGCTGGAGCCTCCGATGAACCACGCGAAGATATTGAGAAGTTTTATGTCCGGAACGGGTAATCCCACTGGCACTGTGCTTTTGCGCGAGGGCACTTCGAAGCAGTGGGCGAAGTGCGAGAAGTAGGCGATACCAGAAGGTAGGGAGGCAGCCGAGATTTGGCGAAAACGCGGCCAGTCAGTAATATTGTAAGAGCGTGTTTCCGCGTGGCGTTCATCAAGTGGCTCTAGGTGGAAGGGATAATGATCTGAGCCCCACGTGTCTGCTTTCCTCTTCTATTCGTACCGGCACTGGTCACTCACAAGTGAGAGGTCTATGGCATTGCTCTTTACGCCGGGACGGACGAAACTTGGACAGCCCGTGTTTATAGTAAGCGATCCTGTCGCAGCAATGGTATCCAACAGTTCTCTGCCTCTGCAGTCTATGTGGTCACTCCCTGAAGCCGTATGGTGCGAATGGAAGCCTCGATAATTTACACAGTTACCTTGAAGGCGTCGCACCAAACGGGTCACGAATGCTATGTCTCACCTGTGGACAGAATCGACATAAACACATGCCACTGCAGTGTCGCACTGCTTGAGACGCACTTTAACCGCCACACATTCAACCTCACTGCACAAGGTGTCAGAAACATCAACAGTGCAATGTGCGAGTCCATTGCACACGTAGGTGGAGGCGTAAGACCGGGCGAGAGGATGTGTGGGGTCACAGCACACATATAAGTCACACACATACCATTAAGTATAATGGTAGCTCATGTAACGAGTAAGTGTACATTCGTTGCCGCGTACATAAACCTCCTGTAGTGCGATGATGTCGTACTCGTTGAGCCGCAAGTACTCAGCGAGCTCACTGTGACGGTGGCACAAAGAACGACATTTCGGCCGCCGTGCACAGTTTTTACTCGCCATGCTGTGTCGAAGCTTGTTGCGTAGCCAGCGCTGCTATGCAGAGCGGGCAAACCGGGCAGTCGCGAGGGAGGAAGTCCAACACGGCACTATCTGCGGCCGCGAGCACCGAGATTGCCGACGCGCTCTCTGTAGCGGTGGTGGTGCTTGTTGATGCATGAGCAGCAGAGCCGCCAGCGGCCGCCGCATATGAAACCCCTATCGAGTGGCAGAATTTCGTGCCGTGGATTTCTTCTTGCGAAAAACTGCAAAGGCCACGCGGCGGCGTGTCATGTGACGTGCCGATCGCGCGCGAACCTATAGTAGCTGATGCTCTTGTTGCCAGCGAGGACAGCGGTGTTCCGTGGCCAGATGGGTGGCACAACAGAATATGCAACGCGAGCGCTGCGCGGGGCAATCGGCATGCAGATGTGCTCGCCAAAGCGCACACAACGTTCATTTGCGGTGAATGTGATGTCCGTGTGCCCGTAGCGACCGCACCATCCGCACTGCACAAGACAAAGGCGCCAAGCACGGATCGGGCATCGTTGTTTGTGAAATTCGATGTCCTGTGGAGGTTTTCGTCCAGAGAACATGACGACAACATTGCGTCCCGATCGCGTGCATTGCAGTACAGAGAGCTGCGATACAATGTTGTCGCGTAGTTCCTTCTCCGTGAGTGCGGGGCGACGTAGTGGATTACTCCACTGCAGGTATTGGTTGACGACTGCCTGGCACGCACAAGAATCTAGCAGATGTCGGAAACTGCGAAGAGGGGCGCGAGCTGTGCCCCCGCGGCAACATCGCTCGTGATAACATTGCGGCCGAAGTTAATTCACACGCGGTGTCTTCCCTCAACTTTCGTTAATTGTGCGGAGATTGCTCTTGCATCGCAAACCAAAAGAAGTTTTTCCTGGCAGTTGGCCTGTAGAGGATGGTCTCCAGGTGGGAAGTGGACCCACAGCTCGCAGGTAGCTGAGAGGGTGGAGTACAGTGTTTGGGTCAATACCGCAGGTTTTGTACCCCCCAGTTCTTTTCCCGTGTGTTGGTACCTCCAAGTTTTTTTCCCGTGTGTTGGTAGTAGGAACCTGTGGTCCGCAGAGTTTGGTGCCGTTTAGAGTACCTGTGTATGGCAGTAAAGGAAAAGGTTCCTCGGGCGGCCCCAGCACACAGCTGTTGCGAGCAATGGGGTGCGGCTGCGTTTCTTGGGATGCGCTGGATTTGTTTACATCCCGGCGTATCTGAGTCGATGCTCTTGAAAGAGGTGTAGTCGGCACCAAGAGGAAAAATTGTTTTTCCGTCTCGGCTTGTGGCGTAGAGAGGGCTGCCTTTCCAGGCTTCCCTGTATCGTCAGCCACCAAAGGGGAGGAGAAGCTCTGCTCCTTCTGTTTTGGGCAGCTCTCTTCTACAGAGGTGTTGAGAGAGGAGGCCGGCGTGTTGTGTGACTACGGCGAGGAGGAGGTGATGATGACGTTTCAGTGATGGGGGAAGAACCACCGCTGACTGCGTCGCTCTTCTGAGAGGAGGGAGAGAGCTCACAATCTGTCGTTTCTGGGTAGCCACCCTTCTTGCTGCTGCTGTCTTGTATTCTGTCTACTGGCACGAAGACCAGTTCTGTAGGATGGTGGGCGTTCTTAAAATGGCGGCGGCGGCTGTCTGCTTTCTTGTAACTGGGCGCTTTTTAGGTATGAAGTTTTTTTGCACTTCGTACCAGAGCCTGAGACCAGCGCTGCTCACGGTTCGCTGCGCAGGTTTGTACAGCAGGCTTGTGGCTGCCTTCAGTCTCCCTGCCCTGGAACGTGCGCTGGAAGTGAGGGACGTGGCGGGCTTGGTCGGCCGGCCGTTCCTGTGTTCCATAACTCTGCCATAGTTTTGAGCCGTAGGTCGCAGGCATTGGTTTTTTTCTGTGAAGTCGAGGGCATAACCTAGCGGAAAGCCCTCAGGCAGGCCGTTCGCCATTAGCGATGGCGTTGAGATTCAATCCAGAGTGGTGCCATAGAATTATAGTCAACGATGATAAAGAAAGGGGGAATTGAGAAGTCACTTGCTAAACATTGGAGCCCTAAAAAGAGCTGCACTCGAGAGCGCTATTTAGACGAGAAATAAATACGCTCACGGGAGTGAGCAAATACTGCAAAAATGAAAGGACTGGGGACGGGGAAATACACCTCTGCTCCGTGTGAAGCTCTCCGCGATTCTCCGAAGGACAAGCATGGCCAGACATCTAATTATGCGGTGTGGCGGAACCAAACGACAGCTTTTTCTCTCGCCACTGCTGGGAAACCTTGCGAAGAGATTGAGAGAGCTCAGTCATGTTTCGTCATCTTGGCGGCAAAAACAATTTTCTGTGTCTGTAAGAAGTGGCGTCCAGCTCCAGGCTCATAAACACTGCAACATGAAATCATTACAGCAATACTCAGCTGATGCGAATATATCTGGTATACATGGGGGCATGCGTAAAAGGTGCTTTCATTGCTTTGATACGTACGTGCGCTTCAAAGATTACGTATGCTTGGTATTTGTTAAGGTAGCTTCTCTCCGTGTGGTCGAATGAAGCGTTTTATATTCAACGACACAAAAACATATCACAGCACACGTTACAATTATGTGCGCTGTAGAAACAGTGCGTGCTCCACTATTCACCGGTGCTTGCCTGTGAAAATGCCAGCGCTTCCAGTGCTTCCCAGCGTGCACCAGCATCACAGCGGTTAAGCGAGTGCGCCTATCAGTGCGACACAGCATTTTCCCAGTGCGCCCACCGGAGTGCCAGTAAATACCAGCGTGTACCAGTGTCTCCAGCGTGTACCACTACCAAAAAACGAACTGGCATTACGCTTTGGATGCCGTTTTTTTCTTTGCAGTAGCGCTGCAATACACTTCAGCCCAATCTACCTAACTGCAGGGAATCAATGACTACCTTCGCGACCACCATTCAGCCCTCGCCACACTGAATAGATGCCCGATAACCTTGACTGTGAGGAACTTGACGAGGTTGTTGTGTGCACCTTGTGAAGTGGTAAAAGTCATCAGCAGGTTACGATTTACAATCAACGCGCGTGCACTAATTAATTCTACCATCCTCAAAGCCAACCAGCCGAGGCATGAGGGTACGAGTGACGGATTCAGCAACTGCATGGGAGCTGTGCGCTGGGACCACACTGGGCAGTCTGTACGATCAATGTAGGCTG
Organism: Rhipicephalus annulatus; assembly: GCA_013436015.1. Lineage (NCBI taxonomy): Eukaryota > Metazoa > Arthropoda > Arachnida > Ixodida > Ixodidae > Rhipicephalus > Rhipicephalus annulatus. The sequence goes on from WOVY01003804.1 coordinate 189,002, forward strand.
TGGGCCTCGAGTATTGTACTCCACGTCCTCAGCGGCAAGAACTGTGAGTGGCAGGTGTTCTGGCACCGTTACCACGCGGTGACCAACAAACACTCCTACCTCACCGGTAATGAGAACTCAGGCACTTGAAGACGTACATAGAAGGCGCTACGAAACGGGAACTGAAAGCATACGCCTCAAAAAAGCGAACTAAAACATCTTCGTAAAGGTGGTGAATGAAAGGTTTGGCCAGGCCTCTTTGCCTATAAACCAATCTGGACATCATCGCAAGTATTAGGCTGTGGGATGTTTATGAGTGAACCCTGTTAAAAACCGGTTGCTAGGACTGCTTTAGCTCGCCACCTGCAGAGGTCGGGGTTGTTTTGCGTCGACCAATAATGCGTTCATTGCCGAAAACGGTGACTATCCTTTGTCATAAGCGCACAAAGAGCGCCAGAGACGTTGCGTATCATGTAGGGTAATCAACCAACTAAAAAGGCGACGCAATTCGAAAAACACTCAGCGTGTATGGGAAAGCCAGAAGCAGAGTAGAATTCTACACGGGAAAACAACTTTCTGGAGATCGTCACGAAACTGCAAGCCAACATGCATCTTGACACTACTATCTCTACTGTACAACGTAGCTCTGGAACAGTGATCAACATCGCCAGTTGTCACATTATGGTCTGAAGAGTCTATGCATCGTCTTCGTGAATTCTCAGGACTCGCGATTCACGACTGCCTAGCCACACCATAAGCAGATCAAAGGCGTGGACGCTATGGTGGCAGGGCATTTATTTCAAGAAGCCTGTTCCAAATTACTTCGAGCACTTACGAAATAAAATGGCTATAATACATCCCGAGCTTCCTATCAAACGTTTTCCACGATGGCGATCACTGTTAGATCTTATTGTACTACGCGGTAGAAAACACGACCGCGAAAAAGACACGGACAAGACCAGACTATTACCTGCAGGATTATTCATCCCAAAATCTATATATATATGACAACCAGAAAAAAATGAGAAGAAAGAAAGGGAGGAAAGTAGCAATTTAAAAAAAACGTGAGACTTCATATACGCGAAGCATGAGGCAGAATATCAGAATAATTACAAGCATGCACAATATGCCAGAAATCGAAGCTCTTTATTAGGAGGGCAACCGATGGTTTGCTCACGCAGTTTTCAGGTTCTTGAGCCATTCTCACTGCTTCAACAATCATGCGTCTGTGATCATGTTTGTGCCTGTAGAAAGCTGTTTGTGTACTCAGCTTGACTTGTCTCAAGTGGCAAAAAAGATTAAAAAAAAGAGAGAGCTTAGTCATCGAAATGTTTTTCTCGGTAAAGACACACAAAAATTACGTGCCATACGGGGTAATTGTTTCAGAGAAAGGCTCTTTGCAACAAGCCTTAGGTTTGTTTTTGCAAAAGAAGTAAAACTTCTTGCGAATGTTGATCGCTTCATGGTCAAAAGTTTGTTCCAGGTCACGGAATTTTTCGAAAGGTAGCCCCACCCAAATTTAAGTGCATTTTCAGTAGACATCAACAACTTGTAATATTCTCTTCCTCGTGATCATTTGTACTCGTGTGTAGAGGACTGTCTCGATCAGCTGGGGGACATAACTTTCCAAAATGCAACTGGAGTTAGTGTCAGCGGTTTTCTTGATCTGCTAACTTGAAAGAAAGGCTGAACTGTAACCATGTCGTGAGAAATTTCAGGGTCGTCAATGACTACATAGTAGTTTTCAAGTGTGACTTAGCCATCATAAGTCAGGTTTCATTAAATGTATTAGCTGCTTTAAGTGAGTACTTAAGTACACTCAATCTGACACCCGAAGTGCCAACAAACAATTCCATGCGCTTCTAAGACTTTGAACTCATGTTTCGCACAACCAACGCATGCTGTATGTGTGAGCCTTTTGCTAAAAAAACCACTTTTGCCTTTTTATTCGGCACACAGTAAGCTGGTCAACAGAGGCATAGTGAACTCTTGGTTCACTAACGCTCTTGACAGTTTCTGCTCTCATATGATGTACAAGCTTAAAGAATCAAGTGCATCGTCTAAAATAAGCTGGCTAGCCAGATTCGCTTCTTGTTTCCGTGGGGCAAAACATATAAAAAAGTCCACAAGTGGAGAGAGCGCTAATCGCAGGTACAAAGGCAAACGCGACAAAATCGTTGTGATCCCTTAAATGCACTAGTTATCACACAGGATAAAAAAGTTCAGCTAACGCCTAGGCATGCAGGTTGCTTTTTGAGCCCGGCAGAAACTTTCCCAGCTCGGCAAACTGGCATGTGCAAACATTAGGCCTAAGTGTTTTTGAAGTGTCAGGCACAAATTCCAGTTTGTCTGACGTGTAGCGAATGTAGCATACAGAATACCGCTATCATGTGGTGCGTGCTACATTGGGCAGACTAGGAGGTGCCTCAACGAGTGCCTGCGTGAACACGCACGCAATGTTCACAACGGCAATGGGGGCTTCTCAGCTCAGCATGTAAGCAGGTGTGGTTGCCATGCATTGTTTGAAAATACAGCTGTATTGTACAGGCATAAAGGTGATCACATGCACATGATTATTGAAGCAGACAAAATGGCTCAAGAACCTGACAACTAAGTGAGCGAACCATCGGTTGCCCTCCTGGATAAGGAGCTTTAATTTCTGGCAAAGGGCTCTTGCGTGTAATTTATCTCAAATTCTGCCTCGTGCTTCGCGTAAATGAAATCTGACGCTTCTTTTCACAAATGCTACTTTCCTTCCTTTTTTTCTTCTCTTTTTTCCTGGTTGTAATATATATGGGCAATGCGGGATGAATAAACCTTCAAATGATATTCTGCACTTGTCCTTGTCTTTTTCCCGTCCATGGTTTCTACCACGTAGTACACTTATATCATGTTTCACCAACTAGCCCAATTATTCACTTTGATTAGTTACGCTGGTACCATGGAGGATTGCAATGCATGACCGTGCTCTTATGCAACGTTGCGAGGAAACCTAAGAGTCACAGACGCAATCACCATAGCGACGCCCAATCGGCAACAGCTTCATGAAACTACAAGAAAGAACTACCAGCTGTTCGCCCACTGCCACCAAGAATGAATTATGAATTCACGTTGAGTGCAAAGAAGAGATTCGCCGTTTGTAAAAACAAGATGGAGAGAATATTTGCTTTTCGTGCGTTTCACTTATAAATGCCAACTATCACCTTCGCGCTACATATGCGATCGTACTTGTTGCTCATTGTGCAAAAAATGTGCAAGAAATGAACCTTATGTGCACAAAATTAGCCACAATAACAAGAAGGTGGCCAGTTTCAGTTTCACTTTCAGTTTTTATCAGTTAGAAAGAATCGATTACATAATACTTGTATACAGATGAGGGTCCAAGAGTATAAATACTGAAAATGGGATCATCAGTGAAAACTACAGCAAAAGTAACTTGAGAACAATTGGCAGAAGATTAGCAGGTGATAATAAGAAACTCGTACAAGGCAAAACAAGCAGCAACATGCAAGAGTTGAAAAAAAACAAAATATTACAATTAAACAAAAGTCCTAATTCGAAACTATTATAAAAAGAGCATTGCAGTGGAAAGTCAAATGCGACACACAGAAGTAATACGAAATCCAAATAGAAAGAAATCACAAAAATTGAAAGAGGCAACAAAATTTTACACGGGAAACAAAAATAAGTACATAATAGAAATCAAGACAAGTGTAAAAAATTTTTACACCATAACTAAGGTGAGCAATCAGCAGTTAAATGGGAAGAGTTTATCGATGTTTTGAAAAGTGAATATGAGGGCAAAACTTCAGTTCAGATGCCAAAATATTCTAAAGATAAGTGGTAGTGAATATAGATGTTTTTTTTACCACAGTTGGTGCGAACGTGTGGTCGCAAGTAATTATGATTAGAAGCAAAGCTGGTGGGATTAGTATTCTTGAGCGAGCTACATTCATTATAATCAAAAAAGAGCTGAGAATTAGGTAATTTGTAAAACATTACACTTAAGTTACACTGAAATAACTTGTTAACACATAAAATTATGGGCTCGCTAAGCAGGCGAAAGGCATCTAAACGTGAAAAACTGGAAGTTATGATGCGTATGGGTTGATTTTGTATAGCCCGACCGCGGTGGTCTAGTGGCTAAAATACTCGGCTGCTGGCCCTCATGTCGCGGGTTTTAATCCTGGCTGCGGCGGCTGCATTTCTGATGGAGGCGGTAATGTTGTAGGCCCCTGTGCTCAGTTTTGGGTGCACGTTAAAGAAGCCCAGGTGGTCGAAATTTCCGGAGCCCTCTGTTACGGCGTCTCTCATAATACTATGGTTGTTTTGGGACGTTAAACACCACGTATCAATGAATCATCAATTGATTTTGTATATGTTGTAAGGAATGAAGATAACAATGACGGGTGTTACCCCAAGCGATTATGCCGTAGGTAATAAACGAATGAATAAATGCAAAGTACAGTGAAAACAATGCAGGAGGTGAAAAATACTGACCTGTCTTGATAACGCACGGATACCAAAGGCTGGCTTCTATTTATTAAGATTGATGTGAAGATAAAACTTCAAATGGCTGTCCAATGTCATACCTAGAAATATCGCAGAGTCATTCATGGGAATCGAATGATTTCTTAATAACGAAGAAAATTTATTAAAGGCTTTTGATGGGGATGGAAAAACAAAAATATAGTTTTAGATGGAATAATAAGTAGTTTGTTATTGTTACATCATTTATGCGGGTGTTCAAGTGTCATATATAGCGTATTTAGTAATGAATCATATATTTATAACGTACTGATATAGTTGTATCGTCTGCGTACAATACATAGTGGCACAAGTCCGTGACGTCCGGCAAGTTATTAATATTAAGAGACAAAAATCAAAGGCTCCAGAATTGAACCTTGTGGCACTCCTTGGTTCGTAATTTTAGGAAGAAAAAAGTGTTTCACGCGCGTATTCCTCAAACTTTCGGTCAGTGAGATAATGCTTTAACAATGTTAGAGCAGGGCCGATGACCCTATGGCATTCTAGCTTATACGATACAAATTTGTGTGATTAATGGTGTGAAAGGCTTTAGTAAGGTCGAGGAAGACGGAACCGACGAATTTATTCCCATCAAGACTGTTTTTAATGAAATCTGTTAGACAAAGTAAGACTAAAGTAGTAGAAATTTCGGCCTTAAAACCGAACTTGCAATATTTGATTATGTGGAATTCACCAAAGTGCTTAGTTATTCTGGACACAAATAACTTTTCAATTACTTAACTTTGGGAGGGGAGAATAGAAATGGGACAGTAGTTGGTGAGCAGCTCTCCATTACCTTTCTTAAAAACTGGGCTTACCTTAGCGGGTTTTAATACTCGCGAAAATTCACCAGTTTTAAAGAATAAATTAATTCTTGCAGATAGAGGTTCGCGAACAATGTCAGCAAACAGTTATAAGTGGCGTATTAAAATTTCATCGAACCCAAGGCTAGTGTTGCTAGCGTTATGGATGTGGATAGAATCTCACTTGGTGTTACTGAAAAAAGGTAAAATGGATGACACAGATGATTTATTTCAGGTTAAAAATTTGACCGCTGACTGCCCTGAGTTAATGCGAAATGATCGGAAAATACGCTAGCGATCTCAGCAGGCTGGCTTAAAGTAATGCTACCTTGTTCAATTGTAGATATAACTGTTGACAAGTTGCGGTTCATGAAGTCATTCAGTAATCGCCATTGCTTTTTAGGATTACCTTTATTCTGCCAAATTCCGCTTCGCAGTATCGCCTTTTCACTTCCCGGAGAGTGCTAGTGAGAATTTTACAAAACTTCTTGTACCTAATAAGCAGAGATCTATTGAATGGCTGTCTTTTGGTTTTCCTATACAAAGTATATTTTTTCCTCAAGCTCTTTAGTAAACGATTGGTCATCCACGGGTTTTTCGGGTACCTAAATGAAATTTTACCGCGTACAAATCTAGAGGTCTTAGGAACTGCCTTCACGAAAACATCGCAAAAAACTTAAAAGCCTCCGTAGTCTCATCAATTAAATCGAGAGGAGACCAGTTGGTGGAGCGAATTGTAGAAATTGATTCATCTGTATCGAAAGTTGTGGTGAAATATCAGGTGCCAACTTTATATAAATGGGCATTGAAAACTGCAAAAATAGGAAAGTGATCCGTAAGGTCAGTGGTAATAATGCCTGCAGCAATCGGTAGGTTGATGCCAGTTAGCACATGATCGATAAGAAATTAGGATCCTTCATCAGAGCACCGAGTTGGCGATGAGATGAGACATTCAAAGCCATACCTACTGAAGAAGTCAGTGTAGGGGTTGTATATGCTAGAATTGACATCCAGGAGATTAGTGTTTGTTTTCTGCTATCATCACACTCACACTTACAGATAACAGCTTGTTAGGCACGTTATTGAGCGAGAGAAGGAAATCAGACATGTAAGAGGCGAGTGATATGTAAACACAGCCAAGAACAAGAACTTTAGAATTGTATGACTGATGGGGCTCCTTAGATTCCACCCACACCATTTCACGGCGATCAATTAGGAAGCTTAAATCGTTTTTTAGAGTATAGCTGATGTCGTGCATACCGTACCAGTAGGTATGGTATGCTCGTTTTTTTCTGCTCACAATAGGCTCGCTCTAATGTGTCCCTGAATAACGGGCGGGCATTTCAAAGAGTGCCAAGTTAAACATACCAAGGAGTATGTCCGTTGCGCCACAGGCGCGGTGTATGAAATCCCTTTGTCATGCGAAAAGTTGTACGTAGGGCATAGTTGTGGTTGTGTCAAAGACAGAATGAGAGAGCAGCGAATAATTTGACCAAGTACATGAATGCGCCTCTTCCTGTATATTGCAAGGTTTGCACTTATTCTCCAATGTTTTATGAGGTCTTGATGCTGGGTAAGAGTAAAGAAAGGAAAACACGTGAATTTTATAAGCCTTCTTATTCATCACATGAGGTAGGGATTGTGTTACTTAGCCATCTGTTGCCCCATTTGCATCCTACCTAACTTTTTAAGTGATACTGTTGATGTGTAATTTCGAACAAGCACCCCCTGTAACCAGCGGGTGTATACCTCGCGTCTGCGTGGTTGGAAGATATGTGTGCTTGGAATTTTATTCATTAAAGTTGTTAGAAGCCCCGGTGGTGTGGAGTTCGTTCTGTCCGTCTTGGCGTTTTTTCGCGCTTAATTTTAATGTGTTTGTAAACAACGTTTATTATGAATTTTCGAAGAAGCAGACTTCCCCTGTGCAAGAAGACCTGAAGGGTCCCTAAAGTTTCTTAGCCAGCACAAGTTGGGGTGGTCGTCACCCACGAAGCCATTCTCAGTGCATTAGGTGGAGTATGACTCGGTGGCAAGATATACATGTGAATTCAGAGCTACCTGCAAAGTAGGTCATTTCACGCGCAGACAGAGAATGTAATGGCCCGACACCCGAATATTACGGTAGCCGAGGAGTCCCGCAAGGTAGAGTGTTAAGCCCGACGTGTTTTAACCTAACACTCATGGGACTAGTTGGCAAGCACTCAAGCAGCGTACGACTTTCCATTTATGCTGAAGACATCAGTGTGTGGACATCAGATGTGACTTGACCTCAACTTCGCGCTCGACTTCATAAGGCAGCATCAGTGACATCACACCCCTTACATAAACAAGGGCTTCAAATCACAAGCAAAAAGTGCACAGTCGTGGCATCCACCCGAAAGCAAATGAAGTTTTACGACATACCAATTAACGGGCAAGTGGTGTCATGCATCCGGAGCCACGGGCTCTTGTGAGTCATAATCGACCGAAACCTGTCGAACCCCACACGTAAACTATGTGAAAAAGTGGCTGACCACAATCTGTCACTTGTTCAAGTTAGTTGTCGGAAAAAGGTGGGGAGTGTCTGTCGACTCTATGATACAGTTGTACAAGGTATTATTTGTTGGATTTCTGTGGCACTACCTGTAGCATCTAACACGTGAAAAACTAACCTCCGCACACTTCAAAATAGTCAAGCTCAGGCTCTTAGGACATGCCTTGGTTTACCCCAGTTTGCATTAACGGCTGAGACCATTTCGATTGCACAGTACTACCCGATCATAACGCACTTCACCATTCAAACGACGAGTGCATAGCTCAGGCAACATGCTAAAATCCTTTCAACCACTTGGTGACCCTCACTACTAAGAGGCCCCACACGAAGCTCAGTACATTTGTCTGCGTGCATCGTGCAACGTTTATGTCAGGTTTTATGGCTGCGCACATATTGGTGTACCCTCCTTGATGCCTGATCCTTCTACAATTACGTATTTTATTTCCATGAATAAAGAAAAAAACAAATTCGCCTTCGTCAGCCCTAAAACAACTGAGCTTGAACCTCTTGCACAAAATGTACAATAACCACGTCCTGATACGCCGGTAGTTCAACTACAGCGTCTTGTTAGGGCGGTGCGGTGGTGATTCCAGCTAGGAGAATGACCCTGAATCAAGCTGTCACGCTTCGTATAGTCTACGGTGGCAGAACTTGCACCTTTTCGTGGCGCCCTAGAGTAAATCACATCCCCAAAACCGAGTAAAAAGGCTGTGTTTTCCAAATCGAAACCGGCCTTACAGAGCAAGCAGTCAGTACTTCGTTTAGGTCGCCACGAACACTCAACCTACAAGGTATTCAAGCTTCTTCACCACGTCACAGAAACAGGCTACGAGGTCCATTTTCAGTGGCTACCTGGTCATTGTGGGATTAGTAGCAATGATTCCACAGACAACGCGGCTCGCACATCTCACCAAGAAGAGCACGCCCTTCCAATTCCTTTGTCAAGGACAGACGCTGCAAAGCAGCTTTGTCACCTGGCACGTAGTCTATGTCAGCTGGAGTGAAACACCCCAAGCGTAAGACATACGAGACTCTACCAAATAAATCCTCGACTGAAACTTGGAGCTCTATCCGGACTACGTCAAGGTGACGCTTCGCTTCTTTATCGCTTTTGGTTAGGATTGCCTTCACAAAATCATATACAAACCTCACTGGATTGACCGACAGTGTTGAATGCGGCGTCTGTGGCACTGAAGAAGAAATCGACCATCTGCTATGCTGTTGCCCTCAATTTTCTGACACAATGCGACAATCGGACGATCAGCCACTCTCTATGCATATGTTACTAGAGCACCGTCCTCGCCATCCATCGGCTGATAAGACAGTCAAAGCCGTACAGCGCTTTTGGAGGACTACAGTCCTATGTGAACACTTTTAAGTTTCGTGTAGTGCCACAGCTGCGTACGCGCCCACCTATTGACTGTTGATTGTTTTTTTGTATCTTTATCTTCTCTCTCTCTCCTTCTCTTTCTCATCTTTATACTCCTCCTTCCCATTCCACCAGCGTAGGGTAGCAAACAGGACATGGGCCTGGCTAACTTCCCTGCCTCTCTCTTGTTCTTTTCCTCCTTCCTTTTCTGCTGTAGAGTAGTTGGTTCCACCTTAGCGGCCGGGTAGTATAACTGATTACCCTTTCAATTACATCAATCTTTGGCACTAGGACGGCTTAAAGGCATGCGCTGCTTGGGTTATCATTAATTCCTCTGTCAGTGTAATTATCAATACGTAAGTGTTGGCGGCGTCTGCAGGCGTCGGTTTAGTTCTTATAATGCTTCCTCCTGCAGCGTTTCCCACTTGAACGACGACGGTCCTTTTAAGTTTAGTAAGTGAATCGGCGATTCGGGCAAAGTTTTTGACCAAACGCCTTTATTATGTGCAGAGGCCGAGAAACTGGCGGACAACCTTTTTGTCGGCGAGGGGCGCTAATGAAGCGATGGTGGTTGTTTTCTGCGGGTTGGGGCGTACACGTGACTTGCTTATGCGATTACGCAAGAACAAGAGTTTCTCGTATGCGAAGCGGCAGTTTTCTCGCTTTAGGGTAAGTCCGGTGGCTTTTATTGCTTGAAGTACAGCCTAAACGTGCCGGATATGCCTGTCGAAGCTCAAGAAAAACTAGACGACATTGTTAAAGTACGCAAGGCATGTCTGCCACTCCAATGCAAACAACACGGTGTGCATTCCTCTCTGGAATGTCGCATATGCTGTATGTACCAAAAGGCATAACCTTGAACTTGAAGAGTCCGTCTGTTGTTATGAAGGCAGTCTTCTCAGTCTGTCTCTTGTCAACTTTGATTTGCCAGTGGCATGTCATGAGATACTTTATGAAAAGTGTTTCACATTGTGCAGTCTACCCCGGGAATCGTTTGTCCGCTAGTGAGGGTACACGTCTCTCTCCGAGAGTTTGTTCAGGTGGCGATAGTCGACGCAGAAGTGTAGTGTTTCACCACAGGAGATGCCCACCGGCTCTTAGATGGCTGAATATTGTGGTCACTTATTATATCATCCACTTGTTTAGTTACAGCTTCGCGCTTTCACGTCGAAGCTGCATACAGGCGCTGATGAAGTGGTTTTGCACTTTCCTCTGTTATGATGGGATGTCTGGCAACTAGGGTCTTCCGAAGTCTTGACGACGACAGAAAGGAGCCGTTGAGTTGCAAAATCAGAGCTTTGAGCTCATCTTGTCTGCACTTCGGGAGGGCTGGGTTGGCGTCGAAACTTGTTTGAAGAAGCTTGGTTTGTTCATTCAGATTGGTAGATTCACCGATAGTCAATACGCTGGCCGTTTTCAAAATATTCTCCGGGTTCGATTCATGGCTGCGGCGGCTGCATTTCCGATGGAGGCGGAAATGTTGTAGGCCCGTGTACTCAGATTTGGGTGCACGTTAAAGAACCCCAGGTGGTCAAAATTTCTGGAGCCCTCAACTACGGCGTCTCTCATAATCAGAAGTGGTTTTGGGACGTTAAACCCCACAAATAAATCAATCAAATCAAAATATTCTCGAGGTCAACGACCGTCGTTTCTTTGCTGACGTGTTTGTACTATTGTTTCAATTTGTGGGAATCACTGTTGCGTTCCATCTGCGTAGCTTGGTGATTCATCTTGCTACGCAAATATTGGGGGTGATGAACAGGTGCTGAATGCCTTCAATGACGTCTTAGAAGTCTCCTAGTTTCAGAGTACCGGCGGAAAAGATGACGCTGAAGCGAAACGCGATGGTGGCTTATTCTTTGAATTCAATCATGGCGTGGCTTCTTGGACGCTTAGAAAGGGCTTCTGAACAATTATACCTCTCCAGCAAAGCTCTAGTACTGTAAAACTTGTAGGATAAATTCGGCTGTTGATGATGACTGCGGCTCCGCACAATACTGCTGCTTTTCCAAGGTGACCTGCGGCTGTCCACATTTCGGTGCCGTCTCAAGCACACCTAATTTTGTTCAACTTTGCGGCGAATGTCCCACTGATGGCGGAATAGTCGGCTCCATTGTCGAAGAGAGTTGTGACACTGTGGCCGTCGATGAGAACCTTGAGGTCGCTAGTTCTTCTCGTGGCGTTGCGGTTATGCGAGGCGTTAGATCACGAATACGTCGGTTCGCTGCGCTGTTTTCACAAGACGTCATCATGTCTTGTTTTCATTGAGAAGTTTCGATGTCGAAGCAACATAGAAGCTGCGGCGGATTCATGAGGTTTCGTCGCGGCGTCGTCCTTGGCAGTGGCGGGGGATCTATGGCAGCTAGTAGTGTAGCAATGGCTCTTCCTTTCATTGCTACCCTGCGTTTTCTGCTGCTTGGCGAACGCAATTGGAAGGATCGACGTGGCGTAGCCTGCACTCCTTCGAGGAAGTCTGCAATATAATGCGGTTGCTCACCACGCCGTGGAGGCGGTGCGTTGAAGGCGAGGTCATGTCAGCCCATCTGGTGGTACTGGCAGTGATAGTTGCTGTAACCATCTTGCCCACAGTGGTAGCAGAGCAGGCAGTTGTCTGGGACGCGTCGAACGTCCGTTTTCCTCGGCGAGTATTGTTGAGCAGCCGACAAGTAGTATGGCGTTACTGGTGGCGGTAGCGTTTGGCGTCGGAAATGTGGTAGAGTGGCGTCTGGATGAGGGAGGGATAAGGTAATGGGACGACAAACAGCAATAGTGAAGGTGATAGCGTGTGGGGATTGCTGGACTTCATGATACACGATGTAAGCAATAGGATTTACTTAAGGCTGTAATGGAGGCTGTATTCTTCGCAGCTCTTGCTGCACGATTGCTCTGATCGTTTGGCAAAAGTTAGTGGAACGAAGCAGTTTGATATTTGTGAACTGGGCCGTCGCACGGCGATTGCATTGGTGGTTGGAGTAGCTCAGAGTTTTCTCAATAGTGGTCGCTTCTGAGACAAGTTCTACACCACCGTTCAGTAGGTTTTCGCATCAGTCTTTAAAAACTCTAGTTTGACTTTTCGCATGAGGAGGCGAACTTTCTTGTCTTCCGGCATTTCGGGGTCTGCGTGGTGGAACAGTGTAGTCATTCCTTCCGTGAAGAGCAGGGCGCGTTCTTGTAGTAGATGGGCACGCGTTTCAAGTGGAGTTTCGGCTCTCTTTTTTCGGACAACGCTTGTGGAAGTGGCTAAGCATTGGGAGTGGATAATGTCTCACGTTGTAGAGGTTGAATCTTGGTTCACCTAGCACGTCCTGGCGGAGTCTTGCATGGCCACGTAGGCATGTTGTATTTTGGCGTCATTCCTCGAGGCATTTAAAATGGCCACGCGAAGTTACGTTTCAAGCTAGCTTTCCAGGTCTTCGTAAGACGATCCTCGAAAGGTTGGCGTGACCTTATGTTGTAGCACAACTGCCGAAGGCGTAGGCACAGTGGCTGTTATGATTGCCGCAGTCATACTCAAAGCCTTGGGTTCAGGTAACAGCCCGTACTCTGGCGGGACACCTCGCTGCCAGCGGCTGCTTATTGCTCAGCGATGGCGTTGATGTACCCTCTCTCTGCATCAATGCTCAGTGTTGGTGTCGATGGGGGCTTGGTTCATTGCTGGATGGTTGTTCCATGCAGGGCTAGGAAGCACCTACTGCAGATGTTACGTAGTCATGACATGAACGAAGGAAGCAGAGTGTGTGCCCAAAACAAAACTTTATTTGGCTTAACTTGTGAGCGGTAACCAGAAACTTAGATAACAGCGATACACACTGCCACTCATAGCGGCGAAAGGAGTGTCGGGCGTCGACAAGTTATGATCGTTGAGACACGCCGTCTTTTATACATCCCGCTTCAAACTTTACAGCCTTAGTACTTGTGGTCGTGCAAGCTTTGGAAAAATCTTGAGTGTCCGCGTCCAGTGCCCAATCCTAGCAAAATCATTCGCTACAATTGAGAATACTTATTAGTGAAAATGGGCAACACACAAGAAGTTGGGATGATTGTACGAGCATGTTTATGCACTTCTAACTGCCCTCAAAGGGTGTCATAAGTTGCAACGCCTTTCCGTCGCCGGGAAGGAGCAAGAGCGTTGTGGAAGATTGGCCGAGAAGCCCGTTCCAGGCGCCGAAGCAGCCGAGAGCAGTTCTTGGAACTCCACCGTCAGCGGCAGAGTAGAGAAAGCGCGGACAAAGTCACATGAGCCCTGTTCACATCATGTCTGGCTTTAATCCCTGGGAGGCGGTCTACCGGGACAGTTCGAGCATGCGGCATGTCTGAATATGTCCGCAAAGCGGGTGCGTGCGCACGGGACGAAATTCGTGACCTGCCGCCTGACATCACGCGCGCCTGCTATTAGCTCTGCTCTCGAAATAGAGTGATTGTTTCATGCGAAAGACGAGAGCTTACTTCCCCGCAGTTCCAGTGTGCTGCTCTGACTGCTCATTTTCCTTGCTCCTGCTCGCCTAATGGAAAGCCTTAGTTACATCAATTTCAAATTTTTATTTAAATTTTATTTTGAAAATTCAGAAGCAGAGCTGAAGTGTCTCAGGACACAGAGCGCTGCCCTGTCAAGCGCGACCAGAATCATTCTAACGTACAAACGATTACTAACGTGAACCAATTCACCCTGCGCAGTGATGGGACGAGAAAAAAAAGAAGCTTCGAGACCGGCATAATTGTTGTATTCCCGAACCCGCAACCAACCACGAAAAGTATTTATTAGAAGGGAAAATAACCCAGAGCGTACATGGTTGACTACCTCCGGCACCGATTTTCACCAATGCCCATGGGTTGGTGCTCTGGAAAATCTCACAAATATTTTGAAATAAAACGAGCCTTAAAAATGTTCAAGTACAGAAAAACTGAGGTGACGTAAAGATCGCGCCATATATAACACACCCTATTTATTCGAATATAACACGATCACGATTGCAAGCGGGGTGGGGGGAAAAGGGGGGTGATATTTAATAACGTTTAGGAAAAAAATCAGGATTTTGGTACTCGATATGCGAGAGTCGCCTTTAGTACCTTAAACTTGAAAGTAAAAAAAGTGTCACGTCAAATTCAAGTAAATATAATATTATATAATGGTTATGTGCCCAGCTCGTGACCATTTACAAGGCGATGACTGCTCGAAAAACCGTGATAACGTACGCTTGTTCTATTGCTCACCTCACACTGCATTTCAGTATTTTAACGAGCCCAAACTCAATCACTACCAGGTTGTTCAAAGGCAGTTTATAGGTATCAGTCTTAAACGTGGCCGACCGCAAGCTTGCGAACGGTCTGCATACAAGGGCGAGTCGACATTGTTAAAACACGACCACTGCAACGTCTTTGCATTTACAATAATCAGCGCTTTACACTGGCCATTCATGTGGAGATTGCCGTAGGCATTTTTTTCACGATTCATCGTCAACATCAAAACCTAATTTAAAGATTGCAACACGAGCATTCTGTGGGTACACGATATCCATTGAGCATACCTAAAGAAGAGCACGTAGTCAAACAGTTTTTGTAACAAATAGTGCAAAAGACTACGAACTTCCATATGATAGGTCCTCGCTCAAAACAGCTTTCACTGGGCCGATTGCTACCTTCGTGTTGCCTACGAGTATTAGTTTTACTTTAGAGCGGGTGCAGTACAAGCAGCGTGCACACTACATCAAACTTTGCAAGTGCCATTTCAACACACTTACCTGTAAGTTTACGCAGTACGATGCTTGACACGGTGTCGAAAGGTCACACTGTTACTTCCTCCTCATAGACGTACTTCATTTCGGATAACGTCCATTCCTTTAACAACACTGTCTCTTTAAGGTATCTGACTGCGTACACCATATCGCTGAGCCGTAGCGGAGAACGATTCTTGGCATCCCTGCTCGCCCGCTGCGCTGCACTTTTCAGCGAAGTGTCCAATTATTGACTGGTCTTGCGCGTTCCCAAGGCACCAACAGCGTGACACACATCGGGCAATGCGGGCGTCGTTCACCATGCGTTTCAGCACGCAAGACGTGTACGAGCGCACGTTAAAACGTGCTCGTGGTGAACGTCGTGGTGGCTCTGTCTTACTAGCTCGTTCTCAGCCAGCTCGCCAGGACAGCACATCATGTGAATTATAAGCATGGCCCCTTGGAAGCGAAGGCTTCCCATTAGGTAAGTCTGCGGCTGCTTTCAGTTTGAAACAGTCAGGCGACAGGACAACAACATTCCCTTCTTTGTCAGCTTGAAACAGGCAAAATCTGTTTTCTCAGAAGGCATCTCTACTCGGTTTGTGGCAACATTGGTTCGTTGAGCAGGCATCTTTAAGGTAGCAGTCAAAATACTTTCGGCTCAACCATCCCTGTAGGCACCGTTACTGTTGCTCTTTGTCAGTGTTGTTGGCAACTGTTCTGTTCATGGCGAGTAGTTCTTGCACACGAACGTTTTTTTCAGTGGAATACTTTGGTCCCATCTTGAACAGGGTGGTAATCTTTTGAGAGAAAATTGCATCTCTGATGCTAACCAGGTCATTTTGAACTTGTATCTTCCCAGGACGCTTCGCTAGATATGTCAAGTTCTTGCGCCAAAGCGACTCAGTGTTCGTCACTAAGAAATCAAAACATTTAGTCCTACCACCTCCTCATTCCTATTAAAGGGGCAGTAAAGAGGTTTCAAATTCACAAATTTATTGTGAATTTCGTATCCGCGGCCTCTTACAACATGCCTATGGAGGTTTTTTTGTTGTTGTTGCGTGAAGTTCAATTAAACAATGGCGCGATAAACAAGCAAACCTTAACCAAGAGAGTGCCCCCCCCCCCCACTTCACGCGCGCGTGATGGGGCGCAGCACGGGAGAATTCGACACGGGAGAAGTGACGTCACCGTCAGGAACAAGCCGCTGCCCGGCGGTCAACTTTGCGCTGGGCCACCTGCGTCGCTCATTCAGCTTAGTGTGTTTACTTCGCGGTTGCGCCTTTTTCTAACCATCAGAATTAAGCCACACCCGGCGGGCAACTTCGCACTGGGCCGCCTGCGTCGCTCATTGAGCTCAGTTCGTTTACTTCGCGGTTGCGCCTTTTTTTTCTGCTGCAATCTGCTGCCTGGCGAAGCATCAGTTCTGCGAGTTCGTAAAAATTTCTTGCAACTGCACCGTTCTTTTCTTGTTATTAGATTTTTGCAATCCGACATTCACTAGTTTTGTTTGTGCAAGGTTGAAGTGGACTCGCGATGCTGATTATTTGCGCGGCATATGGCTGCCACAGCATTTACGGTCGCGATGAGGTCGCTCCTAACTAGTTTCCTCGGGATATGAAGATGGCTGTAAAATGGGCCACTAAAGGTAAAAGGAAATGCTTCGGACCTGCTAGATGAAGCGTGCTGTGGCGGTGGCAAATCTGCCGAATTTCTAGGCAGCAGCAGCACTCCCTTTACCCCTCATGCACGAGCAGCTCTGACTAAAACACGTGTGCAAAGATATCAGTACGCATATTGTAGTACTGGGCAGAATTTATAAAAATCAACGGTACAGTAAAGCACAGAACTGCATATAAGAGCTAGACTATTCTTGCGAAGATTTTAGTGCAGTTTGAAGCACTTATCACCGCAGCCAAAAAAGTGGCACTCGTCTGGCTCTTTTTCTTTGTTTTCGTGGTAGCATACTGGCTGGTAGCATGCGCCTTGCCCGCAGCGCAGTACGATACCGACTACATTAACAATGCTGCTTTATGAGCTGTGAAATCCACGAACAGCTGATGTTTCTGCACGTTGGTCCTGGATACGCGGCTAAAAGCAAGTGTCGATGCTGCTGTTTTTCATGAAATTTGATATTCACTGTTAAGCGTATCCTTTGTAACAGATTACGACAGTGAAATCAGGCGCTGTCATGCACCCGTTACAAGTTTATGTTTCTGACGTGGGTGAATGTGGCTGATTGGGACTTGCTTTACTGTGCCGCTTCAGTTGTTGCCCTTAAAGTGGCGACCGGATCGAACATGCACCAATGTACAGAGAGCTTGGTCCCACGTTCACAGTTCGCCATACTTACACCAAATACAAGATTTCAAGAGATAAACATGGCACTAACTGCCGGCGAGCGCAGTCAGCTATCCTCACCTTCCGGACAGTGACGTCATGGAGCTTCGACCAATCACAGCAGCGGTCAGACTCGCGATGGCAGTTGCGGAGTTTGTAACTTGTTTTCAGCAAAACAAAGTTTTTTGCGTTAATGTATGCGAAATTTCAACTTGATTTTCAAGTTCGCCGAATGAAATTACGCATCAAGAGAACACAATCGCGTTTTTAATAAAGTGTTTCAGTGTCCCTTTAAAGCACACGACCCGAAGCAAATCTTAGAGGAACCTCGTCTGCCTTCCCAAAACAAGAATCTTCTCGAACACTCACGCGTGGTCTACGCAAAATATTACAAATAGTCTTTGCGGGTTTAAATCGAGAACATCAAAATAATAACGCACGTGGCATGATTGCCACGTATGTGATTTGATTGATGTACCCATGCTTATTTGATGTAAACATCAAGTATTTTTTCCAGTTGTCTTTGTTCACATTATCCAGGTGTACAGTTTCAATTTCTGTTTTGTAGAGCATGAGGGACAAGCACAAAAAAAGGCTCAGCCATAAGGAGCTTTCCAGAAAACAAAATCACAGCATATTCACGGAGTGCATGGTGATGAGTGCGGCGAAGCATCCTTCAGTTCGTCCGCGCTTCCATACGTCCGTTCATTTTTGCTTCCGTTAGTCCGAGCGTCCGTTTTTGGGACCATCTATGCGTCCGTTCACCCGTCCGTCCATGCGTCGATCCGTCTCTCCGTGCCTCTGTCTGTCTCCATCCATGCATCTGTCCATCCGTCCGCAAATCTAGTGAACACTCCATGTACCGCCATTTCGCATTTTTTCATATGTTCATTATATGAAATTACCACCATCTATTTGCTATGTCAAGGACTAAACGAGAGGTACGCGCAAACTTTCTTACGGCCGGCACTTCTAACTAGTTCCCACCTTTCAGCGCTGCTAGGTCATGACCATTGGGTAAGAATAGGTTGGGTGAGGTGGCGCTAGCGGAACGCGGAACAATTCGGTCACTGAGGAGCGACTCCAATCAGCACTCCGATCCGCGATGAGAAAGGTGTCACTGCTGAGCCCTCTCGCTTTTTTTTTCACGCTTGATATACTCGTGTATATACATGAATGTCGACAAATTTATACAGTGTGACTCGGGTGAAACAAAATCAATTTCCTAATTTTATATGCAGTTTATTTGCTATCATGTTTTTGTTAGATAAATGATTCCACAAAGCAAACGTTCTGCTGAAGAGCTGTTGCATTTTGACAGGACGGCGCGAAAGAGCTCATTTCGTTGCTATTCTGGTGTCGGCGTCGTCGGCGGTGTCACTGTAAGCATCTTTGGTTCAAAACACAAAATTAGCGTTGTTCGTGAGAGAAACTTTGACGTGTTTGGAATAAGGATAGCGGCCTGATGGCAAAAGATTGATGATTGATATGTGGGGTTTAACGTCCCAAAACCATCATATGATTATGAGAGACGCCGTAGTGGAGGGCTCCGGGAATTTAGACCACCTGGGGTTCTTTAACGTGCACCCATATCTGAGCACACGGGCCTATAACATTTCTGATGGCAAAAGAGCGCTATCTATTAGGAAGACAAAAGTCTGCGTGCATATGTTTGTGCGCGTATGCGTGCGTGTCTGTTCTCGCGCGGATATCGCTGTCACGTTCCGGTTGCTCAGCAAAATAAACGAATAACTTTCTTTCGAAAGTTTCAACTAATGACTCTTGCACACATTTTATTAAGAACATGAATCGACACGCTACCCTTGACAATGTTGCTATTAGCGTCATGCAGATTTCGGCCTCTGGCAGTGTAAGCAGCATGGTGTGGTCGCAACAACTTCATTTTATTCCAAATGCACACCCTGGATTAAACGGAACCACACATATTGGTCAGGTGCCATCAGCCACACTTTACGCTATTTTATTAAGCTGTGTACTTCAACATGATCAAGTGTTTATGAGGCAGTGAAAATGGGCACACTACCTAAAGCAGTATACTTTGTTTAGCTAGCAGCCTTCATGTGCGCGTGTCTAGAAGCGCGCACTTGAAGGCTTTCTGTGTGCAGTTACACCCGTACGCCATCGACGCAGAACGCCGACAATGACAGCCTGCGTTTCATGAGCCATGCAAGGTGATCTGAGGTCTTCAGCCTAATAAAGGGTGTTGTGTCGTAAGTACCATGGCCGGAATTGCACCGGCAGTGTGACAAGACAGTGATCATGAAGTGCTAAAGAATAAAAAAGCGAGAAGTTTTGGCTTGGTGACATCAAGCTTGGCAAACTAATTTAAATAACGGTGACTTCATCACAAAAATAGTATGCATGTTGATTTAGCTTCTCAGGTTATTTTATAACATATTGTTTTCTGGTCCAAATAGGCATAGATGAGGTAGCTAAAAATATTGGCATTCCAATTTGAAACTAGCAATCGCTTTTTCGTCGTGATGAGGAACTGACGGTAGCGCTTGAGCCCAAACTATCACTGTCGTGTATAGGAGCATTCTCCTCTTCACATGGAGGAGGCCCGTCACTGCTGAAATCAAAGCGCTGCCTTTCGCATGCGTGCCTGCTCATTCATCAATGCCATGCTGTGCAGTCACTGCTTCCAAGCGCAATAGATTTGGTGTTCTTTCAGCGGTCGTTTCGGGCACTTCAGATACAGTTGAATCTTCTAGCACCCATCGCTTCCGAAATGTCAGCAGCGAACTGTTTTCGCAAAGCTCTTCTGTTTTTTTTTTTGGTTTATGGTGTCAGGTAAGTTTGGGTAGCCCAATAAAATGGGAGGAAAACATCCTAAGTAAGTGTAGGATTCTTTGGTACCGGCAACAGGACGTTTCCCTTGTATTGTGCATTATATGTGGCAGAAATTGCTTCTTCTGGATTATCCTTCGCGCACATGGGGTCAGTAGGCTGCAAAGCTCCGTCAGCTTTCGGAATTGCTCATCACCACTTTTACGAGCGCTTTCATTTACGCGGAGCCTTAAAAAGCGACACACATTCCGTACAAGTTTGATAACCCAATTTGCTATTTGGGGCAATATAAACCCATAGCCAATTTCTAGGCGCAGTCAGCGACAACGTGACTGACGCGTGCTCGGAGTCACATGTATGGAGCATTGATGTATACGTGCACTGAATCACAAAGCACGAATCATCTGAACAAGTGCACTGGCAGGGATCACAGACACAGGACAACGCGTTTCTAAGTCACCAAATCCCATGCACACAACGCTTTCAGAAAGATATTCTTTGGTGTGCGAATTTTCGAATGAGCACCGCTCGAATACCTGGCACGCCATACAGTAGCGCCATCTCAACTCACGCGATGGCCACTGCTCTAGCTCAAGGTCATAGGTAAACACAATCTGACTGCGCCCTCTCCATGCGTGGAGTGGTGAGTGTAAGCACCTAACTTATTCTTACACCACGTTCATGGTGTTGTGGGCTAACTCTCGCTAAACCATGCTAAACGCGTGGAGGTTACGCCGAGTGAGTTTAATGTGGCAACCTTTTCTGGTCAGATAGCGCTTGAAGTGCGTCCTAGTGATGCTTGTTTTGTTTAGTAAGCATCAAGCTCAAGGCAAATTTTATTGGAATATAAGTCACCGATACTCCTCTCCGTAGGCTATTTCTTCAGAAACAACTATCTTTTTATATATCATTACCGTGCGCGGGTTCGCTCCTCAGTTTGACATCTTGCAATCTGACCTAACGACGCTTTCCCAGTGGTGCAGCAAATGGCAAACAAAAATTAACGTTCAAAAGACCAAACATGTTAAATGCGATCAAGATGCCAGTCTTTTGCTGAGTGTATACCTCATCAGCAACTATTCCGTTGAAACAGTATCGTCCAATAAATACTTAGGTGTCACTGTGCATTACATTCTTAAGTGAAACAAGCAAGTTGAGTTGATTACCAGCAAATTGTTTTGTAAGCTTGGCCTTTTAAAGCGTCACCTACGTCTAGCTACTTCGGACAATAATTTTGAGGCAATTATTTCACTCATCAAACTATCTTTAGAGTACGTTTCTAACATATGGCACCCGCGCCAATCATATCTTTCAAACATGCTTGAGTGAATTAAAAATAAAGCCGCTAGTTTCATTGCTTCCTCATATTCACGTTTTCACAGTGTATCATCAATAAAAAGTCACAGCTTTAACAGAAAGGCGAAGAAATGAACGCGACAGCAACAAATTGCAAGGTCACGCGCAGAATAGAAAGGAGATCAAAGCAAGCCCCGTGTTCTTCACGTGCAAAGGACGCACAAAACGAACTAACAGGTACGGATGCACGTGATTAGGCATTTCGTTTGTTACTTTACTGTGTCTGAAAAGCACGCGCTTGTCGCAAACATAGACTGCAATGATTGCAGTGAACTTTGTGCACCCGGTAACTACAGCACAATCGTTACAGGTAAAGCCGAAGGCCAGCCAAGGCGTACGACCTTCGCCTCCTCGTCGTCGTCAGATAGGGCACGTGAGGGAGCGTCGCTCCTCTTCTTTAAGCCGGCCAAAGTACGCGTAGGAGATTATAGTTGGCGTGGCCACGTGATGTGGCGACGCGCGCTCATGGCGCCATATAGCTGGTATTGATGAAAAAACAATTCCCCCTGAGATGCTCCTAAGCAGCGGTAAGTGGTAGATATGAATAGCGTGCCATTTAAACGTACAAAATATGCGCCGGGGTGGCTCAGTGGTTAACACCTCGTTCTCATGACGCAGAGGTGCCACGTTCGATTCCGCATGCGGGAGTGCTTTTTTTCTGGATTTTTTGGTTTTTTATGTATTGACTGATTGATCGATTGATTTGTCGGGTGTAGCGTCCCAAAACCACGATATGATTATGAGAGATGCCATAGTGAAGGGCTCCGGAAGTTTTGACCACCTGTGGTTTTTAACGTGCACCCAAATCTTAGCACGCGGGCGTACATTTCCGCCTCCATCGGAAATGCAGCCACCGCTGCCGGTATTCGATCCCATTACCTGCAGGTCAGGATCCGAGTACTTTAGCCACTAGACCACCACGCCAGGCCGTTTTCATATGTATAAATATGTGTACATATACGGTGCATCACACCGACGGCGGCGGCTAAATGAAGCCGAGGGAGTTCATATATTTCTATCGCAAAAAAGGCAGCATATTCGCGGGGTCAGTGATGGAGAGTGGGGCGAAGCTAGGTCCGCACGTCGCTGCCACGCCACTTCGGCCTCCCGTTCTCGTACGCCAGGATCATGTCGGCGCCGCCGCGTAGCTTCACGGCACATTTGCGCCTCACGCTCACACATCGGAGTGCCGTCTTCGAGCGCAAGCCACCGCCGCTTTGCGCGTATCATACCCTTTAGCAGCAAACCGTGAATCATCCGCTGGCCACGTCATTCCACCCTCTGTCTTTCAGACTGTTTGACGCACGGACGCACGTACTGACGCATGGACAGACGGGCGCATAGACGAACGCAGGTAGGGGCGCCTGGGCGGACAGGTGGGCGCATGGACAAACGCAGGGAGGGACACACGGATGAACGCACAGGAGGACAGACGGACGCGTGGACTGATGCACGAATGGACGGACGCATGAAAGAACAGGCGCACGGAAGAACGAATGCACGGATGAACGGAAGCAAGAACGAACAGATGGATGGAAGCACGGATGGCCTGACAGACACTCCGCCCCACTCATCATTATTTACTCCAACGATATGCTGTGATTTTTATTATTTTTCATACTACAAGCAACGACCTCTAGTATCGTACCATTTGCATTTTTCAGCATATATGCATTATGTTATGTGTACAAGTACCACCCTCTAGCGCCTGTTAATGTACTAGCGATAGGTGGTTACATACGACTACGACGAGACGCTCAGCCCACGCCTTAAGGAGCTTCGATCCTGAAGAACTCTTGGTGTATACTACTTATTACACGCAGAAAATACTCCAAATTATCCTTTTTTATAGCACCCTCTTTAGCAACAGTCCTCTCTAACGGACATTCATTCATCTAGCTGCAAACACTTCAGCCCTTTGTGATCACAATTACAAGGTGCTTCCACAATTTTCTCGCACCACAAAATATTTACACTCTCCTTTGGTTTTACAAATGAATGAGTAGAAAGTCCTTCCGCACAACATTGCAGATAATAACGAATAGCTAGTTTCGAGTCAACCGTGCTACCTTAACTAAGTGAGCAGTCCTGCCATACTAGCTGAATTGTCGGATTCCAAGTTTGCATTTATTATTTGTATATTATTGGCTAGATTAGACTGGGTCACATAATCATTGATTGTTTATTTTATTCTACTGAACCTTGTATTACTGAAATGTGTTTGCCTTTTTACATTGTTTTTGCATTATGTTTGTCTTTTATTGTATTTTTTGATTTTTCATGCTTGTTTCTTCTTTCGTTGTACTCTCTATTGTATACCTCGCCCTCCCCCCTCATGTGATGCCCATTCTTCGGCCCTTAGGATTAAACACACGAATGAAATGAAATGAATTAAAGTGAGTGCACGCGTGCCACACCTATAGCCCGGCCATTGAGGTGGCTACCTACTACTGCGACGCACTGCTGCTACATACATTGTGGACACACGAGCCACGGCTTGAAAAGCTTCGCACCTGAAAAGAAACGAAATACCATGCAGTCACAAAACATCTCATGCCGCACCGTAGTGTTGGGCTAAGATCCTGTGGCCTTCTTGTCCTAAGAAGCTCTCCAATCAGTGCCAGTATATTGCGCCCCGTATACGTGTGGACCGCCCACGTAAATATAACAACTCTAAGAATGTGCACAAAGGTCAGCAGCACTGAAATTTGTAATCCTCCTCATCAAGGCAGTTGCATCAACAAAGTAATAATAATATCTGGAGTTCTACGTCCGAATACCACCACATGATAATGAGAGACACCCTAGTGAAGGGCTCCGGATATTTTTAACACGTGGTGTTTTTTATCGTGCACCAACATCGCACAGTGCAAGGGGAGCCACGATTTCGCCTCTATCTAAATGCAACCGCCACAGCTGGGATCGAACCCGTGATCTCTGGTTAAGCAACCGAGCCCAGTAGCCACTGTTTCACTGAGGCACACAGGGCATGACTAGAGTGTAGAGCTGCGCTGGTTCGCAAGTTGGTTTACGGACGCGAAGCTTTGCTGAAGTAACAAGTACGGTGTCACTTACAGGGACACTTAAAAACCATCAATTCTGCCGTATTAGTAAAGAAATTCCACAACCACTAAAACATCACTCATACCGCGAGACGACGCTTGGTAAGCTAGCGAACACGAAAAAAAATTGGGAGGTGGGGTGAAGAGCACTCTTAGGGTACCCTCACTTAACACTGTGACACCGAAGCTTTTAACCGAGTCCATAAGGTCCTGCGTCATTTGTTCCTAAACGGTAAAATAAAAGTACATTGTCATCTGGAGGTGCCAAAGGGCTATAGTATGCAGTTACAGAAAGTTTTATCGAACAAATGTTACAAAAATGCTAACACATTGAAATTTTCGACGTCACGTGCTGAGATTTCGGCGCAAAATTTTCAAATAAAACAGCTTTAACTTTTCCCCCAGTAAAGAACTTATAAAAGTCCAACTTACGGCATTAGAATTCCCAGAGTGCAGTTTATCTCGCTAAACCAATTTATTGTTTCACTTTAGCGTCCCTATTTGCAGTAGGAATCAATGATACTTTGAAACGGCCAATGTTGAGCTCATAGTCACACGCTTTCCTACGATACGGTTGAGGAATCTACCGAGAACTAAAGCAGGCTAGCAGTCCGGACAGTGACACATGCGAGGCCCGATTGCGCTATCGCTGCTTCTTACTTAAGGTGAAGCGCAATATTCTTCCAGCATTGTACCTCAAGTTTTTCAGTGACCTGTAAGAAGTCCTTCGCATTAAAATAGAAAAAAAGCAATGTACTGTGGTTTGCTACAGACCAACGTTAAAAAGAAAGCAGGAAGAAAAATAACAAACACCAGGAATAAACTTTTGTAAAACTTTTGCGTTTTCACAGCACTTATTCCTTGTTCAGACCACTGTCGCAGAAAAAGAAGTTTTTTGAACTACGCCACATCTATATAGCAATATATAGTGCAAAGTGACATTTTCCTTCTAGATGGAACTACAGCGATGGATATGTCGTAGGAAACGAGACAGGAAATTACTCGTTTTGTTTGCAATGCGTCATTGAGGTAAGAACTGGGCCGTTTTTAATAGCGGCGAATTTCTGCCCTTGTCGCAGTGTGAATATATTGAACCCAACAGACTACCATTTTCATTAACCACTTGAAATCTTCAACCATTGCTCAAAGAATCTTCACTAAGTCGTAGTAAAATAATGGACGAGCGGGAACGCTTACTTAAATTTGATATTTTGTGGGCTTTCGCCCACAAAATATCAAACGCAAGGAGTGATCCTTACACAGTTCGTACGTTGCCACAAAAAGTGTTTTGGTAGTTTACAACACCCTCTACAAAGTAAGAAAATGCACTTCAGGAGGACAGGCGTGAAACTGCTACTTTCCACCCCTTCGGTATTTTAGAGAGCAAACTAGTTGTATGAAATTTCGTAAGCTGCTTGAACGTAGTTTTGTTCAGTGTTTCTTAAATTTGAAAATAAAACTCCTTGCCATTCTAAAATCATGCCTGAATCACCAGAATATCTATTTGAAACGTCCAATGTTCATTGGTGATTCAATTAGTGAAAATTTAATAAAGCCCCTATAGACACAAACAGCACACAATTGGCTTCTCTATCGAGAAGGGCGGGCAGGCTAAGCCTGTGATCTAGCGTGTGCACGAGAGACACGTGCCCTGAGGTATCAAGGGAAGAAGAACGATGACGTTGACAGAAAGACTCTCGTGCAGTTTCACTTGTAACTGTTTTTATTTTCATTTATACGTATTAATTATGAGTTACCGTGTGTATGTTCGCGCCATTCTAAAATTTGATTGCGTTATATATTGTGGGAGGCTAGCATATATGGTTAATCCCCTCGTCATCTTAGAACGAGAGGGCCTGCGAAATTGTCTGGAGGTTTCGAAATTTACAACAAACCGTTTGGTAGTAATAAGGCCAAGGAGCGGGCTACAAGCAGTCATCCTGGCACCGCAGAAGGAAGAACCCTTGCGAGGCTTCTTGACAATACAAACAAACAATTTATTTACATATATACAGATGACAATAACACTGAGCGCCGAGAAGCGCCTTTACACCAGACATGACCCGCGGTAACAAAGAACACACACACACAGAGAGCTCAACTGATGGGCGTCTCTTGGCTGCCAGTCCTCAGTCATGGCAGCCCGTCCACCGGCTGAAGTGGCCACGTAAGTGCTGCCGTGTCAGTGTTCACTGAAGTCGCCATTGTTTGTCCTTCTCCTTGGGCGTCACACTCAGTGTGCACCATCACCTAGAGCCGCACACCACACAGGGTCTCGCGGGAGACACACCCCCACATCTTGGCGTGGCAACCACTCTCAGCGCATAAGCCCACTTGGTCACAGCATGGGACCGTCCACAGCCGCAGAGTCCCGGTCGCCGTTGCCCTGCTGCCCCTTTGTCGGACGTGTCGCACGGTGCTGAATGAAAGTCACCGTCCTGAGAGGCCGGTTCCTTCTGGGTCAGTAAGTGTAGTTGGGCTTGTTCTCTGCCTGGCTTTGCAAGGGAGGTTGCTCCAACAGCACACCTACGTTGGGAGCACTCAACCTTTCCGAGATTCTCCAGGTGCAAGCTAGGGCAAAGCTGTTTCACAATTTATTGCAGAAGTAAATATACACTAAGGCGGTGACCAGCCTAACTCAAACACATGCACACGCATAAAACAAATATCTCGTAGCATGCAAAATGCAAATAAACTTTAAGTACTGTTTATTGTTCATTCCAATCGTTCTCTAAGTTGCCCCTGGGCTTAGGGCGTCACCGTCTCCGTCGTCTTGGCTTCAGCCTAATCTCCAGTGCTCCAAGTTCTCCGGAGCTAAGATCAATTTTTTTAACAAATGTTGGACTTGTTTGAGTGCAGATAATCACGCTGCTTCGGCAGACTCTGAGACATTGCCGCCTCAGTCTCTATCATCCGAAACTGACCCTCAATCTTCATTTTTGTGATAGGCAGGTAAAGGCAGATGTTTTTTTGCCACCTGCTTCTAATTCAAACTTTCCCGTCCAATTTTTATCTTTTATGTATTCGGGGTGGACGAAGTCGATTGCGGTGGTGGTGTCATGCAATACTTTGTCATTATTTCCGTTTACCCTCAAGTAGCGTATGTAAGGCCTTAAGAGATGCATATTTGCGTCGTCCTTACCCGTTACCGAGAACACTACCTTGGAATTCCGACAGCCAGCTGCTATGTGCCCTGACTCTTAGCATCGGAAAGACAACATTGACTTTTTTTTTACTCAAAACAATATTCTCTTGCACGAATTTCATTTGTTTTTTTTCTCGGGGGCATCCTTTGCAGCACAACCGCCTTTTCGTACCGTGTAATTTTTGAGCGGCATTTAGCTGAACGAAGGAATTCGCGCTCTCTCAGTCTATTGACTGGTGGTATACTCATCAGCCAGCTCAGCTGTTCATTCAATATTGCTCTTGCCCAGTTTATCTGGAATCCATAAACGCATTCCCTCGTCCAAACACCCATAAAATTGCTCTAGGCATATCAAATCCGCTAGCTTGTCTGGATCCTCGTAGGCGCCTTCTCCCTTTAACCACTCCACCACATTGGCCTTCATTCTGATGTAGTCGAGGCTCTGCTCAGAGGACTGGAGCCAGCCAGAGTCTTGGGGATATGTCGAGAGAGCAGCCCGGAGCTGTTAACAGTAAACTTTACTTAGAATATTTACATGTAGCGTGATACATGATGGTAGTAGCATCAAGGAAGCTCTCGTTGGAAGCATGATGGGAGCTTCCGGGGGCTTGTAGGAGCTTGTCGGGAGCACCTCAGCGCTCACATTTCATGTCCTGACCTTTCCAGTGTTCCCTGTAGGAAAAAAACAATAAAGGCCAGGAGAGTTTAATGAAAATTGCTATCTTCACCTCCCACTCAAAAGGGGAAGGTGAAAGACCACCTCCTTTTTAATCCACGAAAGGAGAAAGAAATATGTCCAGTTCGACCAAAGGTGAGGAAGAAAACACTGTACATCGTGCACGACACAGGAAGATGTTGAGTCTTTCGTGGAAGTCGATTTTGTAGTCTGTTGAAGCGATGGGTCTGCGGCTCCAGGCAGATGAAATTGTGAAAACATTGATAATAGGCGCTGCGCGGAAGTAGGAAATGCATTCGCAGATGGTTCTGAGCCGCTTGGCTTCTTGTCCGCGGCACTCCGACGACAGACACGTACAGATATAACCACTCCTTCTAAGCCGTTTTGACTGTTAACAGCCTTTCATAGGTCACCAGTTGGTCGGTCAAGTTCAATGGGTTCTACGAGGAGAGATGACTGCACCACAAAATTCCAAATTCAACTTGAGTGTCGTTGTGACTTGTGGTTTACCTCTGGGAGTGCTGTCCCGCAACCGTGTCATGTCCAAGCAGTGACATGTCAGAAAGGCCGATCAAAACAGCCCGTACACCATCACAGGAGGTCTCAAAGGGGTTGCAGCACCAAAGCTCTCCGTAAAGACCACAAATCTGCCCCTTGTAGACGTTGACGCAGGTTGCACCAACCTCTGCCAGCAAACGCCAGAAACAAACCACGCTACACCCGAGGCACAACGCACAGAGAGCACTCAACCGACCTTGAGAAATGCCAGGGTACAGTTCCAGTAAAACTGCCTGAAAATCTCCTATTGGTACACTCACTCGCGAAAATCAAAAATCAGATAACGAAGCCATAACCTCAGACCAAATACGTGCGAAGGAAATCATCAGCCAAACGTTTTGTATAATTTTCCAAAACGTTCACAGCATTTGAGGCACGCAGGTGCAACGGGCGATACAAAACGCAAGGAGGTAATAATGAATGACGCCTCTCACTGCATAAGCTCTAAATCAAACTCGCACGTATATCATAAAAAACAGAGAACAAAAACCTACACTACACTAATGCCCATACCAACAAGTATGCTGCGAATTGCATGAAGATGATACTAATGCTTTTACAAATCAGCGTGGAGATGCTGAAATAAACTTGCGCGTAAGACATAAAATAAACAGAGAAACAAAACCTATACTACACTGTAATAACAGGTTTAAACAGAGGCTTTTGCCTTCATCCTTATTCTCTGTTAGAATCAACTTGCGCAAAACCCTGAACTTGGGTGTTCGGTTTCGCTAAATGTTAGCAAACACGCAGCTAAACAAGTATCCTAATGTCTGCAGTTATGGTGAGGACGAAAAGAAAATTTACAATAATCAACATACTCCTTCCTCATCTTCAGATACTGGAACATTAAAAGCAAAACAAAGCAAAACTAAATACAAGAGAAATTCTTGATATCCTTACACTGTCTGAAACATCAAGGGGAACCCTTTCAGAAGGGCTCTGGGCGGACGCGCATACGACAGCTGTCAATGGAACAGATCGTGAGGGAGTACATATATAAAACATATCTGAAGCTCTCAGTGGTAGTGGCCATTGTTCCGCGGCCCGCAAACTCCGATACAGAGGCATGCGGATGGTCTCGCATGTCCCTCGTTTGCCTCCCGGTCTAGCGGTTACCCTTTCGCCATGGAGGGGGATGGTTTATGGGTTTTATTATTAACGAGAACGCGCCTCATTGTTCTGCTCGGCTGTCTATTCCACGCTGAACATGATGAGACCATGGCGATTTCAACGTCCGAAATTCTTTGCCTTTGCGACACGCTTCACGCCCAATATCATTTTATGGGGGGCCGTCAACTCTTGATTTTCAGCCCGCTTTCTCGGGATTTTCGACCTCCGCTTAAGTCAGCTTCGACACTTCCCGCTCCCTCTATGTTTTCACCAGCGCCTTCTTTCGAGGCGGCATGGAACGCTCGCCGACTTGGCAAGAATACTCGGAAGTACAATGCTCAAAACTCCAGGCAGCTCAACTGGTTATGCTCGGCATTATTTCTAGCTGTCTGAATTTTGAAAAAAAAAGACTACAATCAACACTTGCTAGACCAGCTGGCTCACCATTAGATGTCTCTCTTTGATGAGAGTCATCACCTGGAGCTCCATTGCCACCATTGATGATCGAGCCGCTGTGGCTCATATTCGTTTTGGGCTGAGAAGAAGAAAATATTTTTGTTTCTCTGGTTCAGGTGAACTCCTGTCTGTAGGTCTTGTTTTCGTCGTGACACTACTGGTGGAGATGCTGGGTACGTGTACTTCGGCTCTGTCGGCCATCTTGGAGACAGCTACATCTCCCAGAGCAAAAAGCAGTCACCGCCTGCATGAATTACCCCCTGAATTTGGTCCCTTGGCATAGACACCCAGAAAGAGGGCAACTCCGATGACGAGCCAGCCGGTACAAACCAGTGATGCTCATGGTTCTCTTCTCACGCACGTTTTTCACACGCCACAGACACCAAAGCCGTTCTATAAAGACATCTTCGAGGATGTTGATGACTGGCTCGACCACTTTAATCGAGTTGCCAGTATCAACGAATGGAACGATGTTCGCAAGCTGCACCGAGTTCAGTTCTGCTTGGAAGATTCTGCGAAGACGTGGTACGAAAACCACGGTACGAAAACCTTTGCAACCTGGCAAGAGTTCAGCCGACAACTCCATGACGTCTATCGCAACACCGAGAGGAACGAAAGGGCTGAACAAGCCATATGATTTAGAAACCAGCGGGTAAAAAAAGGAATATTTATGTTTGTCGAGGAGATGCTTTGGTTCTTTAGGCGCGTAGACCCTGCCATGCCCGAAGAAAAGAAGGTGTGGCATTTGATGCGCTGAGGGAAAGAACAGCTTTTCGCTGGGATCATGCGCAATCTACTAACAATAGTCGCCGATTTCATTAGTGCGGCAACTGCGATGGAACGTACTCTGTCTGCAGCAGCGGTCGTCACAATACGTACGCCAGATACCGGCCACCGCATGCTCTAACGGCTCTGACAGCGGGAGACAGTTCCTCGCAGACTTCATTTGAAATATCGTTCGGGATGAATAGCGACTGCTTCAGACAGTGGGATCCCATTTACCTGTGTCAGCCCTCGCGGATGTAATCAGACACGAAGTCCGGCAAGCCACCATAACCCTGGACCCTATTGCACCACCGATTCCCGAGGCCAAAGTCCTGACATACGCAGCAGCATTCTGATCCCCTGCGCCACCGGCTACAGATTCTGCTATGCGGCCAAGATACCAGGCTATGTAACCATTCCAGGACACTGCTTCGAGCCCGCCTCTCTGCTCAAGCTTTCCGAGCAATTCCTCCTATCTGCTGTCTGACTCAAGACAAAATGGTAGCAAGGCAAGTCCGTGGCGCATCTCGGATAGCCGTCTGCTCTGCTATCACTGCGGCGAAGCGGGTCACCTATACCTGAGCTGCCAATACCGGCAACTAGGTCTCCGCGGCCTCCACTCTGATGCTCGATGCCCACGCTACGGTGAGCGTTCCGGCATAACCGATGCCTATCTTTGACTATATATTCAGCGACTCCTTCGACTATTCAGCACCACCAGTCGAGATCGCCATCGCCTCGCTGGTCTACGTCACCCAGTTTGCCCTCATTGTCTACCGCTCTTTTCAGGAGCCGGTAACCATGTCCCCGCAGGCGAAACTAGGAATGGCTACGTTTGGGGGTTAAGTCGCGGTCCGGTGAACTTTAAAAGACCCTCCTTTGACACAACGACCTGACGAGAACCATTCCGGTTTTGCAGTGTTCTCCGACAGCAAAAAGATTGTTTCTGCCGAAGTCGCCGACTTCATCGACATTTATGCTGTCAACGCCCTCATCGACACCAGCGCCAACTATTCCGTAATGAGCGCCACACTAGCATATGAACTCAAGAAGGTTACCATACCATGGCAAGGACCCCAGTTGCGCACGGCAGGTGACCATCTAGTGATGCCTACTGGTATGTGCACGGCATGCATTTGAAAACGTACGTCGACATTCGGGGCTCTTTCCTCGTATTGTGTGTGTGCTCTCAGCCAGTCATTCTAGAAATGGACTTCCTTCGTGAATACGGCGCTGTCATTGACCTCCGTGAAGTATTTGTGCCGTTCGAGGATCGTTTTTACGCTGCAACTGACAGTACACAATTCTCGAAAAGAGTGCTCTGTGATACCAACGATTCTCTGGATCTCCCACCACGAAGCAGCCTCTTTTTCAAAGTAGAATCAGGACAGGACGTGTCTGCCTCTGTAATTGCAGAGGCCGAATTGTCTCACCTTATTTCACGACAAATCTGTGTTGGCCGAGGAATCATTCAGCCTAGCAACAGGCCTGCTCACCTGCTGGTGACGAATTTCAGCGACGAATATCGCCACCGAACAACACACACTGTCATCGCAAATTGTGAAGAACTTGCCGATGCCGAAGGTTCGTCGACGTTAGCTTCATTTTCATCGAATGGCCACCCTTACGAGGCCTTCGCGAGCACTCTCGACGTAAACGAAAGACTACCTTCGGCTCAGCGAGATAGCCTTTTGCGTATACTCGGATCATTTCAAAACTGCTTTGGCAGTACGTCAAAGATTAAACGGACACCGCTTGCTCAGCATCGTATCCCCACGGAACCCACCGAGAGACCCATCCGACAACAAGCCTATAGGGGGTCGCAAAAACAGCAAGACGCTATACGCGAACAGGTCCAGCAGATGCTTCAGCACGACGTCACCCAGCCATCGACCAGTACCTGGGCTCGCTAGTTGTGCTAGTAAAGAAAAAGGGTGGTACGTTGCGCTTTTGCGTTGATTACTGTAAACTGAACAAGGTCACCAAAAGGACGTTTATCCTTTACTGCGGGTACATGACTCGTTGGGCGGTACACGCAACGCTAACTATTTTAAGTGTGAATACACTTTATAAGCGACCCCAAACCATCCACTGCCGTCGACGGCGTCCGCAGTCTTCTCTCTATCTTTAAAAGAAAGAGGACTTTAAAAGAAAGAGGAGGGGGCCGCAGCGCGGCGCTCTACCAAATAAGCTACGGACGCGACGCTGATATCGGTGTCAGTAACGCGCCTTATACCCCTCCCCCTTCGCTCGCTCCTCCGCTCTCCTCGCTCGCTACAGCCGCGCGCGCACCCCTCTCTCTCACGCGCCCGCCTTCTCTCTCAGTATACCATCGAGAGCGGGTCGTGCGATGGATGTCCCGGGGGCAACGCTTTCATCAACAACGAATGTAGTACAACCGAATGTCAGCACTGCACCCGTCGTTGGAGGTGATGGTACCGTGGTGGTTTCGCCGACGTTGGAAGACAAGGCGGTGCTGCGAAGGGCTCGTGAGACCGAACGTAAGCGGGCGAAGCGTGCAGCGGATGCCGAACTGCGTGCTCGCGAGGCCGAGTGCAAGCGGGCGAAGCGTGCAGCGGATGCCGAACTGCGCGCTCGCGAGGCCGAAGACAAGCGGCCGAAGCGTCCAGAGGATGCCGAACTTCGCGCTCGCGAGGCCGAGGACAAGTGGGTGAAGCGTGCAGTGGATGGTGAACTGCGCGTTCGCGAGGCCGAGATGAGGCGTCAGCATCGAGCCGCGAACGCGGCCCAAGAATCGGAACGACAATGCAAGCGTAAGGCGGAGAAGGGCGATGAAGGCCGGCGTCAAGACGCCGCTCGCAATCGTCAACGGCGAGTGGACGTTACCGAAGCCGTTCGAGCCAGTGAACGTGCCGCGCGGGAGAGGGTGCGAGCCCTGGACTTTGCTCGTCCGGACGCGTCGTGAAGTGTAAATAAATAAAACTTAGTATATAATGTATCTGTGGACAAATGCTTCATGAGAAACAACACCTAAATTCATTAATTAATTTTTAGTCATCATCATCAGTAATAAAACTTCCAAGCATTTCCCCGAGGGTGAACATGGTTAAGTGCGAATGCACGGGGTGATGCTATGAGGGGGAGTAAAGTTAAAATCCGTTGGCATTCGCGAGTGAGTGATCAAATTGCGATTCCCAGGAACCATTACACCATAAAGGCACCATAGTGTGAATAATAAATATAATAGTGCGAATTATTCAATACCCCTAATTGCATCACCCCGTGCATTCGCACTTAACCATGACACCCTCGGGGAAATGCTTGGGAAATTTTTCCTCCGTGAATTCGCGTAGCGGCTACTGGCAAAACGCAGTGGATGAGTGTGACCTTGAAAAGACGGCTTTTATAACTCCCGATGGCCTGTACGAGTTTAAAGTGTGGCCTTTCGATCTATGCTCAGCGCCAGCTACTTCCCAAAGGATGATGTATAGAGTTCTCGCGAGGCTCTAATTGTCCATCATGTCTTGTTTACCTTGATGACGTTGTGGTCTTTGCAGACACGTACCAACACGTTCAATGCCTTCAGGCAGATCTTCGGGCAATCAGAACAGCGGGGCTTTCTCTCAAACCCAAGAACTGTCCTTTTGGACGTTGTGAGCCATGTCGGCATTCGCCCAGATCTGGAGATAACCCACGCCGTTGCCATCTTTTCCGTGCCCACAAATAGGCGCGACCTGCACCAATTTCCGGGGCTCTGTGCCTATTACAGGCGCTTTGTCAAAAAATTTTCGAAGATAGCTGAACCCCTCAACAAGTTTACAAAGATGGTGTCTCGTTTGTTTGGGTCCCGAACTGTGCCATGCGTTCGACACCCTCCGAAACCTCCTTCAGGCTCCGCCTGTACTGGGTCATTTTGTCGAAAGCGCCGACGTGGAATGACACACTGACGCCAGCAACGTTGGAATAGGAGTGGTATTAGTCCAGTGACATAATTGCATAAAGCGCGTGATCACTTATGCGAGCAGAACACTATCCACAGTGGAGAAAAATTCTGCAATCGAAAAGGAATGCCTTCCTGTTGTCTGGGCTATAACAATGTTCCGCCCATACTTGTATGACCGCCCATTCAGGGTAGTTAGCGACCACCGAGCCCTTCGTTGGCTCGCGAATCTCAAAGATCCCTCAGGTCTTCTAGCACGATGGAGCCTTCGGCTACAAGATTTCGATGTCACCATCGTCCACAGATCTGGGCGGAACTACACCGACGCTGACTGTCTTTCACATGCACTGGCAGAAAATGGCAACACTGACCTTGAAGACAACGACACTTTCTGCCGTATCAGCAACCAACTTGGATGAACAACAGCCTCAGGACTCAGCGCTCATCCCGCACAGTTACTACCTGGAAAAACGCCATTTCCACTTTCCTCGAAGCTTTTCACGCTGGCTATCCTCCTTCTGTTTCCGCGATGGGGTGCTTTATAAAAAGAACTTTCATCCCACACAAGCTATGTATCTGCTGGTTGCACCAACTACGCTTCGTGGTGACATTTTACATGCGTGTCATGATGAGCCATCGTCCGGACACCTCAGCTATACGCGCACGCTGCAACAAATTCAACGCTCTTACTACTGGCCACGTCTCGCAAAGACTCTGAGTCACTACGTTCGCACATGTCGCGACTGTCAGTGACGTAAGATCCCACCTTTACGACCAGCGGGACCACTGAGACCAATAGGCCCAGCAAAGGCGCCCTTTCATCAGATTGGCATGAGCTTGCAGGGGTCATTCCCCACGTCTTCGTCTGGAAACCGGTGGATCGTGTTCGCTACTGGCTACCTAACAACCTAGTGTGAAACAAAGGCACTTCCAAAAGCCACCGCAGCAGTTTGTCGTTAACAGGATCGTCTTACGTCACTGTGCGCCAGCTGTCGCCATAACTGATTGTGCGACAGTTTTCACCGCAGCGATGCTGCAGGAAGTCTTGAGATTAAATGGCACAGAACATCGTAAAACAACGGCTTACCATCCGCAAGCAAACGGGCTGACTCAACGACTCAATAGGACAATTGCAGACATGCTATCAATGTATGTGGACAAAAATCACAAGAACTGGATGCCATATTTCCTTACATAGGTTTTGCCTATAACACTGCTGTTCAAGAAAGTACCGGTTCCACACCTTTTCGCTTAGTCCACCATCGCGAGGTCACGACGATGGTCGATGTCATACTCCTGCCCGACAAACTAGGAATCTACCACACGGATGCCGCGAAATTCGTGCAGCGCGCAGAAGACGGCCGCCAACTTGCTCGTCACCGTGTTCATTATCACCAAACCACAGACGCACGCCGCTACAATCTTCGTCACTGTAAACATATTTTCAAGCCTGGTGATGAAGTTTGGGTGTGGATACCTATCCTACATTGCAGCCATTCAGAAAAGCTTCTTCGCTGCCGCTTCAAACTTTCCATGTTCGTACGACGTCTCAGCAACATAACTTACGAGGTTCTCCCAAAAGGCACTTCGAGAAGTCCCCGTTGCCCCTTGAAAACTGAAGTCATTCACGTTTCTCGGCTCAAACCATACTTTTTGCGCTGTGAGTCGCTAATGGAACGACTTACTTTATTGGTAACTTGAAGTCTTAACATTTTTGTCTTTTCCTTGCATTCGTTCCTATTTTTCTCATTTCTCATTTGAATCTTGGTTACAAAACCGACTACGTTATCCCACCTTACGCCATTCATTTTGCTTGCGTAGTAATTTTTGCCTCTTTTTCTTTTTTTGCCTTCATGTACAGCATCGAGTTGATGCTTCTTGGAAAAGGGGGTAACGACACCGTTGATGAACGAGCCGCTGTGGCTCATACTCGTTTTGGGCTGAGGAGAAGAAGAAAAACTTTTCGTTGCTCTAGTTCAGGTGAACTCCTGACTGTAGGTCTTGTTTTGCTCGTGACAATACTAAGCACTTCTCCCTCTGGCGATAAGTCAAACGCGTTATCATCGGGACTTTTACAGTCTATTTCATTAGCGCTTTCTGCTTCCAGAACCTCATCAGCAGGCTCACAGGCCATCAGACACGTCAGAGCTATCGCTGATTCATCACTGAAACAAAGGCCTCTCTAGAGCACATCCACGTCGTTCTGAGAGGAATAACGCTCGGGCAGGTTTTGGGACACCACAGTTTCTATTTCGAGCAGTCTGTAGAGTCCCTCACTCTCAATGCAGGCTCACGGCAAGCA
Organism: Rhipicephalus annulatus; assembly: GCA_013436015.1. Lineage (NCBI taxonomy): Eukaryota > Metazoa > Arthropoda > Arachnida > Ixodida > Ixodidae > Rhipicephalus > Rhipicephalus annulatus. Next base: position 226,409 of record WOVY01003804.1, read on the forward strand.
CACACTTGTATTTTTAAGTACTTGCTGTGCACACTCACGTTCTCCTGTGGTCACCTCATTTTTCACGGAGTAGGGATCAATATATTCAAACAATGCAGCTGAGTCCCGCAGTACGTTATCCTCGACTAATTCCTGAATGTTGGGTTTCCATTGCTCCTGATTACTGCCGCTGCTGTTCCCCATAACCGCTATTTGACCAGGCTTTTTGCAACAATGGCATACGACCATCTATCCAGCGTTAAACATCTGCCATTTATAGGAATGTTCTGAGCAGCTCACTTTAGACGTGAACTTAGCAGCACCGCATTTCTTTTTCTTGTCGAAGGATGCTATTTCTTTAATTGGGCTGTTTGAGGCCTGATAAACTGCTAAAGGCGATCGTCGTTTCTCGTTTACCCTTTGTTCTTCAGCCCATCTTTCGTTCTTTTGAACCTCCACCCAGCTTTTCTGGATCTCCTCATCTTCCGCCCCGCATTCCTGAATAGCGCTAATCAGCTGCAACTCTCTCTCTTATCTCCAATGTTAATTTCCAGCTCTTCACAAAGTAGCAAGAAGTCTCTTTGCTTTAGCTTCGTTACCCAATCCATCGTATTCGCGAGTGAGGACTTTTTTACCCCCCATGACGTTAGGTAGTGAACAAGTAAAGCCTACACGCACGGTAAAACACTGACAGTTTAGAACTTGAAAGCTGAAATAGAATATCTGTAACATATGGTATTGGTACAACTGAGGCTATACGCAAAGAAGATCACACACAAATTTAGAAAACTTCAAAAACTGAAACCTGGCAAAACTCAAAGAAAGTCAGGCACTAAATATATTGCTGACGCCCGAGTCAAGCATGGTTCATCCCGTTGCTGCTAACCAGTTGATGTGCTCTGGTTGGCAGCAGCATCCAACCGCTGCCATCTAGTTGATGTAGTCGGGGTTCTGCCCAGAGGACCGGAGCCAGCCAGAGTCTTGGGGAAATGTCGAGAGAGGAGCCTGGAGCTGTTAACAGTAACTTTTAATTACAATATTTACAGGTAGCGTGTCATCTAATGGTGGTAGCATCATGGAAGCTCTCGATGGAAGCATGATGGGAGTTTCTTGGAGCTTGTAGCAGCTTGTAGGGAGCGCCTTGGCGCTACCATTTTATGTTCCGGCCTTCCCAGGGTTCCCTGTAGGAAAAAAATGATGGAGGCCCGGACAGTCCAATGAAAATCGCCATCTTCGTCTGCGCCCCCAAAAAGGAAAGGTGAAACGCCTTCTTCATCTCCATTCGCGAAATGAGAAAGAAACATGTACACTTTTCCCATGGTCATAAAGAAAACACTGCACACCAAGCACGACACAGCACAGAAAGAACATTTGGAGTCCTACATGAAAGTCGATTTTGTACTCTTTTGCAGCGATGGGTCTGCGGCGCCAGGCCGATCAAACTGTAGAAACAGTGGCATTAGGCACCACGGAGAACGTGGGAAGTTCATCCGCAGATGGTTCCCAGTCGCTCGGCTTATTGTCCACGGTACTCCGATGAACAGAGACGTACAGAGATAACCACCCCTTTTAGGGCATTTTGACTTTAAACAGCCTTTCATAGGTCCCCAGTCGGTTAGCTAAGTTCAAAGGGTTCTACGAAAAGAGACGGCTGTACCACGAAATCCCAAGTATGGCTTGCGTGTCGTTGTCTCTTGTGGTTCTGCTCTGGGAGCGCTGTCCCGCAACCGTCTCACGCCCAAGCGGCGCTACATCAGGAAAGCCGATCATAACAATGCATAATGCAAGCTCCTGAATTGTTTTGCTCGCTTTCTTTTAAGCGTTCTACACCAGCAGCGAAACTCTTCTGCAGAAAGCCGGAATTTCTTTAGCAGCACAGCCTTAACTTTGTCATAATCACACGCGTCATTTGCTGGAAATTATGCAATCGTGTCCACTGCGTCGCAGGGCAAAACCATTAGTAGTTTTTGCGGCCATAAGTCACGATCAAACCCCATCCTCACGCAAGCTCTTTCCCAATTTACCAGAAACAATGAAATCTCCTCGGTCATTTTAGAAGGCGGAAAGAGGTCCCTCAGGATAACTCGCATATCTGCAAGAATCTGCGTTTTCTGTTCTCTGACCACTCTTCCACTTGTTCTCTGACCACTCGTAGCTCAAGCCCTAATTTTTCCAGCTCGCTCTCTTGTCTTCACGCTTCATCTCCAAGTCTGACAGTCACTCTTTCCTCGTATTCTCGTGCCATTTGCAAGTTTTCTTGAGTTACCTTCAAGCTCTCGAAAAGCTGCTCCTCGTGCACGCTGGACTCTTTAACCACCGCTATCAAGTGTGGCTTCCTTTGTATTGTCACCACCTTGATCTCCAACTCCTCACAGAAAAATACTAAATTCGGTTCCCTTAACTTGTTAAAACTCATGGCCCAGCCCAGGGTGAAATTCCCTTCAAACTGCCGTGAAGGTACTGCTAAGCTACACTATCCTTCACAAAACAGCAGCTAATCTACCCCTTAGGACAAACCTCATCATGTATCCAAGGCACCTGGCAGATCTCTACAGAAAGTGAGCACTCACCTGCTTCAGCACCGTTAAGAAACACGAACCTGTTCCCGGTGCTGCCAACCAAATGATATGACCAAGCAGCGGGCTACAGTCACCCATGTGCCCAGGAAGGTAGAGTCCTCTCGAGGCTTTTTCACGACACAATTACAAAATTAATTTTCATATATTAAGTTGTCATAACACTAGGCGTCGAGAAGCGCCTTTACACCACGCACGTTCGCCCGTAACAAAGGCCCAAGAGAGAGAGAGTTCAGCTGATGAGCGTCTCTTGCACTACCAGTCCTCAGTCATCAACCGTATTGCTAAACTTGTCTTGCGGATTGAAGCAAATTAAAAATTTTCCGCTTTTCAAATTAGGCGTTAACGGTTCGTATTCATTTCTGAACCGAGAAAATTTTTAATGAGTTTCGGTCTGAGTGCATACAGCTCACATGTTGAAAAAAGCAGCAAGAACATTTAAACTTTAACAGTCACAGCATTGTTTCAAATTACTCACTCGCAAAAAGCGTAACTGAATTTGATAATATATTTTCTTCTGATGCCCGACCTCTACCTTACAGATGTCTAAAAGGCTTAATATAAGACTATTTACTGTGAGACGAAGTCAGGTATGATGGAGCAACAGTGGTATTTTCAGCACAGGTACGCGAGTCAGCAGCCGAACGTGCGACAAGAGAATATGATGATCACGATGATAATTTTGCGCAGGTGAAGATGATGAGCAACACAGTCAGCGCTCGCGCTATTTTCCCCCTTAAGGAAAGTACACAGCAAGACGTTCATTTAGTAAGGGTACAAGCGCCGAATATAAGATATGAGGCGAGACACATAGGTGGTCTCGGTGTTACGATGACGGTGATCATAAGCCGAATGAACCGGAGCGACGTGATTATTCACGGTCGATTTTTGTCAAAGCACGGTGTAAGGACCCAGGTGTGTGTGAACAAACTTTTCACAGAGGCCGCGTGTGCGAACAGGTGTCCAGAGGAGCACCTCTTCGCCGGGGTAGAATGACACAACTCGACGTGTCGCAACAAAACAAGCATTTTGCTGGGCCTGAATGTTAGAGGTGTTGGCGAGCGCGATTGTTTGGCAGTGGTTGATACGGGCAGCAAACTCTTTGGGAAGGGAAGCAGATGGTCCTGACGGCGTGGACAAGAAGCTGGTCTCTAGAACAAAATATGGTGCACAGCCATACACAAGGGTAAACAGGCTGTAACTTGTAGTGCGTTGAATGGCAGTGTTATAGGCAAATGTGACAAGAGGTAGTATTGGGTCCCAGTTATTGTGATCGGGCTGGACATAGATTAAGTTCGTGTCCGAGAAAGTTCTACGAAAACGCTAGCTGAGATCTTTTGTTCCCGGATAATATGCCGAGGTGGTCTTTAGGGTGCATAATGTTAGAGGCATGTAGGGCTTCAGCGAGCACGTGAGTAAGAAATGTCTTGCCGCGGTCACTCAGAAGAACATGAGGGGCGCCGTGGCGCAAGATAATGGCGTGGAAAACGAAGTCGGATACTTCGAAGGCAGTGCCAAAAAAAGAACTGTCGTCTTAGATGGTCCACGGCAGTAACAATCCAGCGGTGACCGGTACGTGAAAGCGAACAGGGTCTATGTAGGTCAATGCCGACATACTCTAAGAAAGCAGACGGGCACAGGAGAAATCGTAGAGGACCGGCGAAAAGAGATGTTGAAAGTTTTTGGCACTGACATGACGAACGAAAAGCGACGTATACTGGAAAACACAAGTGGAGAGGCCAGGCAAGAAGCAGGCAGCCTTGATGTGATTGCTGAATTTATGAAAGCCCAAGTGGCCAGCCAGTCGTCGGGTCGTCATGAAAAGCTTCTAGAACACACAGTCTAAGTTTGTGAGGTATGACCGGGACTCATAGGCTACCGACAGCATAGTAAACTTGCCGAAGTAGCATCCCACCTTGAAATTTCAAACGCATGGGTTGCTGTCGTAGGCGGCTATTGGCAACACGAGTCAAGCCGATATAGCCGATAGATGATTGTACGGCAGTATGTGTCTGTACGTAGGAGCGAGGTGAGGCCAGCGGACTGAAAAAGGTCATCCGGAGAAGTGAACTCGATAGGACTAAGACTGGTCACCTGCGAGGTCTCTTGGCTGGGAGGTGCCGTGGAGCAGGTAGATGCGTCATGGTTATTTTACAACTTACAGCGTGACAAACGCCATCATCTTGGTGCTTTTGATCCGACCAGTATGTGACACTGTAGTCATACTCCTGCAATCGGAGCACCCAACGACCGAGGTGTCCTGACTAGTTCTTCAAAGAGGACAACCAACCGAGTGCATGATGGTTCGTCACAATCGTGAAACGGTGACAGTATAAACAGGGGCAAACTTTTTCCACGGACCACGTGATAGCGAGACATTCTTGTTCAATAATGCTTTAGTTTCGTTCTGTTGGAGAGAGAGAGTACGGCTCGCGTAAGCTACGACTTGCTTTTGCGAAGCCTGTACACGCTGCAGCAGAACAGCGCTGATTCGATGCTGACTTGCGGTAGTGTGTAATATAGTAGAGGCCGTGGGATTGAAATGATGAAGAACTGACCCTGATGTGATGCATTGCTTCAGGGTCTAGAAAGCAGCTTCACAGTCCTCTGCACAAATAAATTATGCGCTTATGGTAAGGGGTATGTGCAGAGGAGGCGCAATAGGGGTGAAATCACAGACAAACCAGCGGAAGCAGGTTGCTAAGCCAAGAAAGCTGTGAAGGTCTTTAGCATGGTGGGCTTGAAAACGTGCAACACAGCGGACACCTCGTAAGCATAAGGTTCGGTGCCAAGCTTGCTGACAACGTGACCTAACACTTTGATGCTGTGGCTCGCATAATGAAACTTGGTATTTAGCTGCACACCGGCTTGGGCTAGACCTATGAGTATCTCGTCTAGACGTTCTAAGTATTTCGAGAAGCTGGATTAAAATGACGATGTCATCCAGGTAACAAAGACAGGTCTTCCATTTTAGGCCCTGCAGTGGTGAACCCCTCTCACAGTAGTTCTGGCTCTAATGTCGTGTTGTAGGTGGTAAGACTGGCAAGACTACATGAAAACTGCACTAAACAGCAGGCGCTAGTGATTCTTCGGAAAATTCAGTGCTGATCAGAGACAACAACTGCGTCACCGCCAATGGTATCACTCGACCCAATTGTGATAGGACGCTCTTGGAATAGAGGAAGTAAAAAATCTGCAGCTATTACAAGGTGAGCCAACGAGAAATCGTAAGCTCAAGAATGCTCAGTGTAGATAATCCGAATAACGGGCGGACCGCAAAAATGACAGTGGAAGCAGCTGACAGGAAATCCGAGCCCAATATAATCGGAAGAGCGCAAGAAGGAATCACAGTAAGTAGTATATGGTGGCGAATTTCGTCAATAAGAACATGAACAGTGAACTGTCCAACAGGGTAAATTGGGTTGTAGTTACTACCAGATAATAAGAGACTAAGATACAGAGTTTGGACTTTTTGTAAACAATGACGTAGTTCGCGACTTATGGCTGAAATGGCAGCTCCAGTGTTCACAAGTGCATCAACCGAAACTGCTTTCTACACAAATAGTCTGTAAATTTGCAGGGAACGCAGGAGGAATTGTGACACTTCGGCAATGCACAGTCTTTCCTCCAAAAACTGAAGATACTAGTGATTGAGTGACTGTCGAGGGGCATAAATGCAGAACGCAAAGGCAATGTAGTATGACGAAAGGGTGACGGTAAATAATGGTGGGGTGAGTGGGAAGAACGAGGGTCACTGTGGGACAGAGGGTGTGAAGGCGATCGACGTGACGAGGAAATGTAGGTTCCTGTAGAGTAGAGGTTGAACCTTGGAGCCTGGTCAAGCTCATACGAAAAATAATCTGGTCATTTATCTGGCTGGCGCCAACGGCAAAAGCAGAAGATATGTCCTTGTTTGCCGCAGTAATAGAAGTCGCGGTGCGTAGGGTGCCAGGCAAGAAAGCATGGTTGTAATGGTGCCTTGGCTGCGATCACAGCCAAACTGTCGTATGGGACGTTCGTAGGTACAGGAGAAATTGGCGTTGGAGATCATGAGACGACTTCGGTATCCGTAGGCACATGCCAGAACGCAGGGGGCGGGCACGTGCGGCGCTCGCCACCGATGCCAATTCGTTCTTGATGATTTCCCGCAGGTTATGAGGAGGATTGCGGACAGATGAAGTAGTTAAGCTGGAACGAACAAGGCTCTGAAGTTCCTCTTTGATTATGATGCGGATTGTAGCACGTCGCTCATGCTCGACAGTAAGCCGAGTGTCACTGGAGGCTTATGGAAGGCGCATTTAATAGAGTGCGTGCAGGCGCTAGCAGGTGGCATTGATGTCCTGAATGGTTGTCGTGCTCTACTTGACAAGAGCAATAAAGGTGACGGAGTTGATGCCTTTTTGTACAAGATGAATAAAATTGGCTTCCGGCATGTCACTTTGGGCGTGGCTGCAAACAGACGCAACGGCTTCAATATACGATGTGTAGGTTTCATCAGGCCCGCAAGTTCAGCTGCACCGCAAGTTCTGCGTGATCAGGAAAGCCACGTTCGTGGTTATAGTATTACGTCTTAGCGATGTCCTTGAGATCAAAGAGAACATGGCGCAGATTGTGTGCCTCATCCCTGTAATTGCAAGCACTGGTGTGGTCGTAACTGCCCAGCCATTTTTCTACGTCCTCCTTGTGAAGGAAAGAAAATATTGGAGGGTCTCACTACAAAGTACTCACGGTGTGGTGATGACGAGCAGGCTGAGTGGGTGTGTTGGGGGTGGCAGGGGGTGTGTCGTTCGGCGCCATCACTGCTGGCAAGCACTGCCGTCGGCCAGACAGGAGCTCCAGAAATGAGCGGAAGAGTAAGAAGAGGTTGCGTTTCCAGCAAGCTCCACTACTTGTGAGACGACGTCAGGTACGACGGAGCGACTGTTGTTTGTTCAACTCAGGAACCAAACACGCGGTGAGAGACTACGATGACGATGATCACTGATTTTTATGCACAGGTGAAGATGATGAACTACACGATCAGCGCTCACACTACTTCAATTGAGAATGGTTAACATTTTGCTACGAATGCATTCATGTTTGAAGAAAAAGGGAGGGCCGGAATTTTCTCAGAGACATTGTCTTGGTAATTCGCAGTACATCTTCTGGATTAAGTTTCTAAATATAAAGCAGAGCTTTTGTCAATTCATTTGGCCCTAACAAAACACCTTAACAATAATTCGGCAGTTGTTACTGTTAATGATTCACTGTCTGTATGTATATACATAGCCTCAGCCTCTTTATTTGAGTATTCCCCTTGGAATGCTTTCGCTTCTTTATTACAAAAACACATGGGTGCAGTGCAGTTGGTGTGAGTGGCAGGTCACTGAGGCATATAAATAAATAAAATGGCTGACGTACTGTTGCGGTCGTCTCTAGATGGTTCTCTAATGTTAATTGTACCTGATACCAGTTTTGTCACAGACCCTGAGTTCGAAAAGAGTTTTTACTTTTAAAATGAATGAAAATTAGATTGCCAGTTCATGATTACGGTCAAATTTATTTTGCTTGGAATTGCAAATAGTGCCCCCTCCTCCCAAATAGGAAGTTTGCACCACAACCCTTCGATGCCGAATTCCACCTTTTAATTTTTCTTGATTCAGGTCGGTCAGGTGCCATATTTTTTCTGCTTTTGCTGTCAAGAGCTAGAAAATATTGATAATTTTTTAACTTATCTGCCGACGTTTCACAAGCCACAAAAACGTTTAGAAACTATAATAAAAAACTGAACATTACCTTGTATTGTGATATTATCTTTTTTCCTAAAGCTTCTTTTCTAAGCCACAGCAACAACAGCGTCTGCGTAGCATTTTGTGAATTTGTCAGAGTCACGAGTCCAAAATGTAGATGGGAGCAGACAGAAGGAAACAACGTTGTGGGATGATCAGGGTGAACAGCGGAAGTGCCTCAGATTCGCTGGCCAACGTATCGATAGGAGGACCTAATATTTTTAAAGGCGCCATGTCATGGCGTGCTAGTGTTAAAGTGGTTAGCGGTGACGTCATCTCCTGGTGGTGGGGTGTGTCCCTGTTGATAATCGTCGTCATAAAACAAGAAAAATATAAAGTAAAGGAAGTGTAGTCCTCGCTTCACTTCAAATCAGGTGGTATCGTTCAAAAATGATATTGATTTGATTGATTAGTGGGGTTTAACGTCCCAAAACCACTATTTGATTATGAGAGACGCCGTAATGGAGGGCTCCGGAAATTTATACCACCTGGGGTTCTTTAACGTGCATCCTAATCTGAGTACACGGGCCTACAACATTTCCGCCTCCATCGGAAATGCAGCCGCCACAGCCGGGATTTAATCCCGCGACCTGCGGGTCAGCAGCCGAGTACCTTAGCCATTAGACCACCGTGGCGGGGCTACAAAAATGATATAGGGGAGTGGAAAAATAAACGCAAACTTGGAACGCTGTGCAGCAGAAGTTGAGGCCACTCCAGACATGAACAAACAAAAAACCTAAAGCTTCCGAGCCGGCAGACGGTCGCCACGTCCGGCCACTACAAAGACTTGTTGATAGCGGTTTACTCCTCTCCCCGAACACCTATGAATGGGACGCACATCTAGAAAGCAGTTACAAACGGCAAACGGAAGGAGAAGCAAGTGGCCTGGTTTTAAACGCCAAGATGTCGAAGTTAAGTGATACTTGATGGGATTTAAAGTTAAATATGCTTTGAGTATCCCCGTAGGTGGCCCACTTAGCACAATGGATTTAGGAATTTGTTGGAATGTTGGCTGACAAAAGGGGATATTGAGAATGCAAAAGAAATCAGCAACGAGTAGAGATACACACGAAAAAAGGAAGGGGGGAAGGCGGAAGGAAGGGCGTACGTAGAATATTAGGGTAAACAGACGGAAAATAGGTAGAAGAAAAGGAGAGATGAAAGATGCAGAGAACTTTCTGGGTTGGCAATGCCCTAATTATGCGCGGTGTAGGAGACTTTAGAAGCGAAGAAAGAGGAAATACAGCAGTGTTTTTACGGTTCTAGAAAATAAAAACTTCGATGTTGTATGTAGGTACATTCTAAAGCTATGTTTCAAATTGAAAAAAAAATGAAAGGGAACATTAATAGTGCGGTATGCAGTGTAAGAGCGGTACAATGTAGTACCGGTTAAGTCTAGTTAAAAGTTACAGGTACTTTTTTGGAATTCAATGTAGGTATTGACAGTACTCATTGTGATATTGTTAAATACACTTCGATGCAATGTTGTGCACTCAGTCGGGATAAGGTTAGCTCAACTAAAACTTAGCTTTTGGGGATAAGAATATTCGTATATAAAGCGGTAACATCTAGTGTGACGAGAGCGGTGTATTGCGGTAGAGTTACAATTTAAATATTTCCCTCAATTAATCTCATTACGTAATGTGTATCTTGCACAAATGACGGTAATGGATTTTGAATTACACTTCCCTATTACAAAAACAGCGTGATGCCAGTACGTTTTTTGGCACTGGTACACGCTTGAGACACTGGTACACGCTAGTAATCACTGGCACTTCGCTGGGCGCACTGGGAAAAAGCTGTGTCGCACTGGTAGCTGCGCTGGCTCAACTACTGTGATGCTCGTGTGCACTGCGAAGTGCTGGAAGCGCTGGCATTTTCAATGGCAAGCGCTGGTGAATACTGGAGCACGCACTGTTTCAACCAGCGCACCTGCAGCGGGCATGCTTTTGTAGCTCGTGTCGTGAGTCGTTTCGGTGTCGTTGAAATTAAAACGCTTGATTTGACGGCAGGGAGAGATGCTACCCTAACACATACCGAACATACGTAAATTTTGCGGCACCCGTACGCAGCGCAAAAACTATACTGCACCTTTTTCGCATATGCCCGCACGTAAACCAGCGATATTCGCAACATCCGTGCATTGCTGTAACGATTCCAAGTTGCAGTGTTTGTAAGCCTGGAGCTGCACACCACATCTAACAGAAACAGAAAATTCTTGTTGCCGCACAGTTGACCGAACGTTAATGAGCTCTCTCGATCGCTTCGCGAGGTTTCCCAGCGGAGGCGTGAAAAAACGTTGTCGTTCGATTCCACCACACCGCATAAATGTATGTCTGGCCATGCTAATCCTTCTACGTATTTTAGGTAAGATTTGGAAATGTTCCGAAGCTCAAATGCAGAATCTTCAACCATACCAACACATAGCGTCGAGAGTGGTCTTACCCAGTGCCCGGCCCAGCCAGCATTAAACCTGTCGCGCCAGCCACGTTGGTATATATGTTACCGGCGCTTCTTGCTTCGTGTACACACAACTTTAAAATGTGAGAATTACTGTGAAGTATAGTTTACACATCCATGAACCTAAATCAACTACTTTGTCTTGTGTCGATGTTGGCACAAGGAGCGCTGACGATTGAACATCGCGCTTTCAGCTACCCAGGCTGTCACCGAAAGCTGCCGGCCTCACTTTACCTGTACTTCTCCGCTGGTATGTAACAACACGCAATTTTCAGTTGGTAATTTGGTACGCCTTCATGAACTAACTCCCCGGCGTACGTCTTCAGCGGATTGCATTGTATTTCTATAAGTGTTTTTTAATTGTTGGTATTGATATAACTGCATATATCTGTACACTGGTACGCCCACTGTATACTGCCAGCGGAGGCCAGAAAAACGGCTGTCACTCAGCATCGCAACTCCATAAAAGCATTTCTGGCATTGATTGACCTTCCACTTATTTCAGGTACAGTTTTGATAACAGTTAGAAATATTTCGAAGCTCAAATGCAGAAACTTCAAGCATTGCAACTCAGCTGCTTCGAAAGGAGCCTTACCCAGTGCCCCGTCCCAGCGAGGCCTTCGGGCCACCCGCGTCGGCGTACCTGCTGCCGGCGCTTTTTACAGTAGGTAGGCACAATTCTAAAGTGTAATAATAACTGCAAAGTACAGTTTAGATATCTGTGAGCCTAAATCGACCATTTATCCGCGTGTGCGGTGACCGCACAAGGAGCGGCGACGATCGATGTGACGTGCTTTTAGCAACGTAGGCTGTCACCGAAAGCTTCCTTCTGAGCGCAGGAGCCGGTACTTCTCTGACTGGTACGTAAGAGCACGCAATTTTGAGTTGGTAATTTCGTACGCATTAGTGAAGAAACATACTGGCATACTTTTTCAGTGGATTGCACTAGTAATTTCTTCGGTGGTTTTAGTTGCAGGTATCGATATAACTGCAAATATGTGTACTGCTACATCGTCGCTTGCGCGAAAAAAAAAGCCCAATATTCACTCGTGTGCATAGATATCTACCAAACAAGACATGTGAATCATCTGTACTTGTTGACCAGTCGCAAGTTCTAGAACCAGCTATCAAAAAAAAAAAACTATCGGCAGCAACAGTTGACAATCTGTGGCTGCTCCTCCAGTCAATTTGAGATTATTAAAGAGTTAAGATGCAGATGCTTCAAAAGTACTTCGTGCTCTTGCTAATATCTGCACGTCATTCGGTGCCCGGAATCCATTAGTAACTGTCGAATGAAGAGGCAATCGTTATTTGGAAAGGAATTGATTGATTGATTTGTGGGGTTTCACGTCCCAAAACCACCATTTGATTATGAGAGACGCCGTAGTGGAGGGCTCCGGAAATTTTGACCACCTGGGGTTCTTTAGCCTGCACCCAAATCTGAGTACACGGGCCTACAACAATTCCGCCTCCATCGGAAATGCAGCCGCCGCAGCCGGGAATCGAACCCGCGACCTGCGGGTCAGCAGCCGAGTACCTTAGCCACTAGACCACCGCGGCGAGGCTTGGAAAGGAATATTGTGTCAGTCTTGACTGAACAACTTGCAAACCTAAAGTTAAACGGCATGTTCTTTGGATAAATAGTCGTTGAACAACATCATTACCTCGTTCTGGCGTGGCGTATTGGCTAGCGTACTCGGTTAAGGATCAGAAGATAGCATGTTCAAATCCCTTCGAGCGGTGTGTTTATTTTTTCAACTATTTATTTTATTTTTATGGTGAATTTGTGAATGCGAGCTGTTTTATTTATATATTTATTTATTTAGACCTAATAGACATCCCCGTTTTAACCCTGTGAAGCCATTTTGCGCTGAGTACTGGGACGCTTGCTCTCCAGCGTTCCAGTGCCCACGCTGGGACGTTGACCGGAGGAGAGCCATACTAGGCCCGTAATCAGGCATAGCGCTGGACGCTGGTACCCAGTGGCGCTGGTTTTTGCAATAGGGTTTGAAAGTGGTTCAGAAATATGGAGAGGTTCTCGGTTGTAGTGTTGTTTGATACTATTAGGCACCCTGAAATATTGGTACTGTATAATTCTGCGCACGGCATTTTGCGAATTATGGGAAGGAGATAGAACCACACCGCTGCTTTGCTGCTTGGTTTTTAAATTTGAACTCTGATGAAGCTAATGTTAATCCACCAAAAAAGATCTAAGCTGGTTGGTAATTGTGAGTGTGTTTTGCTCAATTGCATGGTTGTCCAATATACGATAGTAATCAGAGTTTTTCTGTTGTCTGTAAGCTTTGTGCTTGTACTTCTCTCTTGGCCCGATTACTATGTTTCCTCTCTAATCAACCATCTTATTCATAATGTCTTCACGTGACTTGAGGGTAGAAATAATGTGACTTTCTGAAGCAGGCAAGTTCTCAGGTTTTATAGCTGTTTTAGATTGATTTATTATTTCGGTAGTAATAGCTTTAAGGGATTGGTCAAATTCAACTGCTTGTTATGGTCTAGGGGTAAAGGCAGACTGCGCCCTGAGTGATGTAGTATCTATTCTAGTTTCGTCGTTTTCGTCGAAAAAAAGTGTAATGTGATCGTCGTGACAATTCGGAGAGATCTCTGCGAAGCTTAGATTCGTTTATTGTATTGTTAATAGCATAAAAGTTTAGACCTTAACTGAGGACGTCCCTTTCCTCTCGACGTAAAGACCGTGAATGTCTGCGACATTGGTCTGCTTTGGGATTTTGTATGGATGTGTCAGCTGTGCGTTGTACTTTTCCGTTTGCGCAGTAAGTTATTTGCGTGACGAGGGTGGGTGCTCGGCGGAAGGATCTTCGATTTTAAGTCATTTTCTCAATCTCCTTCTGGTTCGTCTTTTTTGTTTTCTTTTTCTTTGAATTTTTCCAGAGCTCTTTTTTTTCATTTGTGGTTAAGGGTATATTGTCACGGGTGTGTAAATACTTATTCAGTGGAGCAGCTGAAAGGGCACCTAATGAAGGAAGATGACGACATTAATGCTGTGGGGCTCAGCCTGGGTTGCCCTGTTGTCTGGCATTCCGTGCGCCTAGTGCACTGTGATTGCGCTCTCCTACAAACACACGAAACCCAAAGAAATACTCCCTGCAACATCTTTTTTGTCGGAGTGCTGGGTAATATACTGACTCTGGATCTCAGTAGCAGACGCCACCTTCGTCCAACCACGATGCCTGAAGGCAGTTCACCGTCAGTCCATTCTACTCCTGCTCCGACACTTGCCATTTCTTCCCATCTTCTAGATACTGGCACATTTTGCGGAATTGAAAAAAACTTAACTTAACGAATTCCTCGCCTGATACGAGTGCGTGAGTGAGCCCAACAGGTGGGATGAGACGCTCATCGTTGGTGTAGTGGGAAAGAGGGAGAGAGACAGTATCTAGTTGGAGCACTTGAAAGACGACTACGACGAAGAGCTGAGATCGGGACAGTGACTGACGCCTCTTGAAGCAGGCAGTTAGTTTTATTCAATAAACCCCCTTATAATCTGGTGGAAGGTCTGGGTTGTCTTCGAAGCTGGAACTACGAAGTCGCACCTTACCTGCAGTGCCAGCAATCCCAGAAAAAACCTCCACCCAAGGTACCTCGTAAATTCCCGCCTCTAAGTGTCCCGGCGTGTGGCCACTGCGTCACCCACCGATCTTCAGCGGCACTGACGGCCAAGACGTTGAGGAGTGGCTGGCTCTTTACCACAAGGTGAGCGCAGCGAACAAGTGCGATGATGCCGCTAAGCTGACCTATGTAAGCTTTTACTTGTCCGGCGTCGCTAGTCTCTGGTTGCGCAATCACGAAGCCGACATTGCCAGCTGGGATTCATTCAATGCCTCCTTTTTGCAAGTCTTCGACCGCCCTGCTGTGCGAAAACTCCGCGCAGAACAACTACTTCGTGAGCGTGCTCAACAGCCAGGAGAGTCCGTTACCAGCCACATTGGAGACGCTGTTGACTTGTGCAAGCGGGTAAACCCAGCAATGCTCGGAGCTGACAAAATCACACAAATCCTCAAGGGCATATGCGGTGACGCATTTCAAATGTTGTTAGACAAGGACCCACAAACCATTGCCGAACTCGTCAGCTTGTGCCAGAGTTTTGACGAATTGCGCAAGCAATGCGCCCAAACACGGCGCTTTCTGGAACAATGTGATTCGATCACGGCCTTGACTCTCGGAGACCAGAACGACATGTTGGCTCGCATAAAGCAGTTCGTGCGTGGGGAGGTTGCTCGGCAGCTCTCCATTTTATCAAGCGCGCCCGAGCCAGCACAAACGCATCCTTTGGCCCCAGATCATCTGGTCCCGGCCATAAGGCATGTCATACAAGATGAGGTAACGGACGCTTTGCCTTTCGCTCGTTCACCACCTCTGGAGGCCACACCCTTGACGTATGCGCAAGTCGTTGCAGCCAGAGCACCTCGACAGGTCACTTATGCTACCTCACCAATTCCTGTTCGGCCATAACCAGTTCCATTCAGCCGGCCGATTGCAGCGTTCCGAATCCGTGCCGCACCGCAGAGAACCGCCCGATTTGCTATTCTTGCGGTTACGCAGGACATGTGGCTCGCTTATGCCGCCGCCGCTCTCTCGTTCAGAGCGACAAGATGCAAAGATCATCGCACGACTCTCGGCGCTTTAACAACACGGCACGTCAACAAGGATCCTCTTCACCCGACCGCCCTCCCTCAGGCAGTCACCGATCTCCATCTTCCCGACGTCGCTCCTTGTCGCCTATGCGCCGTTGACCCTTCCCTTCAGACGCGGAAAACTAGATGCCGCAGTTCCGGAGGCACGAACTGCGTCGTCGTCGAAAGAATAAAGTCCTCGCATTGCCCCGACAAACCTCATCGAAGTTTTTGTGGATGGTTACCGTACCCTTGTGCTTGTGGACACTGGTGCTGCCGTTTCAGTAATTGATTTAAAACTTTGCCACCTGGTTCGGAAGGTTACCACGACGCCAAAGGGGTTGTCCCTCTGTACTGCCAGTGCTCACCATATTCGACCATTAGCTGCCTGTACCGCCGTCATTCTCATCCAAGATGTTCTGTATACCATTGAATTTCTTGTGCTACAGGCGTGTCCTTTTGATGTGATCCTTGGCTGGGATTTTCTGTCTTGTATACATGCGGCTATCGACTGTGCTCGTGCTGAAATAGCCTTCTCTGTGTTGTGTGCCTCGTCTCCGGAATTTCCGTTGAACAAGCTGTTTGTCGCTGACGACATCGACATACCACCGGCTAGCGCAGTCTTTGTTCCCGTATCTTGGGCCGATGTGTGTAAGCCTGCAGTGTTGTTTACGCCTTCCCGAACATTCCAAAGTCGCAAGAGCCTCGCGTTGCTGTTTGTAGTTCTAGATATTTCGGCGGGCGCTACCAATTTGTCACAAATTCCTTGCCGTCTCCCACAACCTTGCGTCGCGTAGAATGTATTGGAGCATTCCATGACTTAGACGTTTCCTCCATCTTCGACCTTGACGGTGAAAGCGATTTGCAGCTTAATGCATTGACGCCATCTGCCCAATTAATTGTCCACGAAAATAATAAATTCTTTGGCCCCTCAATTGATGGCGAACCTGAAGAACCACATCGCAAAAAGCTTCTAAACTTCTTCACCAGTTTCGTGGCTCGTTCGATTGC
Source organism: Rhipicephalus annulatus (assembly GCA_013436015.1). Lineage (NCBI taxonomy): Eukaryota > Metazoa > Arthropoda > Arachnida > Ixodida > Ixodidae > Rhipicephalus > Rhipicephalus annulatus. The sequence goes on from WOVY01003804.1 coordinate 242,855, forward strand.
CAGCAGACGTCCTTAGGCCGAACGCACACTGTTGTGCATCATTAACACCGGCTCCCAAGCGCCTCTGCGACAGCGTCCCTATCGCGTATCTCCTACGGAGCGTCGTGTAATCACCGAGCAAGTGGCCGAAATGCTTCAACGTGGCGTCATTCGGCCGTGCAGCAGTCCGTGGTCTTCACCTGTGGTCCTTGTGAGGAGAAATGACGGCTCGATTCGCTTTTGCGTCAATTACCACCGTTTAAACAAAGTCACGATTAATGACGTATACCCTTTGCCGCGCATCAATGATGCCCTGGACTGCTTGCAAGGCGCTGAATTCTTCTCATCACTAGACCTATGGTCCGGTTATTGGCAGGTCTCCATGGCACCATCAGATCGTCCAAAAACTGCTTTTGTGACGCCCGATGGGCTATACGAATTTAATGTAATGCCCTTCGGCCTTTGTAATGCGCCAGGCACATTCGAAAGGATGATGGATGGCGTCTTGCGTGGGCTAAAATAGAAGACATGCCTATGGTACTTGAATGATGTCGTTGTTTTATCCCCTGGTTTTGACAGCCATCTCCAACGTCTCAGCGAAGTTTTGAGCTGCCTCACGAGCGCAGGCCTTCAACTAAACATTGAGAAGTGCCACATTGGAGCTCGGAAACTCACAATACTTGGTCGCGTTGTCTAAAAACAGGGCGTTCTCCCAGACCCAGAGATGCTTCATGCTGTCGCTGAGTTCCCGCAGCCTACGACTGTGAAAGCGCTTTGCAGCTTTGTCGGACTATGCTCTTACTTTCGCCGCTTTGTGAAGAACTTTGCTTCGATAATCGCGCCACTGACACAGCTGATCTCTGGCGATGGACACCTCTTATTGGTCGCCAGCATGCGCTGATGCTTTTGCAACATTACGCCATCTCCTTACTTCAACAACTATTTTACGCCAATTCGACCCTACTGCTCAAACCGAGGTGCACATGGATGACAGTGGCATAGGACTTGGCGCTTTCCTTGCTCGACACAAACCTGGCTTCTCGGAATATGTAGTTGCGTATGCCAGTCGCATCCTAACCAAGGCTGAGCAAAAATACTCAGTTTCCGAAAAGGAATGTTTGGCCATTGTTTGGGCATTACAAAAATTTCGTCTTACTTATATGGACGCCCATTCGATGTAGTTACAGATCACCATTCACTCTGTTGGCTCGCTTCATTGAAGGATTCTTCGGGCCGGCTTAGAAATTGGGCGCTAAGTTTACAGGAATTTGATATTCATGTCATTTACCGCTCAGGCCGCAAGCACACCGACGCAGATGCTCTTTCTCGTTCGCTCTTCCTTCAGCCGTTGCACCTGTTTCCTTCGCCGAAGCTACCATCGGCAGCATCGATACCGCTGACATGCCTTCGGAACAACGCAAGGACCCTTGGATAGCCTCGATCATCGACCGTTCTCTCCTCGTCTTCGGTGACACCACGCCAGCGTTTACATCGTGCACTACGTCGGCAAATTCCCCATTATGCAATACGGGATGCCATGTTGTACCGTCGCAACTATCAGCTGGATGGTAGGAAATAGCTTCTTGTTATACCTCGCCATTTGCGCTCCAACATGTGCGCGTACTTCCACGCAGACCCTCAAAACGCGGACGCTGGCGTTTTGAAAACATACGACCGGCTTCGTCAGTGATTTTTCTGGCGTGGAATATACTCGTACGTTTGCTAGTACATACGCTCCTGCACTGAGTGTCAGCGACGGAAAACAACTTGTCATGCCTCTGGCGAATTACAACCATTGCCGTGTCCAGCTCGGCCGTTTGATAGAATCGGCATCGACAGCTACGGCTCACTACCTTGTACTCCTGCGGAAAATCGCTGGATTATTGTGGCCGTTGGCCACCTAACCTGTTACGCTGAAAGCGCCGCTTTGCCAGCCGCTGCTGCTCGTGATGTCGCCTTGTTCATCTTGCGTAGCTTTGTCCTTCGCCATGGCGCGCCACGTGAGCTGCCTAGCGACCGTGGCCGTGCATTTCTATCGCAAGTCGTCCAGGAGCTTCTCAGTGGGTGCAATATTGTTCATCGCACCACTACAAGCTATCACCCACAGACAAACGGTTTGACAGAGCGTTTTAACCGCATGCTCGGTGATATGCTTTTTACGTACATATCCTCCGACCATTATAGTTGAGACTTGGTGTTCCTTTCGTGATGTATGCGTGTAACACGGCCACGCAAGCAACTACAGGGTTTTCACCTTTTTTTCTACTGTACGGACGTGAGCCCTCTTCTACGCTTGACACGATACTTACTTACCGCCCAGATGCTTCAGAATACCGCCCAGCCTCTGAACTTGTTCAGTGTGCTGAAGAGTGCCGCCAATTAGCGCGTTCATTGACGTCCGTCGCCCAAGGTCTCCAAAAAGAATGACTCGGTTGGCTTTCGGTTCCATCCCAGTCCCCCAGCCTCTCCCGAAAGTTTGCACCCAAGTACAATGGTCCATACCGCATCGTTCAATGCACGTCACCGGTCAACTACGTCGTCGAACCAGTGAAACCTGCCGAGGACAGACGATGCCGTGGTCGTGAGACAGTCCACATCGGCCGCTTGAAACCTTACTATGATCCCCTTGTGCTTGCTTCGCCGTGAGTCACCAGGATGGCTCCTCTTCACCACCGGGGCAAATGTAGTGGGGAAGAGGGAGACAGACAGTATCTAGTTCGAGCACCTGAAAGACGACTACGACGAACAGCTGAGCTTGTGACAGTGACTGGCGCCTCTTGAACCAGGTAGTTGGTTTTATTCAATAAACCCCCTTATATTGCCAATGTTCTTTTCTACCTACGGGGTACGGCACGCGTGTGGTATGCGACCCACGATAAGACCTTACTAGCTGGCACATGCGCAAACAGTAGCTTCGCAATTGGTTCGGCCCGTCTCTTACTCGACAAAATGCAGCCAGACAGGAACTCTCTTCGCATGTTCAATCATCCACTGAATCATACGTCGCCTACACTCAAGGCGTAGTCGCCAAGTGCCGCAAGTCTGACAAAGACATGTCAGAGGCACACAAAGCCAACAATGAGTTGAAGGGCATAGCCGAGGACGCCTTCAACATCCTCGTGTGTAAGGATTGTGCCACAATTGACTCCATCATCACCGAATGTCGGCGCTTTGAGCAAGCTAAAAACACGTGGATTACTCAGCGCTTCAACCGCCTTCTCAACCTGCTGAGACTTCCTCGTGTGAAGAATCTGTGCAACTACGCCGAAACGCGAATTCTTCCATCATACGGATTGTTCACTAGGAGATAGAAGCCATGGCTCCTACTACCTGTATGCCACCTGCGCAAGACCACTTAGCAACCGTTTCACGAATTCAAGCTGTCTTCCGGCAAGAGTTTGCCAACATGAGCGTGCTACTGTCCCCATTCACGTGTCTTGCGCTCCAGCGCATATAGACACCCGCCCGCAACGATCACAACGCCGACCCAATTATTGCAGCATCCTCTTCGACTCCACGATTCCCCCACAATACTAGAATCTTTCTGAAAGGCGCACCAATGACGATTCACCGGTTTGTTTTTCTTTTTCTCGCATTGACCACATTGCTCGTCAGCCCGGCCATGGTGGTCTAGTGGCTAAAGTACGCGGCTGCTGACCCGTAGGTTGCAGGATTGCATCCCGGATGCGGCGACTACATTTCCGATGGAGGCGGAAATGGTGAAGGCCCGTGTGCTCAGATTTGGGTGCACGTTAGAGAACCCTAGGTGATCGAAAATTTTGGAGTCTCCACTATGGCGTCTCTCATATACATATGGTTGTTTTGGGACGTTAAACTCCACATATGGCCACAGGCATATAACGAGGTTGAGCCATGCCACTGCGAGTATGTGCGATTTTGTGAAAAAGAAGAGGACTGTTGGTTCTGCTCGTGGTCTAATGTTCGGCTCGACGTCCAGTGTTGCTGCTCCTGGGAACAGACGTTGTATTCTTTCTGTAATCACGTGACGTTTTCTGGTGAAGGTGCTGGGTAGTGTTGTATGCACTGCAATCAGCAGCAAGATCCCGACACTAGTCGCGGCTTGGAAGAACCAGCTGACCCTGCGGCGTAGCAGGCGACAACTAGGCCTACCACCTGAATTCGGACCGCTTCCACAAATCTGTAGTACTATGGCTAGTGCGCGAACGCAAACCCAAAAGACATCAATGCTGCCTCCTCTATGGTTCTTGAACGCTCTGCGAACCTCGAAGCCGTTCCACGGTGACCCTTACGAGGATGTCGACGACTGGCTTGACTACAATCATTGCGCCAGCGTCAACGAGTGGAACGAGCAGAAAAAGCTTCGGTATGTCTACTTTTACCTCGAGGACTCTGCGCGAACTTGAATCAAAAACAATGAAGCCGCTATGACAACCTGGCCAGAGTTTTGCAACCAGTTGCGGAATACCTTCCAAAGCTCTGACTGAAAGAAGCAAGCGGAACGGCTCCTCAATTCCTGAAGTCAGCGTCCTAACGAGTGTTGCCGTGTTCGTTGACGACATGTCGCGGCTGTTCAGGCGAGCTGACTCCTCAATGACGGAAGAGAAGAAGGTACGCCTCCTGATGCGGGGAGTGAAAGAGCAGTTGTTTGATGGACTTGTAAGCAACCCTCCCAGCACTGTAAAGAATTTCTTCAGCGAAGCGATGATGGTAGAGAGAATGCTAAGGCAGCATTGGTATCAGTATGAGCGTTCTGGCAGTCTTTCGTCAGTGTCATCGGCACTGAGAGCACCCGACGTCACGACTATAAGAGACCTGACGGAGCTCGTGCGCAGTATTGTGCGCGAGGAGCTGCAAAAGCTGCACGCGGTGTCTTCCCAGCCCCGTGTTGCTGCTCTTACGTATGTTGTCCGCGAAGAAGTGGGGCAGTTGGTGCACCCCATGACGACTCTGCGTCCAGCCGAGCTCTAACCCATGACGGCCCGCGTTCAGCTGAAGCTCCGATATTAACGTACGCGGAAGCATTACGTACTTCTGCACCGGCTGTTGGCTATACATCCCGTCCGTTCACCCTGCAGACGGCGCCGTCACACTACTCAAGACCACCACAGTACGGCATCCCAGCCCTTACACGAAAATTTAGTGTATGGCGTGCTCCCGACAACCGACCTCTCTGTTATCACTGTGGTGAACCAAGTCACATCTACCGTGAGTGCCCATACAGGCACATGGGTCTTCCTAGCTTCCGTCCGGATGCTCATCGACCCGGAGATGGTGAGCGGCCCCGTGCTATCGCCAAATACTTGGCAAGCCAGCAGTCCCCACCCTTCCACGTCGCCATTCCCGCTCACTGTCTCCACGGCGCTCCACGTCACCTGGCACATAATCTGTCTTTGCTAACGTCCTTGCAGGAAGATCACCTAGATCCACGAGCCCACACCTGGGAAAATAAGAACACCAACCTCTGGTGGTGGGACCGCTGTTGATCGACCGTTACAAGACCCTCTCCCGAACTGCCTGCCGACATCCGATGACATCCTTTCACCGACGTGTGCCTTCGACGACAAACGTGTCTCTGCTCGCATCTCTGTCCTTGTCGACAACCACCCGATAACCGCCCTGGTAGATACGGGTGCCGATTATTCCGTTATAAGCGCTGACCTTGCTTCACAACAAAGAAAAGTATTGACACCTTGGAGACATGGAACGAACCTTCGGACGGCGGGAGGTCACCTATTCACACCACTTGGAGTATGCACTGCCCGGCTCCAAATTTTTGAGTCGACATACATTGCTTCTTTCGTCGTATCGCGCGAACGCTCGCAAAGCCTAATTCCTGGAATGGATTTCCTCCGCGAGCATGGAGCTGTTAGTAACCTTCACAACCTGCCTATAACGTTCTGAAACGACCATACAGCCAGACAAAAGGATGCAGTTTCGCAGACCACAACACTTCGAATTGCTGACGGCACCATCGCACTTCCGCTGCGAGCCAGTATGTTGGTAACTGTGGAGAGAGACTGTGACAACATGAGTAGTGGCATCGCAGAAACTAACCTCTCGGTGCTCTTGGCTCGGCAGATTTGTGTCGCGCGCGCTATCGTCCAACTGAAACATCAGGGGACTCAGCTGCTGATCACGAATTTCGGCGGCCAGTACCAAGACTTGGCAAAGCGAACAGTGATCGCGAACTTTGAAGCCGTTGATGACGAAGAATGTTCCACTATCACTCCGATTGCCACTGCTGCCGAAGGTGACACTTTATTAGTTAGTACAGTTGACGTGAATTGCCAGCTATCCTCTGCAGAGCAGCAGCAGATACGCATGATTTTACGTACGTATAGCGACTGCTTTGCGTCCACCTCAAAAATTAGGCGGACCCCAACCATGAAGCACCAGATTATAATGGACCCTACCAAACGGCCTGTACGAGAGCACGCCTACCGCGTGTCGCAAAAATAACAAAAAGGCAATACGTTTTCAGGTAAAACAGATGCTCGACGATGAATTCAGCCAACCCTCGAACAGTCCATGGGCGCCACCCATCGTACTTGATGAAAAGAAAGACTGCACTCTTCGATTTTGCGTCAAAACCGGAAGCTCAACAAAGCGACGAAGAGAGACGCCTACCCAATCCCACGCATAGATGACTCACTGGATCGACTTCAACATGCCCGATATTTTTCATCATTGGATTTACGCAGCGGCTACTGGCAGATCGAGGGCGATGAACGCGACAGAGAAAAAACGGCGTTTATAAATCCCGATGGCCTCTAGGAATTCAAAGCGTCACCGTTTGGACTGTGCTCTGCACAGGCACCGTTCCAAAGGATGGTGAACACCGTCCTGTCCGGTCTGAAATTGGAATCCTGCCTCGTCTAAACGACGTAGTTTTTTTCAAAATATTTGAGCAACATTTACAACGACTTCAGTCCGTCTTCGTCGCTGTTTGATCCGCAGGCCACTAAAACCAGAGAAATGTCATTTCGGCTAAGAACAACAAAAGTTTCTCGGTCACATTGTCAGTCATGATGGCATTTGACCAGACCCAGAAAAGACCATGGCCGTTGCTGCATTTCCTCCTCCTTCGAACAAACGGGATAAGCGCCGAATTTTGGGTCTCTGCGCCTACTACAGGCGCTTTGTGCAGAGCTTTGCTAACATCGCTGAACCCCTTACCCGCTTAACAAAGAAGGATACTCCTTTTTTATGGAGTCCAGAGCAGAGAGCCGCTTTTTCCAAGCTTCAACAGTGCCTTCAAAGTGAACCCTTACTAGTACACTGTGATGAAGATGCCGCCACCACACTTCACACTGACGCAAGCAACATCAGCCTTGGTGCAGTGCTCGTCCAAAAACAAGACGGCACTGAACGTCCCATCGCTTATGCTAGTCTCATTCTGTCGTCTGCGTAAAGTTACTACTCGACCACGGAGAAGCATTGCCTTGCTGTTATTTGGCGATATCAACGTTCCGACCGTATCTGTATGGCTGTCCTTTCAGAGTAGTTACGAACTATCATGCGCTCTGTTGGCTGGCCACTCTCAAAGACCGTTCAGGGCGCCTTGTGAAGTGGAGCTTGCGTCTTCAAGAATTTTAGTTTACAGTCGTCTCCAAGTAGCGCCGCAGGCACACTGATGTTGATTGCCTTTCGCACGCTCCCCTCGTGACGACATCGAGTGGTGATGATTGCAGTCAGCGAATCAAACTTGGCCCAACAACAGTGGAGTGATTCAGAGATCTGACAACTTATCAAATACTTTTAAGGTCGCAGCTCGAGTCCATCATCGACATTCGCACGTTCAGGGTCATTTTGTCTTCGCAACGACATCGTCTACAAAAAGAGCTTCGAACATATGCGACTGAATACCTCCTCGTCGTTCCACCAGGGCTACGTGCTGACATTTCATCTGCCTGCCACGAAGAGCCTTCCTCCGGCCATCTAGGCTTCGAACGTACCCTTGCCGGATTTGGACTCGCTACTAATGGCCAAAGATCACCCAGAATGTCAAGCATCAAGGTAAAACGCTGATTTAACGGCACAGACTGTCACCAGAGACACTTGGCCGTATTGTTGCCAATGCAGCAGCAGTCCCTGTAGAACGGCTGCCAGTGAGCGTCATGCATCGAGCTGCACGACACCTTCAACCAGTCCTTGTAGTTTCTTATTTGCCAGAGTAATTCAGGCAGCAGAATTCGGCGCATTTTTCTAGAATTTCGAACGAAGGGTTGAAGCCATTCGTTCAAGGCTACTGCTTCCTACTACCACAAGGCTTCTACAAGGCCACTATTTTCAAAGAAAATGAAGTCGCATGCGCAAGTTGGAAAAATGTTGAACCTCAGCACCATAGCACTTCTTTACAAGAACCTTGATGTTCTTGTTTTTAGTCGCAATTTTGTTTCCAGCTGTAACACAAGCGGGTAGACAAGTTTGTATTAGTACGGACCATTTGCTGGCAAGTGATGGAAGTGGAATGACGGTGGTGCATTTCTGAGTGTGTGGATACCAGTGCTAACACTGAGACGAGTGTACAAGGTAGGCACAAAATTTGTCCAGTTTTTAAATTTTTAGCATGTAGCGAACTACAACTTTTTGCAGCTGACAAGGAAGGTTTCTTTGTTGGGATGGATGAGGGAACCTTTTCAGAGACGGCCTAGAAAACACTCGACAAGAACTTTGTAGCTGCAAATCGCAAGAACTCAAAAGTAAGGAAAATTGCTTGTTCTTTCCTTTCCGACACGAAACTTAAGCAGTTAGCTTCTACAGCCAAATCTGCCCAGCGATCTGAACTTTATATATTTTTTCGGTCATTTTATATATGCACAAGCCGGAATTGCATTTCACACTGTGTCTGAAAAAGACACGTGGCGAAACGTTGTTTCGATATACCTGCAAAGCAATTCAGAGAGTCTTTCTATCCTGGACACTTTTCTTGTCAGTAATTTGGAAACGGTGGTACAGTTTCAGAGCACTAATAGCTCTGGGAACTCTAACGCTTCCAGCATAGACATTGAGGACTTGTACAATTCGATACCTCAAGAGGAGCTAATGCAAGTATTCAAACCTGCATTTCGCAGGATAAAGATGAATTGGCTTTTTGCCTCAAGTGTGGCGCTTCTATATATAGTTTTCTAGAGTTACTTAGCTTCATCTTGAAGTCAACCTTTGTGGCTTGGGGAGGTAATGCTTATGTCTGAAGATAAGGAATGTGCATAAGATTTTCAGAAGCTCCAATTTTAAGCTAAAATTTTTTGGGAAATCTTGATGTGGCACTTTAAAAGCACCTGTCAGGACTCGCAGTTCACGTATTTAGATACGTCGAGGCCTTTATTGTGTTCAATACGTGCTCAAATTTTACGCGACATTGTGTGAATATTTTCAAGGTTTTTAAAGAAGCAGGCCAAAAGTAACTTTTCTTGTGAGTTGCCAGCGTAATGTCACTGCGTTTTTTTTTATCTTAACTTGGTCTTAAAATCCCAGCATGTTTGCTGGTGTTGTCCTAGATCCTTAAAACCTAAGCTTAATTACAGGTCGACCTACTTTAAGTTAAAGAAGAGAAGTATTGTTACTACGAGTTTTCGTTTTGCTCAGAGAAAATCTTGCCAACAAAGAATGAAAAAGAGGTTTCACAATCAAGTAAAGAAATTAGTACAAGCAGGGCATCCTAATCACGTCATCACGTCCATATGTGACAACATGAATAGGAAACTGAAATTTGATGAGAACCACTCGGGGTCGTGATAAGAGTGGGAAAGGTAGGAGGATAACAGTAATTCCTTACCTCCCTAAGACATCTTGAGAACTTAAGCAACTTGGTAATAAAGTGGATCTGCATTTCACAGCCAAAAGCAAACTGCAGTCCAATTGTTCGCACATGCGCGGATAGTTTCCGCAATGTTCGTGGACTGCGGATTGGGCGCTGTTCACATGACTCGTTTTAGCTGTGGTAAAGTGTACATATGTCTGTCACGAAGGTACACCAATGTTCGTCTTAGAGAGCAAGATTCTTTGAAATCCTTGCAGGCATCGTAATTCGCCGTTCATTGCAGAGAGTCCGGTTGCTATCCTCTTTTTCGGGATACTGAAGTGGTTTTCCGATCCAACAATCAATTACTCGTGAGTTAATTGAAGCTTTTCACATACGAAAAAGAAGACAACAATGCGTCAGCCAGCCTTCGGTTTGCTGCTCAATAAACAGTTTGCTTTTCTAGAATATTTTTCTGGATAATTTTTCTTCTTTTACTCTGTGTTCTCGAGCTGCCATGGGTGAACTTTTGCGTGCACACACACGCGTTGTTTTTTTTATTGCCAGCATTATATACTCTTCCCTTTCTGATAAATCCTTTAGTTGCGACAAAGCCCTTGTCCTCTCTGCCTTTCTAATTATTCGTGCGCTTGAATGACAGTTATACCATGCATATCCAATCAGCCCCACTTTTGATTTTGTTGAACTCCTGTGAAGGCGGCTCCTCTGTCTTTCGTGGCTCTGCTTCGGTGACTCTGTCTGCCGGGGTTGGAGGCATGTTTTGATTTTCCGGTCTGGTGTTATGCCGCTTGCAGATGACACATCTGCTGATAACTGGCTTCACTGCTTTTCCACACTACAATATCCAGAACTTAGTTCTAAGTTGCGCCAGCGTCGCTGTAACTCCTACGTGTAATACCATTTCATGCACGTGACGTATTAGTGGTTCCGTGAAATGCCCTGTCTTTCAAATCGCTATGATTTGCCTGCTGAATTCTCGGCTGCACTGCAATTGTCCCTTTTGTCTGATGATTCCATCTTCATCAAGGTAGACTTCGTGCCCTGTTATTCTCACAATTGAGTGTTTGAATAAGCCTCACCCTTTGTTTGTCTCAGTAATATTTGTGTCTGCCTTATCCAATATTTCTTCGCAATTTTTTACCTCTTCTCCTGTCACGGCCCTTTGCGATTTTCTCTTCTTGTGTTGTCTATGAATCTGAACACCCATGTTTTCACCATTAAAAGCCGTCCGCAAATTGAATACCTTTAGATTTCCAAGATTGCCTGAATTTCAGCTCTTCCCATGCAATAGAAGACTTGGTGATTTGTGCTAATTTTCCACGCCTGTTCATGCCAATCATGCTTGTGGTGTTTTATGGGCGAAACTCGTTATAGCGGCACCCATTCGTACCTCTTAGTCATAGTAGTGTGTAAGAAATGTTACATTTTGACCTCCAAGGTAGTGCCGGTGAGAGATTTCTTCTGTGCGTTGTTGAAGAATAAAGGATAGTGCTCAAAGTACACGCCAATGGCTGCTAAGGGAGAATAAGAGACAGGAGAATTCAGCTTTCAGTTAACGCGGACGCTGCGAATGTTTTATTGTTCAACAACGCACAGAAGAAAAGAAAGGGTTGCAATGTTATACTTGCTGGACGTAACCTCCTACGTTTTAGAAAGGTTTGTGAGCGTTGGGACGCAGTGCCATGAATAAAGTGAACTAGTATACACCTTGAACTCGAGGAGGTGAGAGGTGGAAAGTAGAAACGAAGGGCAAGCCGTGAGAAAGTATGCGTGTACCACCTTTTGTTAGGACCTTATAATGTCCGCTGGAGGGCGGTGCTTCTATATGAGGAATATATGATGAAAAGAAGCGACATAGTGGTACTTGGAGTGTTGAACAGGGGGACGAATGTACACAAAGACAGATGCATGGATGGACGCATGGATGACTGCACGGACGGATTAATGCATGAACCAATGGAGGAGCGAATGCATGGACGAAAGCAGGGACGAACGCACAGAAGAACTTGTAGACGCACGAACAGAGCACGCACGGACGGGCGGATGGACTCACGGACGGCCACACAGACGCACCCATGGATGGGCGGAAGCAAGAAAAAATGAACGGACGGATGCTTCGCCCTACTACCCATCATTCACTCCGTGGATATGCTGCCATTTTTTTCAGTGACGTTATCCATTCGGAATCGTTCTACCATAACTGAGTCCATCAACGCCTCTGCGCCTGTTCTTCGTGTAAGGAGGGCAGTAGGGTTGTCATCACCTTGAACGAATCCCCATAATTATTCAAGTCTTTTTTCTGTCATTTCTGCTATTCCGTTGGTGACAAACGAATCCCTTTTGATTGTTTTTTCTTGATTCAGTGAAGCAGAATCATCAAGTTAGTGAAGCAGTATATTTCCTGAAATGTCTCGTTGAAGTGACTTTTGTTGTAGTCACATAATCTTGATGCTACCACCGCGGCCATCAGTTGGAGTCGCGCCAATGTCAGCCCCTTCATTGGAGCTACGTGGCTTTTCGATGTTACCAGCCTTCATTTTTTTATTTACATTGCGGTATATTGCTATTACGTATGCTTCCGCTTTGTATGCTGATGGCCTCGCGTGGGCAAAGACATGCAGCTTGTATGTTTGTACGGGTTGGTTCTTGCTTGCGTAGCATTGGGTGATTCCTTGAACTCGCTTCCATTTCAAATACGCTTACTTGAACTGGCTTCCACTTCAAAGGCCTCCACTTGAAATACGAGGTTCCGTCATCTGTCGCATTCTTCGTTAGGTAACTGGTTGTCCGTCAGGAAACTGGTCGTCTAATGGTACTAAAGAGACTGTGGAAAACGTTCGTTTTCCACAGTCTTTGTAGTCCCATTGTTGCGCGTACTGTAAATAGCAACAACACACCGAGTGGGTCAAATATCTTTGCTGAGGCTTGTAACACGGCTCTTTTTGTAAAGTACGTTGTATCTGTTAGTGATTCCCACTCTTTAACACCGAATAATATTGTGACCTCTGAGTGTTTTCATATCAAGCCTAGAAGCATGGTAAATCCTCTAGATTGAATCTCCTATTGAGGATCGCCCATTTCGTTTTCATATTGTCACGACTAAAGGCCGGGCAAGAAGACAGAGGACGACGAAGTGATGAGCGAGGACAGCACCCACGATTCCTCTGAGAAAGAAGAAGTCGAAGTCGCTGCTCTTTTGTTCTGTTAATACAGACCTCGTTTTTCTGGTCGCGCCGTCGTCCTCTACTCTGTTATTTTCACCTAGCGACATTGGTGGAGGTGCTGGACTTCTCTAACTGATGCTTGGGACACCTCCGTGCCCTAGCACATCGAGTCCACCGCCGCAATCCGTTCCTGCAGTGGATACCCCTGTCCACCGCTACAGTCTCCGACAGCGAGGCCTTAGTCCCGAGGTGATCCCGCTCGAACTTCTCCAGCAACACACCGTACCGGGAGAAATGGCTACCGGAGGGCCTTCACAGCTTACTGTCGATCAGCCTCTAATTCCTGAGACTTTCCACGGTGAGGTTTATGAAGACGTCGAGGACTGGTTAGCCCAGTATGAGCGAGTCGCCAAAGCCAACCGCTGGCCAACTGAACAAAAGCTATCGTGCATCTACTTTGCTTTGGCAGACAGCGCTCGTACGTGGTACGAGAATCGCGAGTCAACGCTGTCTTCGTGGGAAGAATTTCAGCAGCAAATTTTCGGGACATTCGCAAACACCGACAGCTGTGATTCTGCTTTGCAGCTCATCGAAGCACGCGCACAGAAACCAAATGAGAGCGTCGCCATGTTTGCGGAAGACATGACCCGCCTATTTCAGCGGGCCGACCCCAAGATGCTTGAAGGTAAAAAACTCCGGCATTTGATGAGAGGCGTCAAGGAAGAGCTGTTTGCCGGTCTCCTACGCAACCCACCAACAAGCGTAGCCGAATTTGTCAAAGAGGCTACAACAATCGAGCGAGCACTGCAGCAATCGGCGCCGATACCATGACCAACCAATCAAAACATCCCCCAGTCTCTCTGCTTTGAGTGCCGACAGTGAGTGTTCTCTGCGCGAACTCATTCGTGAGGTCGTTCGGGAGGAGATCTGAAACCTCCTTGTGACTCCGCAAGAAAATACCATGGCTTGCGTTGCAGAAGTTGTGCGGCAAGAACTGCCGCCAGGCATTTTCGTTGCCCGAATCGCCCTCAGACCAGCGGTCTGTGAGCTACGCATCAGCTGTCCGTCGACACACTCCAGTGTCCACCAATTCGTCACTACTGGCTTATCGTGACGTGAGCCAAGAGCCTTACAACGAGCCGTGGGCCCCAGCTCCCAATCCGCCGCAGCCGTATTCACAGTCCAACGTGCCTATTCAAACGGCGCCAATGTACACTCCGCCGACATCTGCATCTTGGTCGCAAGGTATGCCCACCAGTCGACCATTCATCCGTAAGACGGACTTGTGGCGCACCGTCGTCCGACGACCACTTTGCTTTCATTGCGGAGAAGCAAGCCATATTTTCCGCCATTGCTCGTACCGTGACCGTAGACATCAAAACTTCCTACAAACCTCCCCTCGTGCCTATTTCGATAACCGCCGTGACAGCAGTGCAGGCCCGCAAGCACAGCAACCCGAAGTGCCGTATCGTCGACCCCGCTCTCCTTCATCTGCACCGAACTCGCCGCCGCAGCACAGGTACTCCGAGGTGGTCCGGGGCAGATCTCCTAGCCCTCGTCGGGGAAACTAACAGCTGCGACCTTTGGGGGGAAGGTTGCCGCCCGTCGAGATGCTAACACACCCCCAACATCTTCTCTACGACGTGATATGACGAATGATACCACGGATCATACGACGACAATACCAAGGACGATACGACGTCACCGACATCAACGGAAATCGTAAGCGCCAATCTAGACATTTGTATAGACGGACGCCCAATAACAGCACTGGTAGATACTGGTGCGGACTTCTCTATTACCAGCCGTAAACTCGCCGACTGCCTAAAGAAAGTAAGAACAATATGGACGGGACCAAACATTAGAACCGCAGGGGGTCGATTGGTGACGCCGACAGGCAAATGTACAGCACGAATTAATATCGGCAGTTCAGATTTCGTCACTACTTTCGTAATTTTACCGGAGTGCTGCAAAGACCTGATCTTGTGCATGGACTTCTTGCGGGAATACGGTGCCATTATCAGCATTCTTGAGAGATCGGTTACGTTTTCGACGGCCCCAGATCAAGTTTTGGATGTGCCCTGTACAGACCAGCGACGTCAGCCTTTGCGTGTCTTCGAAGACGACGTGACCATCCCACCGCGGTCGAGTGCACTCGTGGCTGTGACATGTGACACGTCGAGCGATTCTGAAAACATCGCCGAGCAAATACCAACACTGCTATTCAGCCATGGTTTATCTATCGCAAGAGGCGTCGTAAGCATAAAATGCGGACACACGCACGTCCTCATTACGAACTTCAGCTCTGAACGCCGACATCTAACGAGGGGCATGGCAGTCGCGTACGTGGAAGAGCTCGCCGAGATGACAGACTGCCTAACTCTTGAAAAAGATAATTCAACTGATCTCACCCCTGCACCTCTATCTGTTGATATTGGCCCAAGTTTGCTGCCGGCGCAGAAGCAAAGTATCATGCAGCTTATTAACAAGTTTGAAGATTGTATCTCTTCGATTTCCAGGGTCCGTCAAACGCCGCTGACAAAACATCAAATTATAACGACGACATGACCAGACCCATCAGGCAAAACCCGTACCGGGTAGCTCCGCGAGAACGTGAAGCTTCGAAAAGCAGGTGCGACAGATGCTTGAAGACGACGTTATTCAGCCGTCGAAAAGCCCTTGGGCTTCGCTGGTTGTATTAGTGAAGAAAAAAGACGGCACCTTACGTTTCTGCGTGGATTACCGCAAGCTGAATCAGGTGACAAAAAAAGACGTCTACCCACTTCCACGTATCGACGATTCACTCGATCGACTACGGCACGCGCGTTATTTCTCGTCGATGGATCTAACGAGTGGGTATTGGCAGATAGAAGTCGATGAAAGAGACCGGGAGAAAACAGCTTTCGTGACACCTGATGGCCTTTTTGAATTTAAGGTACTTCCATTTGGCTTTTGCTCAGCACCGCAACGTTTCAGCGGCTAATGGACACCGTACTATCAGGCCTCAAGTGGCAGACGTGCTTAGTGTATTTAGATGACGTCATCGTATTTTCTGCCACATTCGACGAACACGTCAGGCGACTGCACTTAGTATTTCAAGCTATCTGTTCCGCCGGACTAACACTTAAGCCGGAAAAATGCCATTTCGGCTTCGAAGAGCTTCTGTTCCTGGGGCATCTTGTCAGCAGTGAAAAAATAGCTGCCGTTACGAATTTTCCAGCGCCAACTGACAAAAAGGCCGTCAGACGGTTTTTAGGAATGTGTGCTTACTACCGACGCTTCATTGAGAACTTCTCGCGCATTGCCTCGCCGTTGACTCGCCTTACCAGAGAAGACGTCGCATTCGTATGGAATGAAGAGCAGCAAAAATCATTCGACGAGCTGCGGCAACGCCTTCAGAAGCCACCAGTCCTCGCACACTTTGATGATGACGCACCGACAACAGTGCACACCGACGCTAGCAATGTCGGCTTAAGAGCTGTACTCGTGCAGTGGCAGGATGGCGCCGAACGAGTAATTGCTTACGCGAGCAGAACTCTTTCACGCGCGGAAGAAAATTATTCCACTACGGAAAAAGAGTGCCTTGCGGTGGTGTGGGCGGTTATAAAATTCCGCCCATACCTGTATGGTCGTCCTTTTAATGTTGTCAGCGACCATCACTCCCTCTGCTGGCTGACAAATTTAAGAGACCCTTTAGGACGGTTGGCGCGCTGGAGCCTGAAGCTTCAAGAATTTGACATGACGGTGGTCTACAGATCGGGGAAGCGACATTCAGACGCTGATTGCCTTTCTCGTGCGCCATACGAACCTGCGACGGCAGATGACGACGATACAGCCTTTGTCGGAGTTGTAAACACGGCAACTGTCGCACAGCTGCAACGAGACGACCCCGAACTAGAACCCATATTACGTTCTTTAGAGGGTCGCACTTCAGCTGTACCTAGACTGTTTGCGAGAGGGCTTTCGTCATTTTGCTTGCGCAACGACGTCCTGTATAAGATGAACTTCACGCCACACGGAAATGACTACTTACTCGTCGTCCCAACATCTCTAAGGAGCGAAGTATTACAGGCATGCCACAATGAACCAACATCCGGCCACCTGGGTTACACGCGTACGTTGTGCAGAGTGAGGCAGAAATACTACTGGCCACGACTGACGGCAACCGTTCAACACTATGTTCGGACGTGCCTTGATTGCCAGCGCAGAAAAGTTCCACCCGTCAAACCAGCAGGCCTCCTCCATCCTATTGACGTGCCTGCTACTCCATTCGCTCAAGTCGGAATGGATCTTTTGAGCCAATTTCCAACCTCATTAGCAGGTCGCAGATGGATTATAGTAGCCACCGACTACCTCACTCGTTACGCCGAAACCAAGGCTCTGGAGAGGGGCACGGCAAGTGAAGCAGCCCGATTTTTCGTAGAGAATGTGGTGCTGAGGCATTGTGCTCCATCAGTGGTAATAACTGACAGGGGAACTGCATTCGCAGCCGAACTATTACAGACAGTTTTATGACTTAGTGGCACATCCCACCGGCGAACAACGGCGTATCATCCGCAAGCGAATGGTCTTACGGAACGTCTCAACAAGACACTAGCGGATATACTCTGCATGTACGTCGATGTGGAGCATAAAAACTGGGGTGAGACCTTGCCGTGTGTCACGTTCGCCTATAACACGGCTTATCAAGAAACAACAAGGACAACGCCATTCCGCCTTCTTCATGGTCGTGACGTCACCACTATGCTGGATGCTATGCTGCCGCACGAGTGCGAAGACGCTGAAACGGATGCTGATTATATCACTCAGCTGGCCGAAGAAGCCCGACAACTTGCACGCCTACGTATTAGTCGCCAGCAGGACTACGATTCAAGACGGTACAACCTTCGTCACCGACCAGTCTCCTACCAGCCAGGAGAGAAAGTTTGGATATAGACACCTATTCGGCGCCGTGGCCTCTCAGAAAAACTGTTAAGACGGTACTTCGATCCCTATAAAGTTCTGCGACGTCTCAGTGACATTATTTATGAGGTTGTTCCTGATACTGCGCACTCTTCAAGGCGTCGAAGGTATGCTCCAGAAGTTGTGCACGTGGTACGCATGAAGCCTTATTTCGCCGATTAAACTCATGCGTTTCCAACGAGTACAAACCGCTTTGATTATAAAGCATCGGGACGATGCTTTCTTGAATGGGAGGCTAATGTCACGGCTAAAGGCCGGGCAAGAAGACAGAGGACGACGACGTGATGAGCGTGGACAGCACCCACGACTCCTCTGAGAAAGAAGAAGTCGGAGTGGCTGCTCTTTTGTTCTGTTAATACAGACCTCGTTTTTCTGGTCGCGCCGTCGTCCTGTACTCTGTTATTTTCACCTAGCGACAATGTTTTGTTTGATCACCTTTAATTGCATGTCCATTTTCTCAAACTCATCGCTGCCTCTCTGAATACTGTGCCTCTTTGTAGAACTTGACTGCCTCATTAAGCATTGCTGCTCCCAGAATGCCATCATCTATGTAGATCGCTTTCTACAGTGTCTTTGTATCAGGAAAGCGGTCTTCCACTTGTTTCAAATGGTGCCTAATTGTGGCTGCCAGTATAAAATGCTTGGTGTTGTTGCGAACATTACTCTTGTCATGCGCCATGTTTGCACTTCATTCATTAACCCTCCTCAGTTTCATGCTTCCATCACCGAAATTTCATTGCGTCTCTATCCTCTTCCTGTATGAAGATTTGTAGAAATACCTTTCCTACATCTCCTACTAATGGCACCTTTTCTTTTCGGAAATTACTGAGCAGCGATAGCATGTCCTGTTCAAATAGGGTCTTGTCTCTAGCTTAATGTTTATAGACATGCCATTTCGAGAATGTGATGAGGCGTCGAGCACTACTCGAACCTTTGTTGTGGCTCACTCCTCTGGAATGTTTGATTGATATGGCATGTAGTACCAAAAGGCATTTGGCTCTTCTGATGACTCTTGAACCTTGCCCTGCCTTAGTTGTCAAGTGGCTAGGGTACTAGGCTGCTAACACGCTAGTCGCGGGGTCAAATCCTGGCTGCGGCGGCTGCATTTCCGGTGAAGGAAGAAATGTAGGCCCGTCTGCTCACATTTGGGTACATGGTAAAGAACCCCAGGTTGTCGAAATTTTCAGAGCCCTCCACTACGGCGTCTCTCATATTAATATGGCTGTTTTGGGACGTCAAACCACACATAATAATAATCTCGTAAACCTCCTCTGCGACTCCTAATGCCATATACTCTAATACAGCTTTGTAGTAGCGATGCAGCACGTCTTCATTTTAGGGGCGAAGGTCCTTAGGGCGTGGGCTGTGCGTCCCCTGTAGCCTTTATGTAGCCACCTCTAGTTTACTTCTTGCAGTGTTCACTAGATGGCGGTACCGTCCCCTGTATCTAGCCACCTCTAGTTTAGTTCTTGCAGTGTTCACTAGATGGCGGTACCGTCTCCTGTATGTAGCCACCTCTCGTTTAGTTCTTGTAGTGTTTACTAGATGGTGGTACTTGTAGCTGATGATGAAAAGATGCAAGATGTTATAAACTAGAAAGCGGTACTTGTAGTTGAGGAAAGACGCGAGATCTTATAAAATAGGAATGATGTCACATATGGCGCGTGTCATTGGTTGAAGGCAATCGTTCGATTTAGTGTGGCGACGTACGCTAGGGGGAGCGATGTAATAAAATCGAGTGGGCAAAATGTACAGAGGATTCATGGTTTACCAGGTTTACCTCCGGAGCTTCGCCCACTCCTCATCATTCACTTCGTGGATATGGCGGAATTTTTTTCTGCAGCCTTTTAGTCAGTCGCTGTAGTCTTTTTATTAGATTTTTCATGTTTCTTTCCAAGTTTACGTCCTGTTTTCATGGTAAAATGCCTTGATAGCGACCGTTTTGTTGTTCAATCTAGCGCTCAAATTCTCCAAGCACTGCATTTTCTGTGTAATCCAAGCCATTTCTTGTGATCCCCTTTGGCTAGAGGCTCCAAAACTTCTGTAGCTCTTGCCGGAGTTCTGCCTCCGCAGCTTCAACTATGACTGCTTGATCATGCATTAGTCTCATCTTGCTTTGCTCTGACGGCCCTTCCAGTACTCATCCCAGCATAATTTCGATAGCCATTATTCTTTTATACAGAGAGAGAGAGAGAGAAACAACTTTATTAAAAACGGCAATCGCCGTTTTTAATAAAATGCTGTCGCCTGCTTGTCGCCTGCTGTCATGCTTTCGCCTGCTGTTTATTTAATTAAGAATGTGGTGGAGAGTAGTGCTGCCTCCCTAATGAGTAGTGTTCAGATTTTTTTTGGATGAGAGCATGCGCCCTCTCTCCACACACGGGCTTCGCTTCATTCTTTCACCTGCTCGGCTCAATAAATCTCGCGCTAGGGTGTGCGCGGCTTTCTTGGCCGGAAGGGAAGAGTGAGCGGGCGTTCATATAGCATACACGTCGCACTCTCTGTGAAATTTGGTGAAGAGTCGTTTCTTCTCTTTGAGGCTTTACTTTGAGCAAAATAAAAAACGGTGGTTTTAGAGTCGCTGATTACAACGATGGCTGTTCTAGACGAAAGCACCAGCGCTATGGCTGCTTCCTCGGCGATTTCAGGCCTTTAATATACCATAGAATTGCTGGCGAACAGGTGGCCCACTTGATTTCAAGTGACCAACGCCATGTGTCGACCATCCGGATACTCTGCCCCTGCCACATAGACCACATCCACATTGTTTTGAAACTTCTTGTGTAGTGCTTTCGCCCTAATGTTTCTCCGCTCCCGATGATACTCGGGGTGCATGTTTCTGGGTAACAGCGTATCATGATGCGCTCTTTGGTTTCTTTTGGGATATTGTATTGATCCCCGCTTTAGCCAGCGTACGTGAAGCCAAGTTTGTGCGTTATGGTTCTTCTCGTGTTGCTTTTTGATAGAAGTTCATACTGTGCAATCACGTGTGCCTCAATAAGTTCGTCTAGCTTTGATACATACCTAGTGCTTCAAACTTTTCGTTAGATGTAGTGATAGGTAAGCCGAGTGCTTGCTTATAAACTTTTTAATGACGCATTTTATTTTTATTTTTCCCCTACTTTCAACTTCAGGTATGGGGTCATATACACTATGCGGCTGATGACGAAGGCTTGTATGAGGTGCACCAAGCTGTGTTGTTCAATTCTGTAATTCTTGTTGGCGATTTATCGGAGCAGTCTCATGGTCTGCTGGGTGTTGCTACTCAGTCCTCGATTCTTCGAGTTCTACCAGTAAAAAACTGCCAGTAACAGTCTGAGCCAATCAGATATGTCCTACAGAATTGCTTACAGTCGTCTAGGTCCTGTCATCCGCCACTTGTATATTCAGCTGTTTCGGTCGTGGGTTCGAATCCCGGCTGCGGCGGCTGCATTTCCGATGGAGGCGGAAATAAAGGAGGCCCGTGTGCTCAGATTTGGGTGCTCGTTAAATAACCCCAGGTGGTCTAAATTTCCGGAGCCCTCCACTACGGCGTCTCTCATAATCTTATGGTGGTTTTGGGACGTTAAACTCCACATATCAATCAATCAATTATAGTTAGCTGTTTTATTTTCTGACCGAGCTTTTGACTTGGAGTGGGATATACAACTGTGCGAGATAACGTCGACTTGTAACACTTTGATCACTGTTGTCGTCCTTGTTTCTCGTGGTTTGATAGTAATTTGCACCACGTTCATTGGCTTCAACTTTTCGTTTGCTCCTAATGAACCAATCGTCAGCCTTTCCTGTCGCAACACATTTGCACCTATACCTTTCACTATTCATCTTCAATTATTGATCGTCGACGTCCACTGTCTAATAGCAAACGGAAATGTCGGCCACATGTTCCCCCTTCTACACATGCTACAGCCGTCTGCGAAAGCACAAGCTTATGCTTAAAATTTTCGGTTGCGTGTAGCGTAGACGTCGTCGCTTCGTCTTGCGCTGTTGGGACTAGCTCTGCTCTTGTTTTCTGCACCACAGTTTTACACACTGGCGTGCATGTCGTCCATTGCACTGCTTGCATTTGACTTGGGCTTTGCAAATTCGTGCAGGGTGGTTTGGTCGCGCGCATATGAAGATGCTCTACTTTTAGTAAGCATAGCTTTCTTTTCTTTCATTGGAATGCTCCGACGACAGTCTTCAGTGGCGTGGGTTTTCTGATCGCAGAATAAGCATATTCTTTCCGCTGAGCTGTAAAAGCTTGAAATTGTGCGTATTTGCCGGCCATTATCTCTCGGTTTCACAGTTATCCTCTCTTGTTCACATTGTGTTTTTCAAAAAAAGCTGCTAGCCCTCTCAAAACTAACATAGGTCTGTCCAGCTTTTCCTCGCACGCTTTTCCTTTCGGGTTGCTTTCCTCGCCATATTCGGAAGCTTCGCTGTTTTTTATAGCCTTTTTTAACTTGAACTGCACCAAGTATTCTGGTGGAATTGCTCTTTTTATTACTGGTAGGAACATCAGCACATAGCTCTCGGTTTATATATATTAACTTGTACTCTCTGCACTAACCTATTTACCTCATCTGTACTTTGAACAAAACTCATTTTTTTAAAACTCAAGAGCTTATGCATGTGCATCTCAATCGAAATTTCACGATTCTCGAACGTTTTTTTCAGTATTTTATTGCGTCATCATAATTTTTCTCTGCCGAGTACTACCGTACTTTAATAGCAGCCGCCACTTTTCCGGATAGGGTTGCTAAGAAGTAATTGAACCTCTGTCGCTTGCTCATATTCGGTGTCAGGTGAACTTCCGCCTCGTACTGAGTTAAAAAACAGTTCTACTCTATCGCTTTCCCCCGGACTTTAGAGTTTCAAGCTTCGGTAGCTTAACTAGTTTCGTTGCTTCTTGTCCTGTATTTGATGGCGTCGCCTGCCTTGTCCTATCATTTGAATTCAATTGTGAATGCTGTCGAAGTCTGAGTTCTATTGCAGACACGATCACCGTTATTTCATGTGGTACTCTCTGACCCTGAGCGAATTCATCTTCGGCATTGTATTCTGTCAAATACTTTTCCCTTCGCTCTTTTGCGGTCTTGAGACTTTGGCTTTTTCCTTCAATCTGCGCCTGCGTTGTAAGCCGCTGCTCCCGGTTTACTTGATTGATTGACATGTAGGTTTAACGTCCCAAAACCACCATGTGATAGCGAGAGATTCCGTAGTGGAGGGTACCGGAAAATTCGACCACCTGGGGTTCTTTGACGTGCACCCAAATCTGAGCACACGGACCTATAACAATTCCGCCTCCATCGGAAATGCAGCTGCCGGAGCCGGGACTTGATCCCGCGACCTGCGGGTCAGCAGCCAAGTGCCTCAGCCACTAGACCACCACGGTGGGGCAGCTGCTCCCGGTTAGCTCTTTCATTAACTTGCTGCTCCACTGCGTAATTCAGTTGCGTGATCTGGAAGCGAAGCGCTTTCCTTTTTTTTGTTATCACTTTCTTGCTCATATTTAGGCGGTTAATAATGACTCCTTACTTTTCATTCGTTCGTCGCGATGCTCTTACTGTCCACCGTGGTCTCGTCGCTCAACCCAGATTGATCTCCTGCTTTTCCCCCGTTTTCTTCTCTGCCACTCCATGGCAGTTTGACTTTTCTTGCCGGCGAGAACGTAGTATCCTTGTTGACAGCCCCATTATTAAGACAATCGAGACCAGCATTGCTTCGAACGAATACAGTTTATTAGTAGAAGCAATGTAGCACGTGCTCGCTTCAGGCAGCAGTCTTCTTTTTTCTTCTTCTGGCGTTTGATGGTGATATTTGATAGTGTGTGAAGCAGCCACAACTCTTTCTGCACACCGCTCTAACACTGCGCTTTTTCTCTCCTCGAGAACATTTTTATTCACCAACATTTGACTTGAAGTGAAATGAGAATAAACTTCCTGTGCCTTATAGTTTTCTTGCTTTTCAGACGGCAGTTATCAACAGGAACATCCACCACCAGCAGCAGATGGCGTCACCACTAACCCCCTAAAATTAACACGCCATGATTGACAGTTTGCTTTTGAAAAAATAAGTTCTCCTATCAAAACGTTGGCCAGCCAGTCTGAGGCAGTTCCACTGTTTACCCTGATCATACCACTACAGAGACAGAAGGACATCTGCTTGTTAGATTTTCTCTTTTTTTAACTAAGGTTATTCTAGTTATCTAGAATCATAGTCTTATTTTTTGAAATAATCCTTATTTTCCTGCATTGTTCGTTAGTCACCTTATAATTACCCACTCCTATATTTCATTGATGACTGAACAGCTACTTCTCTTCATCAAAAGTTAAAAACACCTTTTTGCTTACTACATAACCGCCGGTGTAATGGCGAATACCTCGATTGGGTACAAGTCACGTCATATAGGAACAAGCAAGCAAGCCTTTATGGTGTTTGAGTATAGCCTGTGTGGCATGAAGATTATTCTTTGTGAGTAGGCAATTCCCTTTATTACAAGCTCTCACGTGCTTTAGGGACGCTGCGGTGACACTTTAGAAGTGTAATGGTCATACTGTCGCCCACAGATGACTTAACGTCAGTATCATCAATGCTCCGGTCTGGCTTACGTGGCGTCGTAGTTATGGTTTTGTTTCGAAACAGGTTCTTTGGCCCCCTGGATAATGTTGCACTTATGTATGTATTAGTATTCATGCGTACGCAAAGGGAGTTCCTGCTTAGCTACCGGCTTCTGCGCACTTCTTGATGGCCGGCGTTCCAGTGCCATGGCCTGTGTTCTCTCTGCGTCGCATCCGACGCACGATACTGCATTTTGGCGACGAGCTTAAGAACCGCGTGCATACGGCCGAGGCAGGCATACGAATATTTGCTTCTAGCGGTACCAAGTTCAGCACCCTCGATGCAGCCCACACATACTTTAGTTCTGCGGATCACCAGTTCATGACCATCGATACTGCAGGGTCCAGACCTTTACACGTGGGGCGGCTCCACATTTATTTCCTCCGCATCTGGTCTATCCCGGCAGCAGCAAGTTCCCAGCATATCCACTACCTCTTTTTCTGCAATTTTCTGGCGTGCCTCTGATTTCTTGGAGGACATGACGTTGCGTCGTGCAAGTGTCCATCAAAGCGCTGGCCTCGGATGCTACGCCGGGCGCGAGGAAGGCGTTACTGCTCAAGCTCAACGCAGTAGATAAATCGCAAGCTTACTACAAGGCTGCTGACGAGCAGATGCTGCATGACGGCGTCCAGGCTTCAGAACAACGTGCGACACGTACCAACAAACCTTAGTCGTTCTGCGTGCGTATTTTGCACCGCCGCCTCAAGTGGCTGTCTGCGCGCGTGCCCGATTCCGGCGGTGAGTTTAGGAGCCAGACAAGACTGCCATTCAATTCATTCTGGCGCTGCGACGGTTGGCCAACAACTGTAATTTGGACACCGCAGCAGATACAATAATTCAGAACCACGTTTCAAATGGCCTGCGTGGCTCCGACCTGCTTCGGTCATTTATTCAATTGGGGGACTTTTTCAGACTCCAGGCAGCGCTAGAACATGCCAAGGAAGACGAGCATGTTGACCACGCGTTGCAACAGCTGGCTGTTCTGCAGGTCAACTCGGTTACGCTACGCGAGCATTAACGCCACGCCGTTCGTCCTCCTCGACCGATACTGCTACAACGTTATGATTTCAACCCTGCTGTGCCACCGGCCCCTCCAAGGTCTGTGGAAATCTTGTCAATTCTACCGGGCAATATTTCGACTTCACAAACTGGGACCATTCCTGCTCAGACTAAAAGCGTGCTCGCTTGTGTTCCATCTGTCAGCGTCTCAGCTGGCCGTGCATCTGAGGTGCCTTGTGTCCTGCAGTTGAGCATACCCTGACTGCACACGCTTCGAGTGGAATTACTGCTGCGAGGATGTCAGTTACGCTGCGGTCTGCTGATGCTGACCGTACTTTGCCTGCATCAGCTGTCCCTGTTGCTCCCGCCATGCCTACTGCTGCTTCCGCCCCAGCTGTGTGTCTTTCGGCTTGTGGTGGCCTCCGGAATGCTTTGTCTGTTCTCAATCTGCTGGAAGTGCATTCGCCAAGCATGCCGGCCGAGAGTAAGGAAGCAGTGCCCTTTTTCTGCGCTGCAGAGGTGCTACTACCGGTCGCATCTGCGCCGGCCGTGCCAGTTCCCAATCTGTGCATGGCGCCTGTATTGGTGGCGCTGAGTTGTGTCGCGTCTGAGCTTCAGCGCATGCTTGTTCCGGCTCCTACACTGCTGGAAGTGCACTGAAAAGAGAGTACAAGCGCCAACTTTTCGGACAACCAGACCTCTGTGGGTCGCGACAGTGCCTGTCGTGGAAATGGCAACGCTACAGGCTTCGACGCCGTACACCTAAACAACACAGCGACTATGTGGACATCTTCTTTCGGCGGAGGTGATGATGGGTGGTATATTTCGCACTGTGCTTTGCTTTTGAGTGGCTTGCCTGGTTTGATAGTGTGCTTGCTGTATATTCGTATTCATTATTGTGCTATGTGCAGTGTGTGCTGGTGTTACGTGTTACCCCGCCATGCTTTCTATCCAAGCGGGAGATCATGTGATGTTGTTATTTCTTCTCTATTGTGCATTACCTTTGCATTTTCGTGTGTTCACTGTATATACATTCAAGGTATTATGCTGTGCATGTTACTAAATTTCTGTGTATTCTGTGCATTCTATTTGCAGAATTCGTTGCCTATAGAGGGCACCTACAGAGAGTATCAGAGTGCGTCTTTCACAAACAGTTACATTTTTCTCTCCGTTTCACAAACCGTTACCTCTTCGCACTCGCCGTCTTTCACAAAACACTGAGTGCATCTTTCACAGAAAGTTACGTCTTTCTAAAGCATAAAGAATGGCCTAAGCTGCTCATCCGTGCTGCGCTGTCTACAACTGTGCAGCTCGACGTAGCAATGGCATACATGGTGCAGCCCAGGATGTAAACATATGCGTTTCCCGCGAGGCGAGTTGTAGCGGCGACCATAAACTGGGGCTTGACGCAAGCAAAAATAAGATATTCTCGTACTATTACCTACGTTGCTTCAGAGGTAGTTAGTGCTGATGAAGTGCGCGCTGCACACTTTCATCAGTGATTTGACCAACTTGCCAATTCTCAACTTCACTATCTATTCCTTTTTTTTCGCTTCATCTCTTGGGAAAGAATCAAGGCTTACAGTCGACGATGCTATGTTTCTACACTGTGGCGCGCAGCAGATAAGATTGCTTTTGAAGTCTAAATTTAGGCATTTCGTGGCCGCGATGACGACTCGAACAACATAAAGCAAATGTACCCAAGAGCGCCGCTGCTCCACCAACCAGTACTCTTTGAAAAAAATCCGCTGGTGGCCGCGGGGCGGCGTGACACTCTACGAAACTTGCTAATTTTTGTGCATTGGTGGCGTGGACGACCCAACACCATCTTAAATTCAAGGGGGGAGGGGAGGTTGATAGGGTGCCGTGGTTACAGTTCCCACATCGGAACTCGTTTTCTGGACCCCAGGGGGCGTAGTATACATGTATTTATTAGCATGCTTGTGTACATAAAAAGAGTTTCTGCTTGACTAATGGCTGCTGCACACTTTGTGACGGCCAGCGTTTGCACGCCGTGCCCTGTGTTTTCCGTGCGTCGCGTCCGACGTTTGGAAAACTATAGTTAACCATAAATAGAACGCGTCGACAAAGAAGTCAGCCCGACTGGTGATAGAGACGCGCTATCTAACCACGGGGACACGATTACGGCTCATGACTTATTACAACTTGTTCGAGACAATGATAAACTGCTACCGGCGCTGCTGGAACAACTGATTTTGAGCCGCACAGCACCGTCTCAACCAGCGCAAACGTTCCAGGTGAATACTGACCTAAGTCGCAATATCAGCGCTTTCACTGGCTATTAACACAGTCTTGCAGCGCATGAATGACTCGAGATCATTCTTCTAACGTCCACTATTCACAGGTGGCGAGTTGTCTACACGCTGGAAACAGCCAAGGCCCAATTGGTAAGAGCTGCCAAGCAATGGTACCATTCAAGGATTTCCTCGATCACGTCGTGGGAAGATTTCGAGAAGCGTTTTCGTCGTGTGTCAGCCAGATTCCCATTGCAGAAAGGTGGCGTTGGATAATAGAGTGCATGCAGCAGCCTAATGAGACCACAACCGTCTGCTATCATTTTAAGCTGCCTATATGCCCCTAAGTGAACCTCATTTTACAGATACGTGGCAACAAAATCTTTTTTGGCTGAGGTATCGCGAACTCCACATCATGCACTTGGGTAGGACACATGACAATGTCAACAATCCACTGCACGACATCTCGGAGCTCGAAAGCATCAAACGGAAACAACAAAAGGTTTTCGGCACACGCAACCGAAGCCTCGCCACACCACCATATTCTAAGAGCTGCGTGCCCGCTAGTGACAAGAAAATCGACAACTGACGTGAACCAAGGAGAGGAAGGACGCCAATCATTACCACCAATCGACTACCACGTCACCCCAGAGACCAGCGTCTACGTGACATGCCGTCGTCTGCTGTCAACAAAAAGCGCGCCGGCAGAAGCAGACGACAGCCCGAGTCTACAACAACCAGAAGTAATGGCTGTCGCGACCCCCAAGGGACACGCGAACCCGAATTTCAAACGAGCTCAGCCATTTGTCTAGAATTCCGGAGACAGCACAGCAACGACAACTAAGGAAGGCGAAAAACCAAAGTCAAAGACGTCTGCTGAAGAAACAGGAAACCCGAATGACAAGGGTGCACTTGAAGTTGGAGGCAAGGAAAAGCAGATCCGCTTCCCATTCTGTGCTGCGAGAAAAGACAGCGAGGCGAAGAAAGTGAATGAAAATCATGGACTGGTGAAAGAAATAGCAAGAAAAAATGGCGAAGAAGTAAACAAGAACGAAGATTGTAAGCAGAAGCCAACAGAGCCAGACGACACCGAGGAAATGGGAAATGCCGGAGCAAATCTGCAGGAAGAATTGTCGCAGACGCGCCAAAAGGCCGAAGAACGAGCTGGATCAAGCGTCGAAGCTGAAGTGTAGACAAGAGGACACTGGCATGGCACGTGTTGTGGCTTTCCTCGAGGTCAAGCCAGTCAAGATGAGGCTGCGACATTCCCTTAAAAGTTTCACGCTACAAAAAGGCGATCTTCTGTGTGCTGTAAGAATCCTAACGGGCAAGTGTATAAGTACAACTGTTTTCTTGTGTTACTTTTAGGGGCGAAGCTCCTAATAGCGTAGCCAGAGCGTCCCCGTCATAAACACCGTTAGCGCATATTTGTTCTTGTAATGTCCGCTAGATGGCGGTACGTCAACATATTCAATATATTGTCACGCTAAAGGCAGAGCAAGAAGACAGAGGACGACAAAGTGATGAGCGTGAACAGCACCCACGGTTCCTCCGGGGAAGATGAAGTCGAAGCGGCTGCTGTAATACAGACCTCGTTTTTCCTGCTTGCACCGTCGCCCTGTATTCTGTTATTTTAACCTAGCGACATGGGTGGAGGTGCTGGACTTCTCCAAATGATGCTTGGGACACCTCCGTGCTCTAGCACAACGAGTCCGCCACCGCAACCAGTTCCTGCAGTGGATACTCCTGTCCACTACTACAGTCGCCGATAGCGAGGCCTTAGTCGCGAGGTGATCCCGCTCGAACTTCTCTATCAACACATCGTGCCGGGACAAATGGTTACCGGAGGGCCTTCACAGTTTACTGCTGATCAGTTTCTGATTCCTGAGACCTTCCGGGGTCAGGTTAATGAAGAAGTCGAGGACTGGTTAGCCCAGTATGAGCGAGTCGCCAAAGCCAACCGCTGGCCCACTGAACGAAAGCTATCACGCGTCTACTTTGCATTGGAAGACAGCGTTCGTACGTGGTATGAGAACCACGATGCAACGCTGTCTTCGTGGGAGGAATTTCGGCAGCGAATTCTGGGGACATTCACAAACACCGACCACCGTGTTTCTGCTCTGCAGCTCATCGAGGCACGTAGAAACCTAACGAGAGCGTCACCATAATTGCGGAAGACATGGTCCGCCTATTTCAGCGGGCTTACCCCGAGATGTCTAATGGTGAAAAACTCCGGCATTTGATGAGGGGCGGCAAGAAAGAGCTGTTTGTCAGTCTCCTACGCAACCCGCCAACAAGCGTAGCGGAATTCGTCAAAGAGGCTACAACAATCGAGCGAGCACAGCAGCAACGGCGCCGATACCATGACCAACCAAACAAGACATCTCCCAGCCTCTCTGCTTTAAGTTCCGGTAGCGAGTGTTCTCTGCGTGAGCTAATTCATGAGGTCGTTCGGAAGGAGATCCGAAACCTTCTTGTGACTCCGCAAGAAAATACCATGGCTGCTTGCGTTGAAGAACTTGTGCGGCAAGAACTCCGCCAGGCATTTTCGTTGCCCGAATCGCTATCAGAGCAGCGGACAGTAAGCTACGCATCAGCTGTCCGTCGACCCACTCCAGTGTCGTACAAATCGTCACCACTGGCTTATCGTGACGTCTGCCAAGAACCTTACAACGAGCCTTGGGCCCCAGCTACCAATCCGCCGCAGCCGTATCCACGGTCTAACGTGCCTATGCAAACGTCGCTGATGAACACTTCACTGACAGCTGCACCTCGGTGGCAAGGTATGCCCACCAGTCGACCATTCATCCGTAAGACGGACTTGTGGCGCACCATCGACCATCGACCACTTTGCTTTCATTGCGGAGAAGCCGGCCATATTTTCTGCAATCACCCTTACCGTGACCGTAGACATCACAATTTTCTATAAACCTCCCCTCGTGCTAATTTCAATAACCGCCGTGACAGCAGTGCAGGCCCGCAAGCACAACAACCCGAACTGCCGTATCGTCGACCCCGATATCCTTCACCTGCACCGAACTCGCCGCCGCAGCGCAGTTCCTCCGAGGTGGTCCGGGGCAGATCTCCTAGCCCTTGTCGGGGAAACTAACAGCTGCGACCGTTGGGGGGAAGGTTGCCGCCCGTCGAGATGCTATCACACCCCCAACATCTTATATACGACGCGATACGACGAATAATACCACAGATCGTACGACGCACGATGACAAGGACGATACGACGTCACCGACATCAACGGAAATCGTAAGCGCCAATCTAGACATTTCTATAGACGAACGCCCAGTAACAGCACTGGTAGATACTGGTGCGGACTTCTCTCTTATCAGCCGTAAACTCGCCGACTGCCTAAAGAAAGTCAAAACAATATGGACAGGCCCAAACATAAGAACCGCAGGGGGTCAATTGGTGACGTCGACCGGCAAATGTACAGCTCGAATTAATATCGGCAGTTCAGATTTTGTCGCTACTTTCGTAATTTTACCGGAGTGCTGTAAAGACCTGATCTTGGGCTTAAACTTCTTGCGTGAATACGGCGCCATTATCAACATTCCTGAGAGATCGGTTACGTTTTGGACGGCCCCAGATCAAGTTTCGGACTTGCCCTGTATAGACCAGCGACGTCAGCCTTTGCGCGTGTTCGACGACGACATGACAATCCCACCGCAGTCGTGTGCACTCGTGGCTGTGACATGTGACACGTCGAGCAATTCTAAAAACATCACCGAGCGAATTCCAGCACTGCTATTCAGCCATGATTTATCTATCGCAAGAGGCGTCGTAAGAATAAAGTGCGGACACACGCACGTCCTTGTTACGAACTTCCGCTCAGAACACCGACATCTAACGAGGGGCATGGCAGTCGCGTACACGGAAGAGCTTGCCGAGATGTCAGACTGCCTAACTTTTGAAAAAGTTAATTCAACTGATCTGACCCCGGCACCCCTATCTCTTGATATTAGCCCAAGTTTGCTGCTGGCGCAGAACCAAAGTATCGTGCAGCCTATTAACAAGTTTGAAGATTGTTTCTCTTCGATGTCCAGGGTACGTCAAATGCCGCTGAAGAAACATCAAATAATAACGGACGACATGACCAGACCCATCAGGAAAAACCCGTACTGGTCAGCTTCACGAGAACGTGAAGCCATCAAAAAGCAGGTGTGACAGATGCTTGAAGACGACGTTATTCAGCCGTCGAAAAGCCCTTGGGCTTCGCTGGTTGTATTAGTGAAGAAAAAAGACGGCACCTTACGTTTCTGCGTAGAATACCGCAAACTGAATCGGGTGACAAAAAAAAGACGTCCACCCACTTCCACGTATCGACGATTCACTCAATCGACTACGGCACGCGTGTTATTTCTCGTCGATGGATCTAAGGAGTGGGTATTGGCAGATAAAAGTCAATGAAAGAAACCAGGAGAAAACAGCTTTCGTGACACGTGATGGCCTTTTTGAATTTTTCGTACTTCCAGTTGGCTTGTGCTCAGAAACGGCAATGTTTCAGCGCCTAATGTTCACTGTACTGTCAGGCCTCAAGTGGCAGACGTGCTTAGTGTATTTAGATGACGTCATTGTATTTTTTGCAACATTCGACGAAGACGTCCGACGACTGCACTCAGTATTTCAAGCAATCCATTCCGCCAGACTAACACTTAAGCCAGAAAAATGCCATTTCGGCTTTGAAGAACTTCTGTTCTTGGGGCATCTTCTTAGTAGTGAAGGTGTGCGGCCTGACCTTGAAAAATTGCTGCCGTTACGAATTAAAAGTGCCAACTGACAAAGAGGTGGTAAGATGGTTTTTAGGACTGTGTGCTTACTGCCAACGCTTCATTGAAAAATTCTCGCGCATTGCGTCGTCGTTGACCCGTCTTACCAGAGAAGACGTCGCAATCGTATGCAATGAAGAGCAGCAATAATTAGTCGACGAGCTGCGGCAGCGCCTTCAAAAGCCACCAGTCCTCGCACACTGTGATGATGACGCACCGAGCACCCACAACAGTGCACACCGACGCTAGCAATGTCGGGCTGTACTTGTGCTTTGGCAGGATGGCACCGAAAGAGTGATTGCTTACGCAAGCAGGACTCTTTCACGTGCGGAAGAAAATTATTTCACCACGGAAAGAGAGTGCCTTGCGGTGGTGTTGGCGGTTATAAAATTCCGCCCGTACCTGTATGATCGTCCTTTTACGGTTGTAAGCCACCATCACTCCCTCAGCTGGCTGACGAATTTAAAAGACCCTTTAGGACGGTTGTCGCGCTGGAGCCTGAAGCTTCAAGAATTTGACATGACGGTGGCCTACAAATTGGGGAAGCAACATTCAGGCGCTGATTGCCTTTCTTATGCGCCAACGAACCTGCGACGGAAGAAGATGACGATACAGCCTTTGTCGGAGTTGTAAACACGGCAACTGCCGCACAGCTGCAACGAGACGACCCAGAACTAGAACCCATAATACGTTTTTTAGAGGGTCGCACTTCAGCTGTTCCTAGACTGTTTGCGAGAGGGCTTTTGTAATTTCGCTTGTGCAACGACGTCCTGTATAAGATGAACTTCACGCCACCCAGAAACGACTACTTACTCGTCGTCCCGACATCTCTAAGGAGCGAAGTATTGCAGGCATGTCGTGATGAACCAACATCCGGCCACCTGGGTTACACGCGTACGTTGTCTAGAGTGAGGCAGAAATACTACTGGCCAAGACTGACGGTGACCGTTCAACGCTATGTTCGGACGTGCCTTAATTGCCAGCGCCGAAAAGTTCCACCCGTCAAACCAGCAGGCCTCCTCCACCCTATCGACGTGCCTGTTACTCCATTCGCTGAAGTCAGAATGAATCTTTGGGCCCATTTTCAAACCCATCAGCACGTGGCAGATGAATTATAGTAGCCACTGACTACGTCACTCGTTACGCCGAAACCAAGGCTCTGAAGAGGGGCGCGGTAAGTGAAGCAGCCCGATTTTCGTAGAGAATGTGGTGCTGATGCAATGCGCTCCATTGGTGGTAATACTGACAGGGGAACTACATTCGCAGCCGAACTGTTACAGACAGTTTTAAGACTTAGTGGCACATCCCACCGGCAAACAACGGCGTATTATCCGCAAGCGAATGGTCTTACGGAGCGTCTCAACAAGACACTTGCGGATATGCTCTGCATGTACGTTGATGTGGAGCATAAAAACTGGGACAAGATCTTGCCGTATGTCACGTTCGCCTATAACACGGCTCATCAAAAAACAACAAGAACAAAGCCATTCCGCCTCCTTCATGGCCGTGAAGTCACCATTATGCTGAATGCTACTTTGCCGCTCGAGTGCGAAGACGCTGAAACGGATGCTGATTATATCACTCAGCTTGCCGAAGAAGCCCGACAACTTGCACGCCTACGTATTAGTCGCCTGCAGGACTTCGATTCAAGACGGTACAACCTTCGTGACCGACCAGTCTCCTACGAACCAGGAGAGAAAGTTTGGATATGGACTCCTATTCGGCGCCGTGGCCTCTCCGAAAAACTGTTAAGACAGTACTTCGGTCCCTATAAAGTTCTGCGACGTTTCAGTAACATTAATTATAAGGTTGTTCATGATACTGCGCACACTTCAAGGCGTCGAAGGTATGCTCCGGAATATGTGCACGTGGTACGCATGAAGCCTTATTTCTCCGAATGAACTTATGCGTTTTGAACGAGTACAAACCGCTTTGATTATAAAGCATCGGGTCGATGCTTTCTTGAATGGGAGGCTGATGTCACGTCTAAAGGCCGGGCAAGAAGACAGAGGCGTGAGCAGCACCCACGGTTACTCCAAGGAAGAAGAAGTCGAAGCGGCTGCTCTTTTGTTCTGGTAATACAGACCTCGTTTTTCCTGGTCGCACCGTCGTCCTGTAATCTGCTATTTTCACCTAACGACAATATGATGAAAAGATGTGAGATGGTGGTACTAGGAGTGTTCACTAGATGGACGGATGGATGTATGGACAGACAGACGAACCGATCGACAGACAGATGGATGAACAGACGCACGGACGGACGCAGAGATGCACGAACGAATGGACGGATGCATGTACGCACGGACGGATGGAGAGATGCTTCTTCCACTCATCATCATTCAATCCGTGGATATGCTGTGATATTTTTATTCTGTTTCTACAGCTCTTTTCTACCATTAGTCTCTTAGTAAAAAAGCAGCTGAAAATTTGAGGATGGCCGAACATTTGCATGCAAAAACCAGCTAAGAAACTTTGCTAAGAGCGTCTAAGCGAGGACGTAAACGTTCCAGGATGACCGAATGCGGTAAAATAGTGAGCGCGTCCACGCGGAGCACGTGTGCTGCGGTAACTAGTGAAAAAGAACGGTGACTTTGACAGACTCACAAGCTGTTTTGCCTGTGTGGCATTTGCAGCCTGCGTGTCTTGTGCGCTACTTAAAAGTTCAGTATAGGATCCTTTTTTAGAACGTCTTCTGTGCTTCAAGCACGCCAGCGAAGACGGCAAAAAGGTCGTTGAAAGGTCTGACTGTAACCTAAGTGCTAGTGATGTCAATGACTGACAAGGGAGGTCACTGCACATGGTGAAACTTTGTCTGAGATTATGTATATAACGCATCCTTAAAGACCCAAGTTATACGAAGGTCTTCTATAAAGCATGAGGTCGTTTTATAATCTTATACAATGTTTGCTGATGTTGGGAACTGTTTAACTTTTTGTGCAGGACACAATGTACAGTCAATATGCAGAATTGGGGATTAGGAAAACTGCTCGCCCCTTCTTCGCATGCAAGTTATGAAAATTGCTGGAACTGAACGCGGTTAGGCAGTCATTGAGGCTAATGGCTACTCAAACGATACAGAGACATTGATTTTGGCATTTCCTCGCAGCGCATGGAGCTATGACGTTATATTGTGGTTGTTGCCGCCATCCTTCCGGAGTGTGCTCTAAGCAGCACTTCGTAGCAGTTCAACGGCCCGCCCAACTAGTTTAAAATTTAACGGTTTTTGTATAAGTGTTGTTTTGTCAGTACTTACCTACGGAGCAGAAACCTGAAAGATTCAAAAATGGTTCAGCCTAAATTGAAAATGACGCAACGATCGATTGAAAGGAAAATGATAAGTGTAACCTTAAGGCACAAAAAAGGCAGAGAGGGTCATGAAACAATTTAGGGCTAACATTATGAGAGTTGAAATCAACAAGAAGAAGAAATGAACATAGGCCGGGCACATAGCGCGTAGGTACAACAACGGCTGGTCCTTAAGTGAAACTGAATGAGTTCCCATAGAAGGCAAACGCGCGAAGGGGAGTTTAGTGGTGTCGATTTAAAGTTTCGCGCCTTTTCTTTTTATTCTATTGACACAGTGCACCTGGGGTGGCGTTATGTCAATGTGTTGAATTTGAATAATACTGGGTCTAAGCACAGAATTGAGCCGGTCCTGACATCTTGCGAGCTGCGCAACCTTTTGGTGGTCATAAGCATGACACCTCATTACAGAACTTTAGCCAGTAGTCTTTTGTAATGATCATCAGACCAACATCAGCCTAAGTACGCCCACTGCAGGACAAAGGCCCATACCGTGTTCAGCCAGTCAACTTAATCCTGTGCTCGCTGCTGCCACTTAATACCCGCAAATCTCCTAATCTCATCCACCCACATAATTGTTTGTCTCTCTGCCACCCGCTCGCTTTCCTGCTATCCATACAGTTACCTTCAGTGACTGGTGGTTATGCTGCCTATGCGTTGCGTTCCTTCCCTTTTACCATTTCCTTACAATTTTGACTATGATTTTCTTAACCCCTGTATGCTTCCATACGCACTCTGCTCTCTTGTTGTTCCTTTAAGATTACCCATAACCGTTTTCTTACAGTAACTCGCTGCATGGTCTTAAATTTAAGCTTAACCCTCTTCGTGCTACATGAAATTTTTGTTGTTTGAGTTACTGTAATTGTGTAGTTCGGCTCCGCGTTTACTAGGTGTCTTAAGTTTACTCTTTTGCAACTTCAATTGCACTGCTACCTATCTCGAAGCCCTGCTCTTTTCTCTGAGGTTATTGTACATTACCTTTGTTTTCTGCACATTGTTTCAAAACCAACCTTTTCGCTCTCTTTGTATAGTTCAGTAAACATCAATTGCAAGTCGTCCCCTGAGTTACTCAGCAATGCAACTTCATCGGCGAAGCGCGGGTTACTAATGTACTCTCCGTCAACTTTTAAAGCTAACTCTTTCCATTGTAGACCTTTGAAACTTTCTGCAGGCATGCGGTAGTTAGCATTGGGAAGATTATACATCCTTGTCTTACAACCTTCTTCATGGGTATTCTGTTGCATTCTTTGTGGAACATTGGTGTAGCAGTTTATCCACTGAAGATTTTTTCGAGGATGTTTATATATGTTTCGTCAATGCCATAATTCCTGTGTCGGCTATACTAATGAAAATCGTCAGTAAGAATGAAAATTTCCACGTCATAGATGACGTCAACACTGGCCTTACAGTCAGTGGGGATCACTGATTTACCTGTGACTCTGTCAATTTCCGAGATGTTCTGTAGGCTTTGCAGCACACTATGGTGTAGAACATCAACTGCCAGAACATTCTTCCGTGATTTGATCCTGATGTCTTTAATCTCATTTGGAGCGAGTCCTTCGAGGTATGCAGAGAGGACTTGCCTGTTAAGCCGCCTTAGGTTGGCTGAAGGGTCCACAGCCATAAAGAATATAGTGTGTGGCCAACGCTGCGCGGTAGCCTGCACGGTGGATAAACTCGCCGTCGACGATGTTCGTAGCAGCCTCCTTTTTGCATTGTGGCTCATGACGATTGTGTAGTCGTCATTCGATGACTCGAAGCCGTCGGAGTAGAGCTTCGTTGCCTCGCTGTCTGTGCCACTTGAGGTGGTCCAACGTTTTCTGACCGCTGCCAGACGTAGCGGTTGTCCACCTTGAAAATCCTGAGAGGCTTCTTCATCCATTCGCGCAAGGAGGGAGCAGTAGCTCCCAGAATTCGCGATAAAACAAATAGAAAATTTGAGACAAGGGTACAAGCATTCTCTGAAATAGACACTTCGTCGTGTCGGCAACAAACAATGATGCCAACGAAAGTATAGGGGAACCTGTTAAACCAAATTGTATTGTAATTGTGAAAAAATAAAAGATGCTGAAAAGATAACTTGCCATTGGCAGAAACACAACCTGTGAATTTCGAATAACGTGTGCGATGCTATACCATTGAGCTACCACGGAGGCTATCCCTGGAGCCATTTTATTGGTTCCAGCAGCTGACTAAGAGTCCCTTGTATACAATCTAAGGCAACAAGTCTGCCAGTACGACACCCTCGATCGTTAATGAATAATGGAAACAAGTGTATACCTAAGGGCTCGTCTTTCCGTGTTCTGACACAATATATTGAGATCTAATAGACAATAAGGCAAACGAACGTATAGGGGATTCTATTACACCAAATTTTATTGTAATGGTGAAGAAAGAAATGTGGCTGAAATAATATGTTGTCGGGGACAAAAATGGAGCCTGAGACCTTCGAATAACGCATTCCATGCTCTACCACTGAGCTTCCTTGGTGTCTATTCCCCCAGTGAATTATTTGAAAGTGAGAGTGTCAGTCAGCGCCATCAGTAGCCATGGCGGCGAGTGGAATGCACTTTCCACGAGCCTGTTTGGGGTCACGTAGCACAAGAACTTATTACAGGCTGGCAGCTGACCAAGACTCCCTCGTATACGTGCTAAAGGCACCTACTCTGCCAGAACAAGACCCTAATAGTTTATTATTGGTAAGAAGTGTATACCGAAGACCTCGTTCTTCCATGCTTTGACACAATATTAGTGAGATTTAAGAGACAATAATAAGAAGGGAAGTAAAGGTGGAGTTAACTAACCGAAGCGCAATGTAAATGCAATGAAAGAAATGTGGGTGAAAAGATAAGTTGCCATGGGCACGAACCAAACCTGCGACATACAAATAACGCGGTCGATGCTCTACCACTCAGCTACCACAGCGGCTATCCCCCCAGCCACTTTATTGTGTACATATGTCATTTTAAACGTGTCAGTCAGCGCCATAAAAGTCATGGTGGCAAAATGGGTACACTTTTCATGATCCTATTTGGCGTTATGTTGCACGGGAACTTATTAGGGGCTCGCAGCTGACCAAGAGTCTTTCGTATACATCCCAAAGGCACCAAGTGTGCCAAAACGAGACCGTCGTTAATGAATAATGGAAATAAGTGTATACCTGAGGGCTCCTCCTTCCGTGTTTTGACACTATATAAAAGAGATGTAACAGACAATATTGCTAAGGAAAGTATACGGGAAGATATTATAACGAATTGAAATATAAATGTAAAGGAAGAAAAGTTTGTGAAAAGATAACTTGCCAAGGGCAGGAACTGAAGCTGCGACCTTCGAATAATGCGCTCGATGCTCTACCACTGAGGTACCACCGCGGCTATCGAGCTAGCCAGTTTGATCAGTTTATATGTTAATTTAAGTGCGGGAGTGTCAGTCCGCGCCTTCTACAGCCTTGGCGGCGAGTGCGGCACACTCTTTATGAGCCTGTATGGCGTCACGTAGCCCTTGAACTTATTACGAGCTGGCAGCGGACCAAGAGTCACTCTTATACGGCCTGAAGCCACCAAGTGTACCAGTACGAGACCCTCGCTAATAAATGGGGAAAACGTTGTATACTTAAGGGTTCTTTTTTCCGTGTTTAACACAAGATTTGGGAGATATAACACACAATAATGCCAACGAAAGTATATTGGAACTTACTAGATCAATTTGTAATACAATTGTGAAGAAACAAAAGTGCCTGAAAAGATAAGTTGCCATGGGCAGGAACCTAACCTGCGACATTCGAATAGCGCGTTCGGTGCTCTACCACTGAACAACCATGGCAGCTACCCTTCCAGCTACTTTATTGGGTGTATATGTGAATTTAAAAGCGGGACTGTCAGTCAGCGCTATCTGTAGCTATGGTGGCGAGTG
The DNA here is from genome assembly GCA_013436015.1 of Rhipicephalus annulatus. Taxonomy (NCBI): domain Eukaryota; kingdom Metazoa; phylum Arthropoda; class Arachnida; order Ixodida; family Ixodidae; genus Rhipicephalus; species Rhipicephalus annulatus. The sequence goes on from WOVY01003804.1 coordinate 282,558, forward strand.
TGGCACAATTTTTATGAGCATGTATGGCGTGATGTAGCAAGTGAACTTATTACGAGGTGGCAGCTGACCAATCGTCCCTCGTATACAACCTAAGGCACCAAGTCTACCAGTACGAGAACCTCGTTAATGAAAAGGAGAAAGAAGTAATTACCTAAGGGCTCGTCTTTTTGTGTTTTTACACAATAATAATGAGATGTAGCCGACAATATTACCAAGGAAAGTATACGGGAAAATATTAGACCAAATTGTAATATAAAGGCACTGAAAGAATATGAGTGAAAAGATAACTTGCTTTGGGCAGGAACCGAACCTATGACCTTAGAATAACTCGTTCGATGATCTACAACAGAGCTACAACGGTGGTCATCCTCCCAAACACTTATTGGGTTTATATGTAATTTAAGCGCTCAAGTGTCAATCAGCGCCATCTGAAGCCATTGCGTCGAGTGTGGCACACTATTTACGAGCTTGTTTGGCATCCCGCAGTACGTAATATTTTGACGAGCAGGCAGCTGACATATATATATATATATATATATATATATATATATATATATATATATATATATATATATGATCTATCAGACAATAATAGCAAAGAATGTGTAGGGGAAGATATTAGACCAAATTGGAATGTAAACACGAACAAAGAAATGTGGGTAAAAAGATAAGATTGCATGCCTTGGGCAGAAACCAAACTTGTGACCTTGGAATTAAGTGTTCGATGCTCTACCACTGAGCTACCACGGCGGCTATCCCCTGAGCCACTTTATTGTGTACATATGCGAATTTGAACGTGGAATGTCCGTCAGCGCCATCATTCGCCATGGCGGCGAGTGGGGTACACTTTTCACAAGCCTGTTTGGCGTCACATAGAACGTGAACCTAATACGGGCTGGCATATGACCAAGGGTTCCTCCCATACTTTCTAATGGCACCTAATTTGCCAGTACGAGACCCTCGGTAATGAATAAGGGAAAGAAGTGCATACCTAAGGGCTCGTCTATCCATGTTTTGATGCAGTAATAATGAGATCTAACAGACAGTAATGCCAAGGAAAGTATAGGGGAAGTTATTAGACCCAACTGAATGTTAATGCAAAGAAAGTAAAGCGGGTGAAAAGATAACTTACCAAGAGCGGGAACGGAACCTGCGACCTTCGAATAACGCATTCGATGATTTATAACTGAACAACCACGGCGGCTATCCTCCCAACCACTTTATCGGGTGTATATGTGAATTTAAGCGCGGGAGTGTGAGTCAGCGTTATCTTTAGCCATGGCGGCGAGTTTTTGGCACACTCTTTATGACCCGGTATGGCGTCACGTAGCACGTGAACTTATCACGGGCTGGCAGCTGATTAATAGTTCCTCGTATACAACCTAAGGCACTAAGTATGACAGTACGAGACCGTCGTTAATGAATAATGGAAAAAAGTGTATACCTAAGGGCTCTTTCTTTCGAGTTTTGACACAGTAGTAAGGCGAAGAAACAGACATTATAGCCAAGGGAAGTATAAGGGAAGGTATTAGACCGAATTGTAATGTAAATGCGAACAAAGAAATGTGGGTGTAAAGATAATTACCGTTGGCATGAACTGAATCGACGACCCTCGAATAACGCGTTCGATGCTTTACCGCTGAGCTACCATGGCGACTATCCCCCGAGCCACTTTATTGTTTACATATGTGAATATAAACATGAGAGTGTCAGCGCCATCAGTAGCCATGGCAGGAAGTGGCGTGCACTTTTCACGAGCCTGTTTGGCGTCACGTAGAACGTGAACCTAATACGAGCTGGCAGATGACCAAGGGTCCCTCCTATACTTCCTAATGACACCAAATCTGCCAGAACAAGACCCTCGGTAATGAATAAAAAAAGAAGTGTATACCTAAGCGCTCCTCTATCCGTGTTTTGAAGCAGTAATAATGAGATCTAACAGACAATAATGCCAAGAACAGTATAGGAAAAGGTATAAGACCGAATCTTAATGTATATGCGAAGAAAGAAAAGTGGCTGAAAAAATATCTTGCCATTGGCAGGAACCGAACCCTCGTCTTTCGAATAACGCGTTCAATTACTTACCACTAAACTACCACGGCGGCTACATCCTAGCCTTTTATTCAGTTTATATGCGAATTTAAAAGCAGGATTGTCAGTCAGCGCCATCTGTAGCCTTGCCGGCGAGTGGGGTGCACATTTCACGAGCCTGTTTGGAGTCACATAGCGCGTAAAATTATTACGCGCTGACAGCAGACCAATAGTCTCTCGCATACAACTTAAGGCACCAAGTCTGGTATTACAATGAATAAGGGAAAGAAGTGTTTCCCTAAGGGCTCGTCCTTTCATGTTTTTACACAACAATAATGAAATCTATCAGACACTAATGCCAATAAAAGTATAGGGGAAGTTATTAGAAGGAATGATTAATAAATGTGAAAAAGTAGGTGAAAAGATAACTTGCTGAGGGCAGGTATCAAACCTGTGCCCTTCGAATAACGCGTTCAATGCTCTACCATTAGCTACCATGGCGGCAATCGTTCCAGCCACTTTATGGGTTTTTTATGTGAATTTGAGCGCGGGAGTGTGAATCAGCGTCATTTGTGGCAATGGCGACGAGTTTAACAGACTGTTTATGAGCCTGTATAGCGTCACATAGCACGTGAATACATTACGAGCTGGCACCTGACCAATAGTTTCTCGTATACGTCCGAAAAGCACCAAGTCTTCCCGTACGGGAGCCTCGTTGATAATTAGGCGAATAAAATGTACACTTTAGGACTCGATTTTTCATGTTCCACACAATATTTTTGAGATCTAACAGACAACAATGCCAACGAAAGTACGGAGAACATATTAGACGAAATTGTAATGTAAATGTCTTGAAAGAAAAGTGGCCTAAAAGATAACTTGCCGTCAGCAGGAACCAAACCTGTGACCTTCGAGTAACGCATTCGATGCTGTACTACTGAGCTACCACGGCAGCTATCCCCTCAGCCATTATATTGGTTTATATGCGAACTTAAACGTGGGAGTGTCAGTCAGCGTCATCTGTAGCCATAGCGGCGAGTGTGGAACACCCTTTTATGAGCTTGTGTGGAGTCACGTAGCGCGTGAACTTCTTACGAGTGGGCAGCTGACCAATAGTCCCTCGTACACAACCTAATGACACCAAGTCTGCCAGTACGAGACCCTCGTTAATGAATAAGGGAAAAAAGTGTATACCTAAGGGCTCGTGTTTTTGTGTTTTGACAGAATAATAATGAGATCTAACCAACAATAATGCCAAGTAATGTATAGGGGAAGGTATTAGAACCAATGTTGTTTAGAACCAATGTAAACATTGGTTCTAATAACTACATATAGCTACAGCATTTCATTTTTGCGAAAATCAGAAGGAGTGGTTGACGCTGAGTGGACTGTTTTTTTTTTCTTTTACGCCAAAGCAAAAGTGGTGTTGTGGTCCTGGGAACTCGGACTATAAACAATTTTGTCTGGCTAAATTAAAGGAGGTCCACAGATATGCACCATCGTTTTTATCCGAACAGAGCCTCTACAAGACGTATGATGATGATAAAGAGAATGATTATGACGAAAGCATTGACTAATCGGCAAAGGGTTCAAATATGATTGGTTACTCATTTCCTTTGGTGGCTCTGACTCTCGGCCGCTAATCTGACGCATTCTACATCCCAGAGTGGTACTTTTTTATCATTATATACAAGGTCATTTAAGAATCATTTCTCATAGGTTTTAATTCCCCTCTCACAAAAATGCGTAAACTCCAAATAGGCACCAATTAATTATGCAGGCTCTGCATTTATGAGGAGTAGCTAGTCCTCCCCTTGCGATACCTTCTTGCGTAGCACGCTTAAGAAAACTAATTTTTTATTGCACAAACATGTGTTCAGAAAACAATAGAAAGAAGATAATTGCTGGAAGAGTTGCATACATCCATATCTTATTACACAAGCTAAGTTAACGTTGGTCTTCCGCTTGCAACTTAGGGATGGACGATTGAAGGATAAAAAAAAGTTTACTGAACTATAAGTTGCAGGATACTGTGTGAGTAACGTATTGCATACAATACTGCACTGTCTGTAGCGACTGCCTAGCCTGGACTTTCAAAAGCTTCTTCGATGGGTCACGCAAACCACATTCGGTTTGACAGTCGGCTGCGGCGGCTGCATTTCCGATGGAGGCGGAAATGTTGTAGGCCCGTGTACTCAGATTTGGGTGCACGTTAAAGAACCCCAGGTGGTCAAAATTTCCGGAGCCCTCCACTACGGCGTCTCTCATAATCAAATGGTGGTTTTGAGACGTTAAACCCCACAAATCAATCAATCAATCATTTGACAGCGTGCCTGTCTTCGTAATGCTGAATCCGCCCAAAGAGAACGCAAGGGCCTGTGACACGCAGTGGCACAGCCCCGCGCGTACTGTCAGTGCGGGTTTGCTTGTGCACAAGTATCAGTATAATCTATATTACGTGGCATCTGCCTTAGTGAGCTCGAGTTTCGCCATAGGTTTTTCGGTGTTTCGTTCAGTCCTATATGGATGCTATTTGGTAAAATCGGCATTGCGGTGACTGTTCAGTAGGAAGAACTATGAAACATGTGCGCCACCTTGAAATAATGATCGGGAAGGTGCAAGGCTGTAGGCAGAAAAGCATATATTTCTTAAATTCTATCAATGTTGACATTGACAGCCTTAAGACTGTGACATATAGCTACTAATCAGGTGCGGTGGCTTCTATGTAGACAGGGCACTTTCTTAAGAAAACACTTACTCAGCATAAAAGTCTCTCCGATGGTGGCCTGGTGTCGTGGTATTAAATCCTAGTCATGGTGGCCGCATTTCAATGAAAAAAAAGTGCTTGAGGCTGATGTACTTATTTAGAATTAGGTTCACGTAAAACATCACATATTTCCAGCTACTGAAAAAGTTGACCACGGTGCCCTGCATGGTGTGGGCTGAATTTTCGATGTTATTAGCTACTAGTACTCTTAATAATATAATCATTCTCGTCAACATCATCATCATCATCGTTATCATCACATTCAAAATAAATATTTTTATTTTATACTATTATTATTATTATTATTATTACTATTATTTATAATATTATTATGACTAATATTATTACTAATAATATTATTATTATGATATTATAAATGCGAAACCGAAATGTTTTGTGATTAACGTTTCAAAGGTTCAAAAAATGAAGAATGACCTCGTGTACTTGAGCGAGCTTCAAGGAGGCATTTGGTGTGTAGTGACACCACGAACCAGAGCCAATAAGAGGATTCGACCTATCCCACGCCTAGCCGTGTGAGGCTGAGCCGTACCTGGTGAAATGGAAATCCTGGGGGTTGAGTCGACGCGGGTGATTGGACCTTCAAGTTCCCGTGACAGAGGCACCACTTTTCTTTAGCTCCTTCTTCACGTGCACAGCACCCCTGGGCTGACCCGCCCATGAGAAACTGGCAGTCTCCTTTTCCTATCACTCTCCCATATAATTTTTCCTGCCGGCAAGGGTTAACCTTGTGTATGTGCTCTGTCTTGGGCACAGTATATTTGGCTGTAGTGGCTTTGTATAGCTGACGTTGGCTTGCCTCATAGTATTTTAGAACCCGTTGTGTCGCGCTTCATGGTGGGTGGATGGCATGGCTGCCAAACTTACACTTATTTTATGGCTTCTACTTCCTTCACTCCACTGCACGATTGTCCTCTTTCGAAGAGAGGGCGCACCGAAAATATTTTCAATTGTTTTATAAAACGAAAAGAAACTTTCCCCAGCTACCATGTAATGCACTGTGAAACGTCTGGAAAGAACGCAAAAACAATCTCGCCTTTTTTGTCTCTGAAGGCTTCACCACTAAACTTGGTCCAGGTTCTTAGGCTATCAGTATGGCTAGTGAAGATCTCCTCTTTGAAGTAAAAATCCAGGCTGAGTATGAAAATCTCTCGAAACTACAATTATTTGGAAACGCCCCTATTTCAATAACGCCATACCGTTCTTTCAACAGTTCCCGAGGTGTTTGTCCTATGATTACTTGCTCGGCCTGACTAAAGGTCAGCTCCTCGAAGGCTGGAAGGACAAGCAGGTGACACAAGTAAAAATAATAAACATAAAACGTGGTAAAAAGAAAGCCAGAAGAAAACACCAAATTGAGACATTTTGCACCTGTATCCTTCCCGAACATCTCGAGACGGGCTGCTTGAAGCTGAATGTCTGACCCTACATCCCCAGCCCACGACATTGCTTTAGGTGCAAGCGTTTTAGTCAAGGCTTTCAGAGTTGCCGCAGCCAACTCACCTGTGCAAAGTGCGGCACTACAGGACACTTCATAGATGATTGTTTGGTGGAGGCTTAGGCTCACTGCGCGAAGTGCGATGGTGCGTACCACAAGTACTCTGGAACATGTTAAACATGGAAAAAGCAAGAGGAAATCCTCACAATGAAAGTCACACAAAACATATTCTTTCAAAAAGCCCGACAACCGGTCTGTTCATTTTTCACAAACAAACAATTGCTCACCAACGTTGCGCAACAGGGAAAGCACTACAATGGCCTTCGGCAGCTGCCCATGCTTGGCACAGCGTGCCCAGGCAGATGTCGATGCCCCCATCCCCATTACAGCGGGAACAGCCAAGGTTGCACTGCCGCTTGTCCACATGGCCACACCAGCAGCCACTGCAAGCTCTGGTAGCAGCCAGGGTAGCCCAGCAGCTAAGGAATATCCCTCGACGTCTGGTCCGTTGGCACGAAAGGTTTCGCCTCTTGAGGCAAAGGCGGCTCCAGGGTCGACATACATAAAGGCCTCGTCTCACCAGCCGAGGACCCAAGCTCAAAACACCAGCTTGCTGCTAATGCGGGCACGCAGTGCCTCTGAGGAGGCAATGCACACCACAGTAACCCTGGTGCCGAAACATCGGCGTAGCTCCTTGGAGCACGCTAAGAGAAATAAAAATCTGATAATGGGGCCCAACGACGGCAATGGTACTTGAGTTTTAACGTTAAGCCTAAAGAGCAGTCACACTCACTTTGTATGCACAACATTACACTACCCCCATATGGAAACGAAAGTTATACAATGGGACGTAAGACGACTGTTTAGAAACAGCGACGACATCCAAGAACTCTTATACAAACATTTGCCATAACTGCTGTGTGTACAGAAAACACATTTAAAATCCAAGCACACCAAGTTTTTGCGTCAGTATAGTCTCTTCCGAAAAGACAGAGAAGAAGATGAGGCGTGATCTGGTGGTGAGTATATTATTGTTATTCAAAGGGTATATAGCTTGCAAACAGTTACTATTACAAAAAACCCTAAAGGCAGCGGCTGTTCGACTGTTTTTTTCAACAAACTACTCACCATCTTCTCTCTATACATACTTCCACACCACCAGCTTGAAAATCACAATTACAGTCCCTAATTGATTAACTACTGAACATTATCTCGTTCTTGGGGACTTGAATGCTCATAGTGGTCTGTGGGGTGATTTTCGCTGCGTTGCACGAGGTCATCTCATTGAACAGTTCCTTTTCTCTTCCGATGTCTGTCTACTAAATAAGCAACAGCCAACATATTATAGTCTTGCCAACAAAACGTACTCCTCCATAAACCTCAGTATCGTATCTCCTTCACTTGTACCAATACTCCAATGGAAAATTATAAATAACCCTTATAAAAGGAATCATTTCCCGGTACTTTTGAGTACACCAAAATTACACTATTATTCCTCATGTTCCCAAATGGCTGACCAAAAAAGCCATCTGGGAACAGTTTCATAACAATAATCTCTAAGTTGGACTGACGTATGTGGGTTAAGCATAAATGAAGCCGTGCAATACTTCACAGCTTTGCTTACTGACGCAGCAGCCAAGTGCATCCCGCAAAAATTTGAACTGCTCGGCAAGCGACGCTTCTCATGGTGCAACAATAAGTGTCGTAATGCGCGAAAGGAACAGAACAGGACACGGAGGTTGCTGCGGAATTCGCTGACAGCCACGAATTTCGACAGCTTTAAGAATATAAATCATCCAGGCAGGAGAACGCGTAGGAGGCCTGAAGGAAAAGCTGGCAGACTTTTCAATAAGGATCAATTTTGATACACAGGAGGCTAAAGGAAGAGAAGGAGGGGAAGAAATGAAAGACAGGGATGTCAACCAGACGCACGACCGGTTTGCTACCCTGCATTGGAGGAAGGGGTGAGGGGATTAAAGGAGAAAAGAGAAAGAAGTGAAGGGCAGCCTGTGCGTTGATGTGACCTTGTCCATTGCACGCTTATAAGTGGTCGCGTAGTCCGGTCGTCTTTAGAAAACTTAGCAATGCCCGCGTTGCTTTGCTGGCGTGCGACGCGTACAGCCATTAACCAAGGATATTCTCTTCGGAGAAAGGTTACTGTCAAGTGCCTGTAACGTTTCGCGTAGCAAGTTGCGTTCACGCGCAAAACGTTCACATTAACACAGTAGATGTTCTATTGTCTCGTCAGTGTCATACAATTCACATCAGGAGCTATTCGCCATTACTATGCGAATGGAGTACGCTTTTGAAAAGCTACTCCTCACCACAGGCGGCACCGTAAAATTGCATCCTGGTGGGAGAGGTCTGATAGAACTTGAAGTTTTCTCGATGGGTCCAATTTGCGTAGGCGGTTGTTCCCGACACTGGGGACACTGGGGTCAGTTTCCGACATGGTGTTAGCGAACGAGTGAAGGCCCCTTGCAGCGTCGGTTCTAAAGACTGGAAAATAGTTGGTAGGGTAGCAGAAAGACAAAAACACCCACCATCCCTTGTCAACACAGAGGATGAGAGTTTGAAAGATCAGGTGAAAATTTTCGACGCACACTACGAGTTTCTAGCTCGTCACACTATACTGAAGCTTTCCAAAAATATAAAGCAAGAATAGCACAGCGAAACTAGAACACAAGTGTACCAAATACGAGGTATACAATTGTTCTTTCAACATAGCTGAGCTAAAAACATCAATAAACTCCTGCAGTAACTCTGCCCCATGCTCCGACCGTGTCATGCATGAAATTTTGAAATCGTGCTGCTCAAAATGCGAAAATCTTTACTTTCTTTGTACAATGCTATCTGGCGTTCTGGCACCAAACCTGCTTCTCGGAAAAAGGACATTGTTATTCCTATTTTCAAACAGGGCAAGGACCCTACCTCACTTTTGAGTTATAGGCCCTTTGCACTTACAAGCTGCTTTTGTAAACTTTTTGAAAACATAAACCACCAAATTTTACATTTCCTTGAAACACACAATCTGCTCGACCAACGTCAGTGTGTTTTTTGAGAAGGTAGATCCACTATCGCCAATCCTGTGCGTATTGAGGCAGAGATCCGAGACGATTTTGTCCACAAACAATATTTTCGTTCGGTGTTCCTCGATATTGAGAAGGCTTACGATGACACAACATGGCACTTTGCAATATCAAGAGACTTGTTTAATCTGAGAGTTGCTTTAGAATGCTTTCCGTAATCGAAATTTTTTTGTCCAATCAAACATTGCGTGGCCAAGTGGACAGTGTTCTCTCCCAAACATTTGTCCAAGAAACGGGAGTACTACAAGGTGGTGTACTTAGTTGTACATTTTTTATTATGAAAATGAATACTTAGCATCTGTCCATCACCCGCAATATCTTTTATTGCACATATGTCGATGACATTCAGGTTGGCTATAAGTCACTTAACCTGACAATTTGTGAGTGGCAGGTCCAGCTAGGTTTAAACAAGGCCTCCAAATGGGCAGAGGAAAATGAATTAGGACTAAAGCCACAAGAAGCACGCGTGTCTTATTCTCCGAAAAGAGAGGCATTCACTCAGAACCTGTTTCAACTGAATGGTCAACGTCTGTCTGTTAATGCCGAGCATAAACTCTTAGGCTTAGTCTTGGACAAAAAGCCAACCTTCATACCACACACCAAAAATTTCGAAACAAATTGAGTCAAAGTCATGATTGTTTTAAATGTGTTGTCTCGTACTACGTGGGGTAGTCACAGCAAATGTCTGATTAGTTTGCATAGAAGCCTCATTTTCACCCGCTAAAATTACGCGGCCGTTGTTTATCAGTCTGCGACTGAAAGCACTTTGAAGATGCTGGACCCCATGCGCCATTTGGGCATTCGCCTTTGAACGGGCGCTTTTTCCACTAGCCCCATGGAAAGCTTGCTTGTGGAATCGAATGAGTGGTCTTTCTACACACAGAGATGTTATATATAGTTTGTGTACTACATCAAGGTGAACACCAACAAGAACACCCTGCTCATTTTACAATCAATGATTGGCCTTATTCTGCCCTTTTCCACAGCCGCCCTTCATTGAGGCAGCCCTACACACTTCGTGTGAGAGGCCTCACTGAGGAAATTAATGTGCCACTTCTCGAGCACTGTTTGATGTCTCCCGCTGCTTATTTGCCTCTGTGACAGTGGCAGCCTATGATATGTAACATATCTTTTGTGGAAGTCACAAAGCATGCACCTGTTGCAAACATTCACACATACTTTCAGTATCTTCAACAGAAAGGCAGTTTCTCCGAGTTATACACCGATGCTTCAAAGACCATCAATTCTGTTACAGACGCTGTGGTTGGCCCATTCTTTACAGATGCTGGTGCTTGTCATCCTAACACAAGCATCTTTATTGCAAAAGCTCATGCGATACTTCCTGCCTTTAAACCAATAAAACCACAAAGTGCCGTATTATACTCAGATTGCCGAAGTTTAGTAAAAGCCCACAGAACCCTGAAAAACCACAAAAACCCTATCCTTGTATCTCTCTACTCACTCTAATGCACCGTATACTAACCAAAAAGGCACGCCATAGTTTACTGGGGGCCGGGACACCATGAGATAGAAGGAATCGAATTGGCGGACCACTTGGCTGCATCCGCCAAGCCAACCAATGTCAAGACAACAATGACCATCTCTGACTCTACCTGAAACCTCTCATGAAACGAAACCCCAGAGCTTTCTGGCAGCACGTATGGGATATGCACACACAAAATAAACTGCATTTTCTACAGCTGCAACTCGGTCAGCGACCGCCAGAATCTAAGTCAAGCAGCGCACAAAATTGCAGTAACAAGATTAAGGATAGGACACACATACAGGACACACTAATACCTTTTGTATGGTGGCGATTCACCATTGTGTGACAGACGCGGTGCAGTACACACTGGGGGCTTCACATTTTAAGTCAATATAAGAATTAAGACACCCTTAAGAAGCAATTATTTGCATCACCCTAATCACCCTAAAAATTTTACTTTACCCTGCAATGTTCATTGGTAGGGAACCACTTTCTGAACACGGGTGATTGCTATCATTTTTAAAACACGTGAATCATTTTCAGTTATTTACTTAATGAATCCGTGGCATGGCCTCTGTAGAGAAGTCGCTGCTGTGGTTATTACAAAAAACAGCGCATGCTTCCCAACCCTCGTATACGAGGGCATTCATGAAGCATTGGTACTAATGCCAATTATCACCATAATAATGTAATCACTATCCTTCGCCACTCACTTTCACTAGACACCTTCCTCGACACTGTAATAGCTTTAATACTGCTATGTTTTACCTGCCATAGTGCATGGAATTTTATGGCCCTTATACAGTTAGTTTCCATAAACATTGTCCACATTCCTCGTCTCATGAAATCGCGCTCTTTGTCCATCATAAGGTCCTTAGGCCGTAAAGCACCGCACATCATCATCAAATCGGTTCTGCAGAACATCGCAAGGTGGCAGAAGGGTTAAAAATTAAAAAAATTGACTTTTAGAAATCAGAATAAAATTCTTTGGTTTCGTGCCGCAGATTGGTAGTTGCCAATTTCTATTCTGGAAGGAAAAAAAATGCCAAAGTATGGTCGCGTCCTTGGCAGGTCACACTGCTTGTCCTTAGCGTCCACTAGAATTCTATTTTTCTATTTTCCACAACAAAAAGTATTGCCATGGTGCACTCGTTCAACTGTCACTATAGGCAGCTGTGTTGCACCTCTCCTGCTTCTGTTTTGTCTTCATGCCTCGGCGTTTTCAAAATACTAGCTGACTACTTTTCAGCGTACGTCTAACAACTCAATAGAACAGGAAGATATCAATACGAATCAGAGGGAACCAACTGCATCTCATAATATATTCCCAGGAATGTGATTGCAATCGCATCTGAAGGAATGAGCAGTTAGATATATTGCGTAAAGCTTAGAGCAGGCAGCCGCTGGCCAGAGATTTTAACTTTCAAACTTCAGTTATTAACTTTTGCCTTGGCCGCTGCACTTGGATACACAAGTTGCAGCACGTTCCCGGAAAAATTACGTAAACACAAAAATGAATATTTCAAGCGCGTGGGAGGTGACAGAACCTGAACCATAAAAAAGCCAGAAGTTGGGCTGGGCGAATACATTATGCAGTTTCTGATTCACTCAATAACAGAAAGCTTGAAAGTACTTTATCTCTACTTGTAGAAAGAGTTATGACAGATGTCGGCAATTCGTTCCCCTGAGGTATGCCACTGAACGAAGTTTGTAGCAATAAAGAAATGAAGATATGTGGCAGCACTTATACCTGTCATAAGCTGTTATCATAAGTAAACTTCAACTCGTGCTGTTTAGCATAATGAACTGCCTCAGCAGGGGATTGTGGACCATATTTATTACTTCATTTATATAGCGTATTTCTGCTTAACAACCTCAATATCCGCTTTATTCTCTAATTAGACGACAGAAAGCGACACAAGAAACACAAACGAGAGTAACACAACACTGACAGGAACTGAAGGCCCACGATATCCGCTGGAGTACTGGTCACCGACTAATAAGGACGAGTGGAACAGACTCAAAGGGAAATATACATTCATAAACGTAAGTTCTGTATTGTCATTGATTTTTCACTGAGTGTAAAACTTTACGTGGCTACAATGCTATTGCATTTCGAATTAACGTCTTAAAAGTCTTGCGTAAGAATCTTGGTAAGAAATTCTTTCAAGACATGTTGCCAAAGAACCGGCAATTCAGAGAATCCTAACAGCTGACTTTCAGAAAGGGAATTTCATTTTCCTCAGCCCAGCATATACTCTATCACTTGACTATACTAATGAAAAGCTCGACCCGGTTGAATAATACGACCAAATATAACGTCAGAAGCGTTTGTACTGTAGCATGTTTTTCGAAACGGCATGCTGTTTGCGATAGAAAACGCTTTTCAAGTTCGGACCCAGGATTTGTTGTTTGATTGACACAGCAGTCGGCACCTTCAACAAGCAACACAGAGAACTTTATCTAAAAGGATACAGGTCACACAAAGAATATAGGGAGGTTAAATATAGTACAGCAATCATCCTTCTATTTTGCGATGTGCCTAGCCCTCATGCAATCACCTGCTTACATGGGCTGTCTCCTTGTTCATCGTGAGAGATGTCGTCGTAGTGGTCACGCTGTGTGGTCTGACGATGAGGGCTGCAACGAAGTCGACCGAGAAGCACTGCAGCCAGTTGACTCCTAGGTTGCTTCTGTGTTCAGCTAGCAGTTATCCTGACGCTCACAGCTGAGGCACATTACAACATCGGTTTCGGTCCCTCAGGAGCGCTTGCATGAGGTCGCTAGAGTAGCAGATCATTTGTGAAGCGAGGAACCACGAGCTGGACCTCGGGCCCGGTTCTCGCGTAGTGGAACTCTGACGCCGACACCCAAGCGCTGGAGCTGCACGAACCAGGCGTCGTTCATGTGCTCTCGTCTTGTCTTGTCTTGTCTCCTAGGAGATCTTGGCTCATACCCACATGGGGGATTGGCCACACTGTATCTCAAAGTAAATCATTTTTTACAACGCTTGCTAAAAAAAGAGAAATTATGTCGGAAGAATAATAATGCTCATTTGAAAAAACGTAAAAAATTGCAGAAGAATGCGATAAACCAGAATATATAAAACAAATCAACAAGAATGAGGAAGGGGGAGAAAGAATTGGATATATCTGGCAGTACCACTAGCAGCGTATCCTTCCGGTTGCCTGAATGAACTTATGTAGCGCTGAAAGAAGAGCACTGCGGCCCGCACCCAACTGACTGGCTCCAAACGATAATAGGGTGGATGTATTGACTGGCAATTCGAGCATACCAATCAGTCTTTCAAGAATTATTCGGCGCAGTTAGGCGAAGCGGCGGGATGTGAGAAGAAAGTGATCTATTGTTTCCGGTTCATTGAAAACTACACTTAGGTTAGTTAATGAAAATTCTGATTTGTTGAGATAAAATGTGCTCTCGTTCCACTCGTTTAACGGTTTGTTTTCTTTCAAATAAATGGCACGTACCCACTTTGGAAAATTAGAAAATAGGCAAAAATTGCGACGCTTACATTTTTAAGTGTCATTTCAGTTATGGGTGATAAAAAAGAGTAAATTGAGAAGATCACGTAGTACATTGATTTTAAACTAAAATATTAAGATTTTCAACTTTTATTCCGGACTGCTGTATTACCTTCAAGGAAATAATTTTGAAAAGTCAGTAATATTTTACCTTTGGTTCAGTCGAAACTTTCTTTTTCGTCGCAGTCCATGCTCTTCTTCCGCGACAATGATCACTAGCCCAAATGGCCTTTTTGTTTTATCACGGGAAGGCGCCACAATCAAAATGGTCACACCGTTGTCAGCCTCAAAGTCTCGACGTATTACAACAAGTTTTCAGCAACATTAGAGGGACATTTTTCTGCATGCGATTGGGTGGCTGTTCTTAAACGCATTTTTTTGGAGTAATGCAGACTTTTGTGTTGAACTCTACAGCTTTAGAGTAAGGGCACATTTGTTACAAAAGTTTCTTCTGTTGATGCAATAACTACTGCGAAAAGTTGTCCTGACAACATGTATTTTTTACGGACCAATGGCACGTTCAGTGATTGCACTCATTTGCAAAAAGCGGTATTGTCGGTGAACTACGGTAATAAAACCTTGCACAGCCTGTTTTGTTAACACCAATACAAACAACATCACTGCAATGCAACGTTAGTTTTTGATTACCTTTGAAGAATACGTTAAAATAGTCGAGTAAACAACCCGTATGAAAACCGTCTGATTTTGTTGTCGTCTACAACTACCATGCAGTTCAATGGCTTTCGTAATACTGGACACCTAATGAAACGTTCCTGTGCATTTTGAAGGTACACTGCGGGGAAATAACAATTTACGTCAGAGTGAAAGCTCAATATACGACAGTGTTTAAATTAGTACTATTAGGAACAGTGGTATCCTGCTTACTGAGAAAATAATCTAAATGTATGGCGCGACGTGTTACAATAGTGGGACAATCTGAAAATGATCCCCACGACGTGACAGCGTCCGACAATTAACCAGTGGTTATTAAACTAGCAGCAATAAGAAGGGAAAGCTTTCGTGCCTCAATAGACGTATAAAATACTGCTTCTTCGTCTCTGTTTAATTTATGTAAAAAAATGACCAACTGAAGTTCCTATGAGGAATCACGCGAGTAGTTCAAAAGTTCAGTCTATGCATTGTTAAGTCGCTTAGGTGGTGCCATCTAGCAGACCCAGATGGCACCAATCAAGCGGAAAATTCTTAGATAGCCATTGGGGCTGCTGTGGCTCTCGCTACTTTCACAGTGCTGATCCTAGCGTCTGTGGCCGAGCATCTAAGCGAGCAACGTTAGGCACGATAACAATGACGTCAGGTATACCAATTTCAGCAGGGTGATATTAGGAGCGCTGCGCGACTGTCACACCGGTCCCGTTAAATAGGAAGGCGATAGCCGGGCTAATTCCAAGAGCCGAAGTATCGGCCCCCCGAACCGCACCACGAAAGCGTGGACAATTTAGAAGTTGTCCTTTTTGGCGCGCCAGCGGACGCCGGCTGTGGCCCAAAGAACAAGTCAGAGCCGAGAGTTGATAAACAAACAAATTATATTCTCAATAATGGCAGATCGAAAACAATACACAAAAATGCACACTCCACACTAGTTACATACAATACGTCACCAATCAAACAACGTACTACACGGTACAATCAGCCACACTCAAAACAACGGAAACAGACAACGATACGCACTACAATGCAGTCGCATGCATTGAACAACCAAGACACTTAAAGACTAAAGAGATAGAAAACCTATCCAGTCCAAAGTTCTTGGAACAAAAGTCTGGGTGATACTCTTCCGAGAATCACTCACTCTAAGTCTAGCGTTGTTGCCGTTCCGCTGTCCCGAAGTTTCTCTTCCAGGAAACCTCGCGTCTTCAGTTGGCCACTCTCCAAGCTTCAAACTTCTTCGCCGGAAACACGTCGGCTTCACACACGCAGCTGTTGCCACGCGTCCTCGCTCAATAGCAGTAAACACACGCTCTTGCCTGTAGCTCGAGCCTTCACCCCTCAGGTGGAAATCCTCCTCATCTCCGGCTTCGTCCCTACGGACCAAAACCTTCGCCGACTACACGGCGGAATCCCTACGCGCTCTGGCACTCACTTCCGTCTCCTCCTGCTTTCTCGTCTCGGCTGCTCGATTAAATACCTTCCGCGCCCCCTTCCAGAAAGTTCTCCTCGTTTCGTCGGCACGATGCGCAACGAAGGCTGGGGAGAGGCGCGAGACTGTATGGGGGCCGTCCCCGACAGATGACTCATTCCGGCTTACACGCCCCTTTCCTTCTGGAAATTTCTAGCGCATGCCTGGCCGCCGCTGGGGGGTGAGGAGGTTCATCGGCGAAGCCACGCTTCCGAGAGGAAAGGCGTCGCGCGCCCGGGGAGCCTTGGATGTTTGTTTTCCTTTTTTTTTTCTTTTGACCTCCCGGCGTCTCTTCCGCGCGTTACCGCAAGAATTTGGCGGCGCGCCCATTTTTAGCGCTCGTTCTGTGACACTGCCCTCCACTTTAAGAATATTATCTCATAATATTCAAAACCACACAAACGAGCGCGAACAGTCACCACACACTCTCACAGTCTGTAACATAGTCCGTCGCTCATGACACTTCACATTCACAATAGATCACTTAATACAATTGTACATTGTAATTCAATTACAAAACACGTGAAAACACAACCACATGCACATGAGTACAACACTCCACCACACATTCCCAATAATACAAATGTACAAAGTTCTCTCATTACAACAATGGTACAATACTATACATCACATCACAGCACAACACTTCGACACTTGTGACACAGGATAACACAACATTAACACAACATATGGCACTCAGCACTGCCAAACACATTCAGATTCGACCTCGACACCTATCCGGTGCATTCCGAGCGGCGCTTGCGCCCTTTCTTGCGGTGCTCGCTCGATCTCTTCTTGTGTTTCCACGTTCTTTTTCGGCGAGCCCTTTCCAACGACGATATCTGAGGCGGCGTCTCAGCCATCGTTGTCTCTTCCGACACTGTTAACGGGTCGTAACGTTCAACGGGTCCTGTCGGTTTATTTACCGGCTTGTTCATGTCACGGCATTGGGCCTGGCTGGCCGACTCTGTCACCTTTACACTGTCGGTCGGTTGGGGTCGTGTCGACGTACGTCCAGCTGCTCAGCACGTGAACTCATTCAACTCGATCGTCTTCTCATTCGCTGTCTCTTGCGCCGCGGCTTCACCTTGGGCTCGAGTGATGTCCGTCACGGGATGCTCCTCCACTGTATCTCGCGGTCGCTGGGTTGTCGAGGGCTCTATCTTCGGGTCTTCCCCCAAACATACCGGATCATTCGGTCCTCGCGCCCCGTCGATGTTTCCGATAACAAGGTCGTACAGGGGGGTCGTCATGCATAAAGCAGTAACCTTCCCGCTGAAGTACGGGGTTTCAACCTCAATTTCTGCTTCGGGAAGCATCCGAACTGTACGGTCAATTAAGCAAACCGGTTTCGTTTTGCCGGTTAACTCGCTTTCCCCTATCAAGTTTCTCCGCACAATAACAGTGGAGCTGCGGGTATCTCTTAACACCGTAAACTTTTTGCCCGCAACTTTTCCAGGCAGCGTTGGCGTTCCTTTCGTAACACCGGTTGGCTGTTTTGACATTACAGCACCGACAATCGGAATTTTCTCCCCATTCTTCAACTCTACAAATCCATCGGTGACGGCATTATTATCAGATTTCGGTGCCGCTTGCACACAAGATACCTGGTGAGTTTGACTCACTCCGTTCCGACAAGCGTCTGCTTTGTGCCCAGTCTGACCACACTTAAAACATTTTACCACCGTAGGGCTCGTAAAGTTAGTACGACAGTTGCTCGCGCGATGACCCACTCGGTTACACAGGAAACATCGCGGAACACTCTCCCGTGCACGCTTCTTTTGTTCGGGTGCCAAGTTTTTCGAATCTTCGGGACACTCCTTCTTGACTTTGGCCACATTAGTTCCACCTTGCGCTTCCAAGAATTGATCAGCCAATTCAAGCATGTCTTCAAGTGACTCAGCTCTCCTCTCTTTTAAGTACAGCGACAGGCTTGGGTGGCAACTACTAAGAAACTGTTCTCTAATTAGGAGTTCTCTAAGCTCATCGTACCCCTTTGCTGTCCCTGAAAGTTCAATCCATCTGTCGAAATAATGGCAAAGTCGGGCGGCATACTGCGTAGCCGTCTCACCATCACCTGGCTTTCCTGTCCGAAATCTGTCCCGGAATCCTTCCACAGTAAATCTAAATCGCTTTAGCAAAGCAGCTTTCACCTTCGCATAGTTGGCTGCATCGGTCGGCGTCAGCCTACCGCACACACTGAGCGCTTCACCACTCAAGCAGGTACTCAAAGCAGTTGCCTATTGATGTTCCGGCCAATTCTGGCTCCTCGCAATCGTCTCGAATCTGTGGAGGTACGCGTCTAGGTCGTCCTTCCTTTCATCAAACGCTACGAGCAGCTTGCTCGGGTTCAAGCGGAAGCCGTGATCTTCCCGTTCGCTGCTTTCAACTCTAGCTTGGACGGGAGTTTCACTTCGCTGTTGCAAACGGAGCCGCTCGAGTTCCACCTCGTGCTGTCGCTGCCATTCCCTTTCAGCCATCTCCGCTTCTCTTTCTTCTTTCAGCCGTCGCTCCCTCGCTTCTCTTTCTTCTTTCAGCTGTTTCTCCCTCGCTTCTCTTTCTTCTCTCGCCGTTTCGGCTGCCAACTTCTCTCTCTCCAGCTCCAACTTCAATTGTTGCTCTCTTTCTTCCTTCGCCCTTTCAGCGGCCAGCCTTTCTCTCTCCAACTCAGGTGCTTTTTCTTCCTTGGCCCTCTCAGCTGCCAACCTCTCTCTCTCCACCGCCTCTTTCTCCTTCTGGCTTACCCACTTCCGTAGTTCGGCGCCAGAAAGACCCATCTTCTCACCAAGAGCTACTAACTTTTCGAGATCCATGGTGTCTCGCAAATAAAACCTTGCCGCGTGCAAAAAGTATCTGCCTAAATCAGTCTATCGGAACACTCCCCTGCACTCGTTAACGAGAACCCTGAGCAACACACAAAATCGTTCCGATAGCACTATCAACAACTCGAGGCTCTTTCTCACTACTTTGGACACACTGTGCACCAAAAAGTCCTGTCGCGGACGCCAGATTAATTGTCACACCGGTCCCGTTGATTAGGGAGGCGATCGCCGGGCTAATTCCAAGAGCCGAAGTATCGGCCTCCCGAACCGCACCACGAAAGCGTGGACAATTTAGAAGTGGTCCTTTCTGGCGCGCCAGCGGACGCCGGCTGTGGCCCAAAGAACAAGTCAGAGCCGAGAGTTGATAAACAAACAAATTATATTCTCAATAATGGCAGATCGAAAACAATACACAAAAATGCACACTCCACACTAGTTACATACAATACGTCACCAATCAAACAACGTACTACACGGTACAATCAGCCACACTCAAAACAACGGAAACAGACAACGATACGCACTACAATGCAGTCGCATGCATTGAACAACCAAGACACTTAAAGACTAAAGAGATAGAAAACCTATCCAGTCCAAAGTTCTTGGAACAAAAGTCTGGATGATACTCTTCCGAGAATCACTCACTCAAAGTCCAGCGTTGTTGCCGTTCCGCTGTCCCGAAGTTTCTCTTCCAGGAAACCTCGCGTCTTCAATTGGCCACTCTCCAAGCTTCAAACTTCTTCGCCGGAAACACGTCGGCTTCACACACGCAGCTGTTGCCACGCGTCCTCGCTCAATAGCAGTAAACACACGCTCTTGCCTGTAGCTCGAGCCTTCACCCCTCAGGTGGAAATCCTCTTAATCTCCGGCTTCGTCCCTACGGACCAAAACCTTCGCCGACTACACGGCGGAATCTCTACGCGCTCTGGCGCTCACTTCCGTCTCCTCCTGCTTTCTCGTCTCGGCTGCTCGATTAAATATCTTCCGCGCCCCCTTCCAGAAAGTTCTCCTCATTTCGTCGGCACGATGCGCAACGAAGGCTGGGGAGAGGCGCGAGACTGTATGGGGGCCGTCCCCGACAGATGACTCATTCCGGCTTACACGCCCCTTTCCTTCTGGAAATTTCTAGCGCTTGCCCAGCCGCCGCTGGGGGGTGAGGAGGTTCATCGGCGAAGCCACGCTTCCGAGAGGAGAGGCGTCGCGCGCCCGGGGAGCCTTGGATGTTTGTTTTCCTTTTTTTTCTTTTGACCTACCGGCGTCTCTTCCGCGCGTTACCGCAAGAATTTGGCGGCGCGCCCATTTTTAGCGCTCGTTCTGTGACAGCGACGCACACAACTTCGACATGATTTTATACCAAGATAAGTTCGTCCCTAGCACAAATTTATTAGTGCTACGAGGTTTCTTGACGGTTGTTTCAAGAGTCAACGTTGACTGTATATTTGACTATACTGTATCTTTGAGGCCCACAATAAGTGTGCGAGCTCGATGAATTTATTCAAGGGTTACTACAGTCGTGCGCACAGGGGGACCACTGCCACAACCCCTGGTCACATAAGAGGGGGAGGGACGAAGTCAGCCCTAGACATTTACATATAGCAATGGGAGAGGGACACTGTGACTCGAAGGCGCATCTTCTGCCTAATGCATTGATATACTAGAGGGTAGTGGCGCTGCGGCGAACCTTCGCCCCACCTGAAGGAAAACGCAGCGCATGCCTATAATGTTGTATCATCAGGCTTGGAGGCTCAGAACAAGAGGTGATTTTGTATGCATGTCCTTTTCAAGGTTTTATTACTAAGAGTGCTACAGAAATTCTATTGTGTTCTCGCTTTCAGAAAGTGCGCTATGGTTTACATACCAAAAACGTGTGTTTTTTTCTGCTCTAGATTCAGAATTCAGAATTTTATAATAAACGTTGAGTGAATTTACAAGCGCGCGGTATACAGGAGGAGGTCTCACAGTCAAACGACTGCATGAAGACGTGATTTACAAAAAAGAAAATCAGGTAAAAAGCACATCGTAGTAGCAACCGTAACAAGATCAGTCATTTGAAAACATAACATTTATAAAAAAATAATACATGTGAACACATAGAGTATTTCGCTTTTAGTGCATGGCAGCTAAATGAAAATTACAAGAGAAGAGGAAAAAAAGAAATACAACAGTGAGATCATCTATACCGAAATAAACTGAACACCAAAGCACATGTATCCTAAATGAAAGACACAGTTACTCTTTCATTACTCAGAATGAAGTAAGTGCATTTTTAGTTCATTTGCGAAATGATTCAATGGTCTTGAGGTTTTCATGATGAGGAGAAAAGTGTTCCAAAGTAAAATGGAAGTGAAATACTACAGTTTGCTTCCGGTAGTTAGTCCAAATTTTGGGTAAAACAAAATTGTTGTTCATCGCGAACCGAGTAGTGCTTTAGATAATGACATTAGATGATGAGAAAATGGCTACGGAAATTCGCTATTTATAAGCTTGTAGAAAAAAATACCCTGGTTATGTTTAGTGAGTTCAGTTATTGTGGAAATCTTAATCTCGCGTAGTGTTGATTTGGCATTGGAGAGGCATGGGGTGCAAGTACTTATTGTTATAACATCGTTCTGAACAATCTTGACGGACGCAATATGATTGATTGATTGATTGATATGTGGGGTTTAACGGCCCAAAACCACTATATGATTATGAGAGACGCCGTAGTGGAGGGCTCCGGAAATTTAGACCACATGGGGTTCTTTAACGTGCACCCAAATCTGAGTACACGGGCCTACAACATTTCCGCCTCCATCGGAAATGCAGCCGCCGCAGCCGGGATTTGAACCCGCGCCCTGCGGGTCAGCAGCCGAGTACCTTAGCCACTAGACCACCGCGGCGGGGCAGGACGCAATATGAGTATTGTATGTATTTACCCAGTATGTAATACCATAAGTGAATTGAGAATGGACAAAGCAGTGATAGAGAGACAGCAATGTGGTGCGTGAGAAGTAGGGGCGCGTTTTAATGAGGATGCGTACACCATAGGCTATTTTCTTTTTAATGATAGCAATATGACTCTGATATCTTATGTTACTATCCAGAAATCCTTATAAAAGAGGAACTTGGGCTATAAGAGAGCCAGTGAGGATCAAAACGGATATGTGGTATTGATGATATGAATTATATTACGTTATATAATTACGCCGTTACGCTGATATGAATTGACTACAACAAATTTCGAACAGACATCGAAGTTGAAAGAAGCTAGAGATATCACCTCTGTGTTTTAGAGAGAAGTTGAGCATAAGAGAAACACATGTATTGACTCATAACAGTCTGTGCTCCATGGGTTAAAATATATATGTTTTTTCTAATCATCTATAAGTAGGACTTAGTGTTTTCAGTGTTATCAAAAAATGTCAAAATCATTTGGATTTATGCGCTAAACTTCAATTTCAAGAAGCAGTTTCACGTAGTTCCATTCTTTGTCGAATGTGCAAGTTTGAAGCAGCAATTTATACAACTTCTGGTTTTGCAGATTCAAAGTTAAAGACCACATCCATCACGCAATTCGTAACGTTAAAACGACACACACGAACGATAGACTTTAACAGGTGCGAATGATGTCATACTAGAAGTGCTCTACGGCATCTTCAAATTCTGCCATGAGAAGTCTTTTAATTTGTCGCAGTGGAAGTGCATGGTTATTATTTATGTCAATTGTCTTTATTAGCGCCAAAGTAGGCATCTGGTGTGATCACGTGAGAAAGATGGTATGGCGTCTCATTTTGTTGTATTGATAATGGGTACAAGTCGGCTGACTGCGGGGGCAGAATCAGTGGGTGTGTCTGTGTAGCGGCGAGCCACGAGTGTGCTTTTTATGTGACACGCCGGCGCGGCAGCTGCGTCCTTCCGATGTTACCGACTACAATCTAGAGCCTGAGTTCTTCCTAAATAAAGTGATTCCTCTAAAGTGCCTTCAAGTTTTTATGGTACAAGTTCCAACACTATGTGATATCTGGTGGAGGTGCTGGAGTACCATGCCTAGGACACCTCCGGCAAGCTGAAGTAGCAGTCCGAATCTCGTGTTTGAAGTTGACGGTGCCACTGCGCAGCGAGCAAGCCGTCGCTTGCAGAACTTACCTGCGGAGTTCGACGCTCTCGCAAACAAGATGACGACAAAGACTGTGAGAATGAACACTACCAACACCGCCACAACACCAATTGTCCTTCAGCCCACAGGGGTGCCTGCGCAATTAGGCGTTTGGTGTGTAGCGGCACCTTGGACCCGAGCTAACGGGGGAGTTTCGACTCCCTCCCACGCTTAGCCGTGCCTGGCTTTGCCGTGTCCGGGGAAAAGGGGATCCTGGGGGTTGAGCCGATGCTGTGTGATTGGACCTTTAAAGCCCCCCCTAGTGGAGGCAACACACCCCTTTGGCCCCGGCTTCATGTTGACGGCACCCCTGGGCTGACCCACCCAGGGGAAACCGGCAGCCACCTTTTCCTGTCTCTCCCTTTCTTCATCTTTGTCTTTTCCTCTCACTTTCAATCTTTCCTGTTTTCTCCTCTCTTCAATTTACTTCTGTTTTTCCTGGCGGGAAGGGTTAACCTTGTGTGGCTACCACGACTAGGGTAAACCATATTGGGTTATAGTAACTGCGTACTGTTGGCGTTGCGCAGACATGTCCACATGCGCTGCCACGTCCCCTTGTTGGACTCCGTGGTGGGCGGTAGGCGCTGTTACCGAAAAATCCACATTTTCCCATGGGATCCTCGACCCCCTCTTTAACTGATCGTGGTTTGAAAAGGGTACGCACCAACTCAATTTCACTAATTTGGCCCCAAAACAGAGAAACTTTCCCGAAATACCATGTCCTCCACTGCGAACAATCATCTACAAAAGCTAGAGCAATCTCACCCTTGCTTGTGGCCAAGTGCTTGAGAGAGACCATTGGAACCAGCAATAGGGCCATGAAGATGGCAAGTGGAGATTTGCTTCTCGAATTAAAAGACAAGGAACAGTACAATAAACTCTAGCACCTTGTAGCCTTCGGTAGCATTCTCATCTCTGTGATCGTGCAACCTACCATGAATACAGTGAAGGGCGTGGTATCGGACGAAGAATTGATCACGCTAAGTGAAGAAAAGCTCTTTGATGGATGGAAGGACAAGGTGTAATACATGTACAGCCCATCAAAATCAGACGTAACAACAACGAAGTAGCAACAAAGCACTTGATACTCATCTTCACCTCAACCACTTTTACCTGAGACTCTCGAACCTGGCTATATAAAACTTCATGTCGGACCCTTCATTCCAAACTCGAGGCGTTGCTTCCAATGCCAGTGATTTGGTCATGCATTCCAGATCTGCCGAGGGCAGCTGATGTGTGCTAAGTGTGGCACAACCGGCCACAGTGCTGATGAATGTAGTCATGACGAGATCCTCTGTGCTAACTGCGAAGGTAGTCACCCCGCATACTCCAGAGCGTGCCCAGCCTAGAAAAAAGAAAAAAGAAATAACAACTATAAAAGTTATGTAAAATATCACATTCAGGAAAGTAAAACAATGGATCTCGTCATCATTGGTACTAAATACACCTTTCGCTGAAGTGGTGAAACAAGGAGTGGCACCACAAAGGCCCTTGGCAGTTGCCCGGACCGCGTTTAGCGTGCCGTGGCCAACGCCACAAGCCCCTACGGCGGGAGCAGCCAGCGCTGCCCTGCCCACATTCAGCTTATCTACACCAGTGACTTCTACAAGCTCTGGCTGCAGCCAGGGCAATCACGAGCCAAGGGGGCCTCATCGAACCCCCGCTCGGTGGGGACAAAGACTTCGTCTACCGAGGCGAAGTCTAAGCGACGCACAGATCGCTCTGTACAGCGGGCGTCCAGTGCCTCGCGAGAGGCTATGGACACCAGTTCAAGCCAAATGGCACAGGAAGCACCGAAGGAGCGGCGAGCTTCCTTTGACCGCCTCAAAAAAGACAAAACGCCGCTTACAGGGCATACCAAAGGCCCTGTAAAATGACCTAATCTCCGTCTTCTCTGCACACAGCACTTTTTCCATTTTTTCTACTACGGACAAATTCACACAGTGGAACGTAATGGCAATACCTAGAAATTTAGATGACGTCCAAGAACTTCATAGTGAGTTTAACGCGAAAGTGCTATGTGTGCAAGAAACGCACTTAACTCTCAAGCACAAGGACTTCCTACAGTAATATAATATTTTCCGAAAAGACCGGGAGGATGCTGTCGTACCAACTGGTGGTGTGGCCATTATAGCTGATCGATGTATAGCATGCCAGCATTTGAAGCTCCAAACGACCCTTGAGGCAGTGGCCATTCGAAATGTACTTTTTAGGAAACTCATTACCATATGTTCTGTGTACATACCACAGCATCAACAGCTACACAGACGTGATCTAGAATCAATATTAGATGAACTCCCAGAGCCGTTTATGGTTCTAGGTGATTTTATTGCACCCAATGTCCTGTGGGGCGATGCTCACTATGACGCGCGAGGATGTCTCAATGAGCAGCTCCTTTTCTATTCTACTTTATTTCTTTTAAATATGAAGGAGTTTACGTATTTTAGCCTTGCAAACAACACGTACTTCTACATAGATCTTAGCATTTCAGCACCGTCCATTTTACCTGTTTTTAAATGGAACGTTCTCAGAAACCCTAATGGGAGTCACCACTTCAAAATCATCCTGAGTGCGCCGAACAAAGATCAACTACCGCCGCAGGTTTCTCGATGGAAAATTGACTCAGCTGATTGGGAAGGGTATAGAACTCTTACACACATGACATGAACCGAGCTGCCTGCCCTGACCATAGATGACGCTGTCACGTATTTTACAGCTTTTATACTTGATGCCGCATCTAAATGTATTGCCAAAAGGAGTGGCATGTCTTCTAAACGGCGAGTCCTATGGGGGAACGACGCTTGCAGGAAAGGACGGACCACTCAGAACAAAGCACGGGCGTTGCTTCGCGATTCCCCAACAGCAGAAAACCTGGAAAACTTCAAGCGGGTCAAATCTCAGGCAAGGAGAACGCGTCGACAAGCTAGACGAGAGAGCTGAACAAAGTTTATATCGAGTATCAACTCATACACAGATGAGGGAAAAGTGTGGAATAAAGTCAAGAAAAGTAAGGGCCAACAAACGCATTCCTTTTGACTATAAATAGCCCGCGGAAACCTTGGAGGATTAAGCCAACTTTCTTGGCACACATTTAGAACACATATCGAGCTTCTCAAACTGCTCCGAAACCTTCCAGCATTACAAAGCACGAAGAGAAAAACAAAAGTTAGAAAGAAAATCCGCATAAAATGAGGCATGTAATGAACCATTCTGCTTAGCATAACTGCGAACAGCACTCAGCTGCTGTAGTACATCTACCCCAGGTTTTGACAACGTAATGTACGCAATTCTGAAGGAACTGCTCTCCGAAACTAGAAAAAACACTCCTTTCACTTTATAATCGCATATGATTTTCAGGTGTGATTCCCTCCTCCAAGAAGGAGGCTGTTATAATTCCAATTTTGAAGCAGGGAAAGGATCCCTCTTCTGTATCAAGTTACAGACCTATAGCGTTAACAAGCTGCCTCTGCAAACTATTTGAAAAATTGAATTGCTGCCACTTACTCCACTACTTAGAAACAAACAAATTGCTCGACCCATACCAGTGCTGGTTTAGAGAGGGCCGATCTACCACCGACCATCTTATACGTATCGAGGCACACATACGTGGGGCTTTTGTTCGTAATCAGTTTTTCTTATCCGTGTTCTTCGACATGGAGAAGGCCTACGATACTACGCGGAGGTTTGGAATATTGAGAGACCTCTCACACATAGGTATACACGGTAAAATATTAAGAGTCATTGAAAGCTATCTGTCTGATCGTTCATTCTGTGTTAGAGTGAGCAATGTTCCGTCCCGAAAATTTGTACAGGAAACGGGAGTGCCACAGGGTGGGGCGCTCAGCTGTACGCTCTTTATTATAAAAAATGAATTCTCTCCGTCTGTACATCACACGTAATATCTTTTATTCAACCTATGTCAACGATGTGCAGATAGGTTTTCAGTCGTGTTCTCTTGGGATCTGTGAGCGACAGGTTCAGCTTGCCCTTATCGAGGTATCCAAACGGGCTGACGAAAACGGGCTCAAACTGAACCCATAGGAAAGCACCTGTGTCGTATTTTACGAAAAAGAGGCTTGCATCCTGATTCTGAAGTGGTGGTTAAGGGTGAGCGTCTACACGTAAACACAGAGCATAAGTTACTATGTATAATTTTAGATGCGAAGTTAACCTTTGTACCGAACATAAAACGTCTTAAAAATAAATGCTTGACAACAATGAATACCCTAAAGGTGCTGTAACGAACAACAGGGGGCAGCTACAGAGAGTGCCTCATGAATCTGTATAGAAGTCTTATAAACTCACGCCTTGAGTATAGGGCCATAGTCTATCACTGTGCCACGCCAAGCGCTCGGAAAATGTTGGACCCTGTTCATCATGAAGGCATCCGCCTGTCCAGAGGCGCCGTTGAAGAAGCCCAGTTAAAAGCCTTTATGTCGAATTGGACGAGTGGTCACTCCATCTGCAGAGAACATATTCTTCTTTCATATATTTCCTTAAAGTAAAAGCGAACAGTGAGCAACCCGCATATTCCACCATCAACGACCTGTCCAGCTCTAAACTTTTTTTGCCATCAGCCCGCAATGGCCCGCCCTATCTCGCTGCGTGTTTGAGACCTAGCTGAAGAAACAGATGTCCCACTGCTTGATTACCACTTCAGCCCCCTCGCTGTGCGGCTCCCGCCATGGCAGTGGTAGGTTATAGACTGTGACACATTTTTCGTAGCTGTCACAAAGCATGCCTCCCCCATACACCTTCGGATGTATTTCTTGAAGCTGCAACATAAATATGACTGTCCAGAATATTATACTGGTGCATTCAAGTCTTATACTGGCTTGTCCTATGCGGTGGTTGGCCCATCCTTCTCGGATGCCGGCGTTCTGTCCACCAGCACAAGCATTTTTACAGCGGAGGCTTACGCGTTATTCGTAGCCGTTAAACACATCAAAGAATTGAATACGCCAAGGGTAGTTATATACACAGACTCCGTGAGTGTCGTAAGAGCGTTGAAAAATCTAAAGAAACACAGAAACCCTATAATTATATCCCCTCAATTCAATACTCTGCGCGGCCCATGTTTCCAAGCAACATATCGTCGTGTGCTGGGTGCCAGAACACGGCGAGATCGAAGCAAATGTGTTGGCTGACCAGCTCGCCACGTCAATCAACGGAAGCACTGTCAACTCTTCAGTTGCTGTCCCTATAATGGACTTAAAACCAAACATACGGAAAAAGCTCAGGGCTTACTGGCAGAAGTTACGGGATCTACAAACTCATAAAAAGTTATACCTGATCAAACCATACCTCTGTAACTGGCCACCCACGTCGAAAACGCGCAGTACAGAGGTCAGTCTCTGTCGGCTTAGAATAGGACACACACACAACATGCACACACGTCTTTTGTCCTGTGGTGACCCACCCAGCTGTCACAGATGTGGCCGTCCACTTACCATAATCCACATACTCCTTGAATGCTCTGAGCTAGAGGCTTACAGGAAAAAACATTTTCCACTAGCGCACAAGGAACACATACCCCTTCACCCAGCTATGTTTATTGGTCGCGAACCTCTTTTTAAATATAATGCATTGAATGCAGTCCTAAAGGAAGTAAATACTTTCTATGTTATCTACTCAAGTGATCAGTAGCACAGCCTCTGAAAGGAGGCTGCTGCTGCGGATGCTACATCCAAAGAGAGCACCTGTCTCCCGGCCCTTGGGACCAAGGGCGCTGGCGAGGTATCGGTGCTAATATATAATTCCTATTTTATGGTGTCATGATAACTTAAGACTCATTCCCACCAGGCAAGCTTCACTTCACTTTCATTATTTTAATAAATATATGTCCAACGCACCTTTAGAGCGCGGAATCTTAGGCTTTTTACAGCCATTTACCGAAACTATTGCTTCAATCCGATATCATTTCCTGGTGCTCTTTGGCCATCAATGGCCCTTGCGCCATTAAACAACATATATCATTATAAATTGTCCTCCAGTAGCCACGAGAGCCACTGAAATTTTATGGATCAACATTCGAAGACACCCAGGGGTGGCTAGAAAAGATTGAAGGGTAGCCGCTCTCAACGACTCAGATGATGATGACAAGTTGAGGCACGTATTTTTTCCTTGGAAGAGTCCGCCAAGGTATGGTTAGAAACCCGTGCAGCGTCGCTGTCTACCTGGCGATTCTTTAGGCAGCATTTACTGAAGTGATTTCCCAGTGAGTGTGGCTAGGAGCACGAAGAAATGCTGCTTCAGACGTGCATGCAGCAGCCTGGAGAATCTGTGCTGATGTAGGTTGAAGAACTGCACCGGCTGTTTCTAAAAGTTGACTCGGCCATGTCTGAGGACAAAAAACTGCGCTTTTAGATGAGAGGCGTCAAAGAGAATCTTTTTGCTGGGCTTCTACGAAACACCCCCTCTACTGTAGAAGAATTTTAAAAGAAGGCCAGTAACGTAGAAAAGTCTTTTCAATGGCGTTCAAGGCACTACGACTGCTTTTCATCGAACTCAGTGAGCACAGAATTTCCTTCACCCAACTTCCCGCACGCTGACAACCACGTAGAACTGATTAGGTCCGTCATCCGTGAAGAAATGCGCATAATGTTTCCGACGTCACGACCACAGGTTTTGTCCCTCGCTACCTTAATCAAAGAGAAAGTTCAGCAAGTACTAGTGGTGCACGGACGATGTCAAGGAATAAAGGAACCAGAAGTGAAGGCATAGGCCGCAGCCTCACACCATGGACTACGCACGCTAGGCGTGTGCCAGGACGCCATGATGTTGCAACATCGGCCTCCATCGACACGTGCGGACAGCCGACCATCGCTACCTGCACGCGGCGAGCCAGAGAATACTGATATATGGCGAGCACCTGACTGCGGCGATACAGGACATTTCTACCGCTACTGCCACTTCAGCGAAATGGGTTTGCGTGCGTCCCCTGCCACCACGCCCCGCCCACAGCGAGCCGAACGCCCGCGGCACATTGCAGAGTACTTTGTCAACAATGAGTAGAGACCCAGGTATTCGTCCCGCTCACCATCACCTGGCCGTTACCAGTCACCAGAGCATCGATCACAGTTTTCGGGGGCATGCGGCTGGTCCCCAAGTCCGGGGAACTGAAAACTGCGGCCGCTGGAGGTGCGGTTACTATGCACCAAACTTTTGAAAAACCTCTGCCGCAGACGACGAGGCAGCTGGGCCAGGTACAACAATTAAGCGACGACGTGCCCCCCCCCCAAAAAAAAATTCGTGTCCTCAAAAAAAAAACTGTGAAAGAGCATTGCATGGCAGCGGGACAAATGAAAAATTCTACGAGGCGACGAATTCGTGACTCAACACCTCGCTCTAACTGCAACGCAAGACCAAAAACTACCGACTTCGACACACTCATTGACGTCCGCAACATTACTGCTCTCGTGGACACAGGTGCCGATTATTCTGTCATTGTTCGGCACTAAGCTACCGAGCTCAATAAAGTAAAGACAGAGTGGGGCGGCGCAAAGATGCGCGTGGTGGGTGGACATTCTGTCACGCCGAAGGGAAAGTACACAGAAAGAATTACAATTTGCGACGACAAATACCCAACTACAATTGTAATATTCGAGCATTGTTCCCGAGATGTCATACTCGGCATTGATTTCCTCACTGAACATGATGCTGTTATCGACCTCAAATCGTAATTCATTACGCTGTCCACAGATCAAGCGATAAAACAGAGCAGGGAGGCTAAGTGTCGTTCCCCATTGAGCGTAGTCGAAGAACATCTTAACCTTATACCCTACCTGAGCGCTCTCGTCTCCGTTAGTGGCGACGCCTCAGAAGAAAAGGACGGCATAGTCGAAGCACATGCAGGTTTGCGTTTTCACCGCGGCATTTGTGTCGGCAGAGGTATCGCTAACTTCAGAAACGGGTGCTCAAAAGTGCTGATCACAAACTTCCCTTCAGAGACAAAGCACCTTAATCAAGGCACGGCCATCTCGTTCCGGGAACATTTCACTGAAATAAGTAAATCATGCATTTTGACAGAGTCGTCGGTGGAAGACGTGGCTGAACCCCTGTTTGCAGATCCTATTTTAAATGTTAACCCAGCGCTGCCGATGAACAGACAAGAACAACTGAAGAGCCTTCTTTGACGATACGGTAACTGCTTTTCAACGACATCCAGAATAGGAAAAGCCGAAAGTGCTAAGCAACGCAAATTAACAAATGAAAATTTGCCACCTGTTCGCCGAAGCCCCTATCGAGTCTCGTCACGAGATTGTGAGGTTATCAAGAAACCATTCGATGATATGTTGCGTGATGGCATCGTTCAGGCGTCACAGAGCTCTCGGGCATCGCCGGTTGTGTTAGTCATAACAAAGGACGGAACGCTGAGGTTCTGCGTCGACTACTGCCGGCTGAACGACGTAACAAAGAAGGATGTCTATCTGCTACCACGTATTGATGACACCCTCAACCACCTCTGCCATGCCAGATACTTCACAGCAATGCACCTAAGAGCGGTAGTTGGCAAGTCGAAGTCAATGAGCAAGACAGAGAAAAAACTGACTTGATTACGCCGGATGGCCTCTATGAATTTAATGTAATGCCCATCCGACTTTGCACAGCCCCCGCCACATTCCTGAGAGTTATGGACACTGTCTTGCGTATACTGAAGTGGCAAACGTGCCTCGTATACTTAGACGGCGTTGTTGTTGTCCCACCAAACTTTGAAGAGGACTTAAGCAGACTGTATACCGTACCCATGACTATCAAATTTTCTGCATTGGCAGTGAAACCAGAGAAGTGCGGTTTTTTTACGAAGAACTTTCATTTCTCAGCCATGTCGTCAGCAAACAAGGAGTGAAACCTGACCCACAGAAAACTTCAGCCATCGCCGGTTTCCTGGAGGCCAAGGACAAGAAAGCATACGCCGGTTTTTGGGATTGTGCGCATATTACACATGATTTGTCCCAAGTATTTCAAAAATTGCTCAACCTCTGACACGTATAACTAAATCAGACGTGAAATTTACATGGGGAACTTCACAAGGTGACGCATTCGCGGAACTTCAACGCCGATTTCAGTCACCACCGATGCTTGGGCATTTCGATGAAAACGCTCACAGATCCACATTGATGCAAGCAGCATTGGGCTCGGTGTGGTGCTTGTCCAAAGAAAGTGTGCGCTTGGAAACGTTATTGCCTACGCTAGCCGCTGTCTCAACAAAGCTGAATCCAATTATTCGACAACATAGAATGAGTGTCTTGGTATTGTCGGGGCAACTGCCCAATGCCGCCCATACTTATACGGACGCCCTTTCAAGGTTGTCACCGACCATTATGCGCTTTGCTGGCTTGAAAACCTGAAGAACTATCAGGTCGTCTAGCGCGTTAGATCCTACAGCTTCAAGGATTCGATGTGAAGTTGGTTTACAAATCCGAGCGCAAGCAATCTGACGCTGATTGTCTTTCACGGGATCCTATTTACGTTGTCCGGCCATGCACAGATGACGACGCTTTTCTAGGAGTGATCAGTGACAGTCGTTTTGCTGAACAACAGCGAGGCGACCCTAATATTCATGACCTAATTCAATACTTGGAAGTTCAGACAACATCTGTTCCGAAAGCGTACAGCTGCGGACTATTCTTACTTTGCCTACACAACAACGTTATGGTAAAAAAGAACTTTTTCACAAATAGGGCCAATTTACAGCTTGTTCTGTCTCAGCTTCTCGCAGGAATATTGTATGCTTGCCATGACTAGACATCGTCGGGTCACCTGAGATTCAACCGCACGCTTGCAGGAGTTGAGAGAAACTACTAGTGGTCCAAACTGGCATCCAACACCACGCAATACGTGAAGACCTGTAGAGGCTGCCAAAGATGCAAGAGACCCCGTTGAAACCTGTTGGCCCACTGAGGTCGATCGAGCCACCGTCAAGACCTTTCCAACGAATTGAAATGAACCTGCTGGGCCCATTTCCAACGTCCGCTGATGGCAACAAGTGGATTGCCATGGCAACAGATTATTTGGCTTGCTTCGCCAAAACAGAAGCCCAACCAAAGGGCAGTGCCGCAGAAGTAGCGAAGTTTTTTGTTTAAAACATCGTTCTGCAAAATGGCGCACCCGAGGTGCCTATAACTGACAGAGGCACTGCATTCACAGCTGACGTGGCACAAGCTATTCTACACTAAAGTAACACAAGCCACCGAAAGACGACGGCATACCACCCTCAGGCGAATGGCCTTACTAAGCGGTTAAACAATGCTCTCACCGACATGCTAATAACCTATGTGAATATTGAGCATAGGTTGTGGGATGGCTTGTTACCATACGTCACACTCGCATACAACACCGCAATACAGGAAACAACCCAAATGACGCCATTCAAACTACTTTACGGAAGAGAACCTACGACGACGCTCAACGCCATGCTTCCGAATGATATCGACGAGGAAAACTTGTACGTCTCCCTCTACCTGCAGCGGGCAAAAGAGCCTTGACAATTAGCTCGTATACGCAGTAAAACACAGCAGCAAGTCGACGCCCGACGTTACAATCTTTGCCGAAGCGACCAGCAATATAACCAGGTGACCGCTTATGGGTGTGGACGCCTGCGCTCGGAAGCATGGACTCCGTAAAAAAACACTTGCGTCGCTACTTCGGAACCCATAAGGTTTTGCAATGCCTAGGTCCTCTGGACTACATAGTTGTGCCCAAAAACCTTAGCTCATTCCATCGACGTCGCCCACGCACCAAAGTGCTAGACGTCGTCAGTTTAAAAGCTTATCACGCCCGCTAGCACTAACAATATGATCTAAAACTTTTTTGTGTTTATGAATAACTCTGTTGTTGTACGCATTATTTTGCTCGAAGCAAAATAATATTAGTTTGGTCTGAACATCGGGATGATGTCGTGTGCAAGGAGGGCATTGCCACGAAAAGTATTTTGGTTTGTCGCAGTGGAAGTGCACGCTTGTCATTTGTGTCAATCGTCTTTACATGCACCATAGTAGGTGCCTGGTATGATCACGTGACAAAGATGCTATCGTGTCTCATTCTGTTGTATTGATAATGGGTGCAAGTCAGCTCACCGCGGGGGCAGAATCAGTGGGTGTGTGTGTAGCGGCCAGCCGCGAGTGTTTTTTTTGTGGGACACGCTGGCGCAGCAGCTGCGTCCTTCGGATGTTACCGACGACCATCTCGAGCCTGAGTTCTATCAAATTCAAGTGGTTGCCCCAAAGTGCCTTCAAGTTTCTGCAGTAGAAGTTCCACCACTACGTGAAAATACTGTCCCCTGGTGAGACAGAGGCTACGGCATCTAGAAAACATAGAATTTATGCGCCCCAGGCTTTGCCACACGCTTCTGTAACTGCCCCGCTCAAGAGACTTTTTTAGAGTGCATTTCAGCCATGCGGAGTATTGTGCATAATTAAGTGGTCTGCCCTCTCTCTCTCGCACGCACACACGAGAGAGAACTATTTTCAGACAGCCATGGCAGTGACAGTAAAGCGGAGAAGGACGGCTCAAGGAAACCTTCACACGCTCAAATGATATATTTCTCTGTGTCCTGGTGGAGAAGAGAAATTTTATGCAAGTAAAATGGGAAGAAAACGAATGCTTTGCGGTGACTACGTATAAGGGTATAGAAATTTTCAGTAGTCAACGTGATTTGAAGGAGTCAATGTTGACAGGAAGCGAAGTCACTGTGCGACAAAGAGCATTGCTAACGGCAAGGGTGTGCAGAAAAGGATCAGTCGCCATCCACATCGTGAAGCCCACCTTCAACCTCCTCATTATTCTGAACACCGATCTCCTCATGATCCTAATGATGATAGGCGCTCGTCATTGTTTACAAAATATTCAACCTCCTCCGCACTCCCCAGTGAACCTAACAATCAAGAATGCTGAACGAACACTCGGGTTCTCAGTGCATGCACTCTGATTGTTTGACAGTATTCCTAAAAGTTCCAAGTCATGCCTTGTGAATACCTCCGGGTCTCTTCTTGCGCATTATTTTTCCTCGACGCTTCCGACGCTTGTGCAAAATCTGTGATTTTGACCTCGTTGACCTTGATTGCCTTGCATTGGCGATAGACAATTTTTATTCACACGAACATGCATTGTGAAGACTCTCCTGTGAGGTTTTTCATTTTTTAGTCTTAAATGCGTTAAACTTGGAAACATTATCCATCTGTGCCTTCCTCACACTTTGTCGCTTATTTCGTCACTGTGATAAAGCACCAGCATTTCGCATTTTCTCTGTGGCGATCGACGTGCTTCTTGACCTTATGGTTTGTAGCTCAAAGAAATGGCATCGCTTATTACAAGTGCGGAGGATAGGCTTTTGTCTAATGGCGTTCGTTGTACATCTGTTCCCTTCATGAATAGACCTTGATTTGCTTCTCTCTGGCACTTGCGCAGACGACGGTAGAGAACTTTGTCACACCTGAATCTGTAGTGTTCGGTGAGCCTTCATTCTGTAACTGGGGTTGGTTGCCTTTTGCAATTCCAAAAGCTTTGCGTGGTTCTGTCGTAGCAATATCTTCCTTCAGCACGTACAATTGAGTTGTTACTGCTTCGTCAATAATTTCATGAGTAGTGCACACCGATGAGAGTTCTAAAGCCGACTCGTTTAGCTTCCGTGCAGCAAGACTCATGTAGAAAAAGCATTGGGTAGATGTTGGTGTCATGGACCAAGAAAGTATTTCTCCTTCTGCTTCCCTCCGCAGGAGCGTCTGCGCAAGCAGACGTTCGGTGTGTAGCGACACAACGAACCCGAGCTAAAGGGTGGGGGGGGGTTGTCACAAAACGAGCGCTCAAAAAGGGCGCGCCGCCAAATTCTCGCGACAAGGCGCCGTAGAGATACCTCGAGGTCAACGATAAAAAAAAGAAAATCATCCAAAGACGCGCGTCCCTCTCCCCTCAGAAGCATAGGTTTGCCGTCGAACCTCCTTGCATCGGCGGCCGGGCAAGCCCTAGAACCTTCTCGATGGAAAGGGGCGTGGGGATGCAGCGTTGCGTCATCCGTTGCGGACGGCCCTCGTATTGTCTCGCCCATTCCCTCAGCCTTCGCTGCGTATTGCGGCGACGAAATGATGAGACTTTTCTGGAATCTCGCGTGGAAGGTATTTACGGAGCAGCAGAGATGGGAGATCAGGAGAAGGAGGAAGTTAGCGCCAGTGTGCGTGGGGTATTCCGCCGCGTCTGTCGGTGAAGGTTTTGTCCTTAGTGACAAAGCAGGAGAAGAAGAAAGTATGCGCCAGAGTGCGTAGGGTGTTCCGCCTTGTAAGCGAACCCTTTTGTCTTTCGTGACAAGGAGGAGAAGAAGAGGATTTCCACCTCAGGGGTGAAGACTCGAGCTACAGGCAAGAGTGTGTGTCTACTGCTATCGAGCGAAGACGCGTGGCAACAGCTGCGTGTGTGAAGCTGACGTGTTACCAGCGAAGAATTTGGTGCTTGGAGAGCGGCCAATTGAAGACGCGAGGTTTCCTAGAGGAGAAGCTTTGGGGGTAGTGGAACGACAACAACGCTGAACTTTGAGTGAGTGAGTCTCGGAAGAGTATCATTCAGACTTTTGTTCCAAAAACTTTGACTGAATAAGTTTTCCAACTCTTTAGTCCTTAAGTGTCTTGGTTGTTCGATGCATGCGACTGCATTGTAGTGCGTGTTGTTGTCTGTGTCCGTTGTTTCGAGAGTGGCTGATTGTATTGCGTAGTACGTTGTTTGAAAGGTGACATATTGTATTCATCGATTGTTGAATGTGCATACTTCTGTGTCGTTTTGATTTGCGTTAATTGAGAATATAATTTTGTTTTGTTTATCAACTCTCGGCTCTGACTTGTTCTATGGGCCACAGCCGGCGTCCGCTGGCACGCCAAATAGGACCACTTCTAAATTGTCCATGCTTTCGTGGTGCGGTTCGGGGAGCCGATACTTTGGCCTTGGATTTAGCCCGGCGATTGCCTGCCGAATTATTGGGACCTGGGACAATTATTCGGGCGTCCGCGACAAGACCTTTTGGAGCACAGTGTGTCCAAAGTAGTGAGAAAGAGCCTCCAGTTGTGTATAGTGCTATCGAAACAATTTTGTGTGTTGCTCAGTGTTCTTGTTAACGAGTGCAGGAGAGTGTTCTGATATACTGATTTAGGCAGATATTTTTTGCGCGCGGCAAGGTTTTGTTTGCGAGACACAATGGATCTCTGAAAGTTAGTAGCTCTTGGTGAGAAGAAGAGTCTTTCTGGCGCCGAACTACGGAAGTGAGTCACCCAGAAGGAAAAAGAAAAAAAAGAGAGGGCCAAAGAAGAAAAGGCAGCTGAGCTGGATAAAGAAAGGTTGGCAGTCGAAAGAGCCCAAGCGGAAAAAGCAGCTGAGTTGGAGAGAGAGAAGTTGGCAGGTGAGAGGGCGAAAGAAGAAAGAGAAGCCGAGATGTCTGAAAGGGAACGGCAGCGACAGCACGAGATGGAACTCGAGCGGCTTCGTTTGCAACAGCGAAGTTAAACTCCGGTCTAAGCTAGAGTTGAAAGCAGCGAACGGGAAGATCATGGCTTCCGCTTGAACCCAAGCAAGCTGCTCGTAGCGTTTGATGAAAGGAAGGACGACCTTGACGCGTACCTTCACAGATTTGATACGATTGCAAGGAGCCAGAATTGGCACGAAACATCAATGGCCAACTGCTTTGAGTGTTTGCTTGAGTGGTGAAGCGCTCAGGGTGTACGGCAGGCAAACGCCGACCGATGCAGCCAACTCTGATAAGGTGAAAGCTGCTTTGCTGAAGCGATTTAGATTTACTGTAAAAGGATTCCGGGACAGATTTCGGACAGGAAAGCCGGCTGATGGTGAGACGGCTACGCAGTATGCCGCCCGACTTTGCCTATATTTTGACAGATGGACTGAACTTTCAGGGACAGCGCAGGAGTACGAGGAGCTTAGAGAGCTCCTAATTAGAGAACAATTTCTTACTAGCTACCACCCAAGCCTGTCACTGTACTTGAAAGGGAGGGGAGCTAAGTCATTTGAAGACATGCTTGAATTAGCTGATCAATTCTTGGAAGCGCAAGGTGGCACTAATTTGGCCAAGGTGAAGAAGAAGTGACCTGAAGATTCAAAAAATTCGGCACCCGAACAAAAGAAGCGTGCACCGGAGAGTGTTCCGCGATGTTTTCTGTGTAGCCGAGTGGGTCATCGCGCTAACAACTGTTGAAATAAATTTACGAGTCTCAAGGTCGTAAAATGTTTCAAGTGTGGTCAGACTGGGCACAAAGCAGACCCTTATCGTAACGGAGCAAGTCAAACTCACCAGGTATCCTGTGTGCTAGCAGCACCGAAATCCGATGGTGATGCCGTCACCGACGGATTCGCAGAGCTGAAAAATGGGGAGGAAACTTTCTATAATGGGTGGTGTAATGACAAAACAGCCAACTGGTGTTACGAAGGGAATGCCAACGCTGCCTGGAAAAGTTGCGGGCAAGAAGATTACGGTGTTAAGAGGCACCGGTAGCTCCACCGTTATCGTGCGGGGAAATTCGGTACGGGAAAGTGAGTTGAGGCAAAACAAAAACGGTTTGCCTATTTGAAAGTATGGTTCGGATGCTTCTCGAAGCAGAAATTGAGGTTGAAACCCCGTACTTCAGCGGAAAGGTTACTGCTCTACGCATGACGACCCTCCTGTACGACCTCGTCATCGGATACATCGACGGGGCGCGAAAGGCCAAATGATCCAGAACGTTTGGGAAAAGACCCTAAAATAGAGCCCTCGCCAACCCAGCGACCGCGAGATACAGTGAAGGAGCATCCCGTGACGGATCTCACTCGAGCCCAAGGTGAAGCCGCGTGCAAAATACAGTGAATGAGAAGATGATCGTGTTGAATGAGTTCACGTGCTGGGCAGCTGGACTTACGTCGGCACGACCTCAACCAACCGACAGTGTAAATGTGACGGAGTCGGCCAGCCAGGCCCAATGTCGTGACATGAATGAGCGGGTGACAGGATCGGTCGAGCCTTATGACCCGTTAACGGTGTCTAAAGGGACAACGATGGCTCAGACGCCGCCTCAGATACCGTCGTTGGAAAGGGCTCATCGGGACAGAAACAAGAACATTAAGAAGAGATCGAAAGAGCCCTGCAAGAAAGGGCGCAAGCGCAGCTCGAAGTACACAGTATAGGTGTTGAGGTCGATTTGAAATACGTTTGACAGCGCTGAGAGCAATATGTTAAGTTAATGTCGTTGTCGTCCTGTGTCACAACTGTATGTCGAGCGAATCAAAATGTTTGTTACGGCGATGTGACGTATAGTATGGTACAATTGCTGTAAAGACAGAACTTTATACATTTGTATTGTTTGGATATGTGATGGAATGTTGTAATCATGTACCTGTGGTTATATTTCATGTGTTGTGAGATTGAATTACAATGTACAATTGTATTGAGTGATATATTGTGATTCTGACGCGTCATGAGCGACGGACTATGTTACAGTCTTTTAGGGTGTGGGGACTGTTCGCGAACGTTTGTGTGGTTTTGAATATTATGAGATATTCCTAAAGTGGGGGGCAGTGTCACAAAACGAGCGCTCAAGAAGGGCGCGCCGACAAATTCTCGTGACAAGGCGCCGTAGAGATACCTTGAGGTAAACGATAAAAAAAGAAAACAAGCATCCAAAGATTCCCATGGCGCACGTCCCTCTCCCCTCGGAAGCGTAGGTTCGCTGTCGCACCTCCTCGCATCGGTGGCCGAGCAAGCCCTAGAACGTTCTCGATGGAAAGGGGCGTGGTGATGCAGGGTTGCGTCATCTGTCGCGGACGGCCCTCGTACCGTCTCGCCCTTTCCCCCGGCCTTCGCTGCGTATCGCGTCAACAAAATGATGACAATTTTCTGGAATATTGCGCGGAAGGTATTTAACCGAGCAGCGGAGATGGGAGATCAGGAGAAGAAGGAAGTTAGCGCCAGGGTGCGGAGGGTATTCCGCCGCGTCTATTGGTGAAGGTTTTGTCCTTAGTGACAAAGCAGGAGAAGAAGAAAGTATGCGCCAGAGTGCGTAGGGTGCTCCGCCTTGTGGGCGAAGCCTTTTGTCTTCCGTGACAAAGGAGGAGAAGAAGAGGATTTCCACCTGAAGGGTGAAGACTCGAGCTACAGGCAAGAGTGTGTGTCTACCGCTATCGAGCGAAGACGCGTGGCAACAGCTGCATGTGTGAAGCCGACGTGTTACCTTCGAAGAAGTTTGGTGCTTAGAGAGCAGCCAATTGAACACGCGAGGTTTCCTGGAAGAAAAACTTCTAGGGCAGCGGAACGACAACAATGCTGGACTTTGAGTGAGTGATTCTCGGAAGAGTATCATCCAGACTTTTGTTCCAAGAACTTTGGACTGAATAAGTTTTCTAACTCTTTAGTCTTTAGGTGTCTTGGTTGTTCGATGCATGCGACGGCATTGTAGTGCGTGTTGTTGTCTGTGTCCGTTGTCTCGAGAGTGGCTGATTGTACTGCGTAGTACGTTGTTATATAGTTGACATATTGTATTTAACTATTGTCAAATATGCATACTTGTGTATCGTTTTGATCTGCCATAATTGACAATTTAAGTTTGTTTTGTTTATCAACTCTCGGCTCTGACTTGTTCTATGGGCCACAGCCGGCGTCCGCTGGCGCGCCAAATGGGACCACTTCTAAATTGTCCATGCTTTCGTGGTATGGTTCGGGGGGCCGATACTTTGGCCCTTGGAATTAGCCCGACGATCGCCTCCCGAATTAACGGGACCTGTGACAGGGGGTATTTCGACTTCTCCCCCACCTAGCCGTGTGTGGGTTTGCCGTGTCCGGAGAATAGGGGGTCCTGGGGGTTAAGTCGACGCTGGGTGATTGGACCTTTAAGGCTCCCCAGCAGAGGCAACACACCTCTTTGGTCCCAGCTTCCCGTAGATGGCACCCCTGGGCTGACCCACCCAGAGAAAATTGGCAGTCGCCTTTTCATCTCTCTCTCCCCTGCCCTTCGTCTGTTTATCTCTTTCACTTTTTCCTGTCATCTCCTCAGTTCTGTTTGCTTCCATCCTCCAGGCGGCAAGGGATAACCTTGTGTAGTTACCCAACCTAGGATAGTTATATTCGGTTATAGCGATGATGCATGGCTGGCGTCTCCAAGTGTTTACTGTTCAACCTTGAAGCGTCCCCTTGATGTGCTCAGGAGGGGGTGGCCACCGTTGCCGCCGAACTTTAAACAATATGTATGACTAACTTTTCCCCCCCTCTACCTGATTGCCACCCGAAAAGGTTCGCTCCGAAGACCCGTTCCTCCTTTCAAA
Organism: Rhipicephalus annulatus; assembly: GCA_013436015.1. Lineage (NCBI taxonomy): Eukaryota > Metazoa > Arthropoda > Arachnida > Ixodida > Ixodidae > Rhipicephalus > Rhipicephalus annulatus. Next base: position 324,302 of record WOVY01003804.1, read on the forward strand.
ACCAAAGCAGTCTTTCCCTAAGTTTCATGTAATACATAGCCAGAAAGACAACAACACAGTCCAAGCAATCTCACCCTTTCTTGTCTCAAAAACACTCACAGAAGCAATCGGCCCAGGATATCGTGTAACCGAGTTGGGAAGCAGCGACCTTCTTTCGGAGGTTCGCGACAAGCTGCAATATGACAATTTACCTAAACTGGTAGCATTTGGGAATGTCCCAGATTCTGTAGGCCCCCACAGGTCGTTGAACGCAGTCCGCGGTGTCATCTCTGATGACGACCTTCTTGGATTATTTGAGAGTAAATTATTGGAAGGCTGGCAAGACCAGGATGAAGTAATGTTCAAAGAATAGTAATACGACGAGACAAAATAGCAACACCAACTAAACATATAATTATCACCTTCGGTAGAAGCGATTTACCCGATTCAATCGAAACCGGCAACTGCAAGCTTTGAGTCAGGCCCTACATACCAAATCCTCGTATGTGTTTCAAATGTCAGCGCTTTGGACACGGTTCGCGAAACTGCAGTGGGCGCTCGACTTGCGCAATCTGTAGCTCCAACGAACAGCCTTCGGACAATTGTACAGCTGCAGCCCGCTGTGCAAATTACGAAGGAGGCCATCTCACTTACTCATGAACATGCCCATTCTGGAAAAAGGAAAAACAAATTCTTCAACTGAAAGTTAAATTCAATCTGTCTTTTCGAGAGGCGCGCCAGCGCTTCTCTCTCATTAACAAGCACTCTCTTTCTTTTGCAGATGTGACGCGCGAGGGCGCCGCGCCACATCTGTCCGCGTCTGCGAATGTCACACGAAGTATGACTACGGTCGCGGCATCTGCGCCCAAGGCTTGAGTAGCCTGTGCTGCTCCGCCTCCTGCCAAACAGTTTCAGCAGACTTCAGAGTCTACCGGACCCCGGATCACTGCACCTGCAGTTGCGTCCGAAACTTCTGTGAATGTGCCTTCTCATCAGGCACCATGCGCCACCTCGCAGGAGGTGATGGATACAAGCCCCACTCCTCTGGCGCCTCAGACGCCGAAGGATAGGCGCAACTCTTTGGAGCGCATCCAGAAAGAAAAACGTCGAATTACATGGCCCCAAACGGCCCTGTAATCTGAATTGACACTTCTTGTACACTCAGCACCAGACATCTTTAAAATGACACATTTAATACAGTGGAACGTGAGAGGCCTACTGAGGAAACTCGACGATGCCCAAGAACTTTGACACAAACATACACCAAAAGTGCTGAGTGTGCAAAAAACACCCTTAAAATCAAGACACACTAACTTTCTTTGAAATTACGTTATTTTTTGAAAAGACGGAGATGAGGCTGTTGCCTGATGCGGTGGTGTTGCCATAATTGTTATTCAAGGAACTGCCTGTACACTTTTACCACTTCAGACGTCCCTTGAAGCAGTAGCTGTCCGAGCTGTCATTTTCAACAAATTGGTGATAATTTGCAGTATATCCACACCATCAACTGACTAAACACGAGTTTCAGCCACTGATAGCTGAACTTCCAGAACCGTATCTCGTTTTAAGGGACTTTAATGGTCATAGCAGCCTATGGGGTGACTCTCGCTGCGATGCGCGAGGTCGCCTGATTGAACAGTTTCTTTTTTCTTCTGGTGCGCGCCTTCCGAATCGGCAAGAGCCAACATATTACAACATCGCTAACAATACGTACTCAGCCATAGACCTCAGCATAACATCCCCATCACACCTGTCTCTACTTGAATGGAAAGGCATTAATAATCCATATAGCAGTGACCATTTTCATATCGTTATCAGCACATCAATAATTTGATTTGGCAGCAGCGGCACGACCAGCAAGCACACGCCTAAGATTTCGCTCCATATTTTACAGCCGCAACAGGAGAAGACGCTGTGACTGAAAGGACTGCGGATCCGGGCCGGCGCACTTCGGTACTCGTGTTGGCATCATTCTTTCATTGAAAATAGAGCCACAACAAAAGATTGCGCTGTTGACGTCAGCCGCTGCCACAGCGACGCTACTCGGACATGGCCAACGAATTTTCTACGAGGGGTGTGAATCGTCATTTGGCAGCAGCGGCTCGACCAGCGAGAACACGCCTAAGATTTCGCTCCATATATTACAGCCGCAACAGGAGAAGACGCTGTGACTGAAAGCACTGCGGATCCGGGCCGGCGCACTTCGGCACTCGTGTTGGCATCATTCTTTCATCGAAAAGAGAGGCACAATAAAAGATTGCGCTGTTGAGGTCACCGGCTGCCACAGCGACGCTACTCGGACATGGCCAACGGATTTTCAACGACGGGTGTGAACCATTATTTGGCAGCAGCGGCACGACCAGCGAGCACACGCCTAAGATTTCGCTCCATATTTTACAAGTTGGTGAATATCTTTTTATGCCATTGTTCTGCTCCCCGCCACTGCTGCCAAGCGTTGGTGTGTATTTGTAGTGTGAAACTGCAGTGACATGTCACAATTACGTTGTCGTTCATGTCGTCTTCAACCAGAAGACGGACGCCTGCTTCTGGCTTGTTCAGAATGTAAATTCGCATTCCACCTAGGTGCATGCTCAGGCGTTTCAGAAGAAGCGTGCGACAAACGGGGGGAAAAACATGGAAGTGCGATAAGTGCACGACTGGCGGCCAGAAATCTGAGACTGATGCGGAAGGAGTGTCAACTCATAGCATAGTAGCGCAGCAACTCTACTCACTTGAACTTAAGATTGATGCACTCCTAGCTCTGCCAAGCTAGCTCCAATCAATGGAAACAGCTGTGCAGCTTCTGTCGAACAAGTTTGATGAATTTAGTGAACGACTGTACCCCCAAGAAACAGCTACGAAAGACTTGTCGAAGAGAGTCGATAAGCTGAAGAAAAGCAAGGTAGATAAAGATGTGGCTTTGATGGCACAAGATTAAGACAAGCTAGAATATTGTAGCCGACGTATGAACCTGAAAATACATGGCATTAAGAAAACTGAGGGTGAGGATCTTGTGGCAAAAGTGAATGAAATTGCGGAACAAATATCACTTCCCTCTCTGACCCGCAGTGATCTTGAAACCATCCATCGGCTACCCGCTAAGCCAGGCAAGACTCGTGGCATTATTTTGCGCTTCATTAATCAGGAAACAAGAGACAACTGGCTCTCAAAGCGGCGACAGCTCAAAAGCGAAAACAGTAACACATACATTTGTGAGAAAATGGCTCGACAGGCGCGAGAACTGCTCACTATGACCAAAGAATGGACTGGAAAACGGGTTTTGCATTCGTGTGGCATGCCAACGGTAAGGTGCTAGTGAGGCGAGAAATGGCGAAAGAGCAGTGGTCATTTGGTGAAGCGAAAACATGTTACGTTTATCATGAAGAGTGGTAACAGTTGTGCAGGTCTCGGGTGATCCAGTCCCAAGATGTCGTATTCACCATCCGAGTTCCTATGCGATCTTCCAACCTTTAGAAGCGGCTCTGCGCTCTCAGTTTTTCATTTAAATGCCAGAAGTTTAAGAAAAATTTTGATGAAATAAGCATGTTGTTGTCGGAAACTAATTATCCATTTGATATAATTTGCTTTACTGAGACATGGCTGTCATCAGATGATGATTGTATTATGATTGATAGTTATGAGTGCATTTCTGCATACCGATTACGAAAGCGTGGTGGTGGTGTCTGAGTGTATGTCCGTGCAAACCTCCCATATAGAATTGTTGCCGAGTTTAAGGTCGTAGGTGATAGCTATAAGTGTATTATGTTAGAATGTTCCAATGTGTTATTTTTTGTGATTTATCGCCTCCTACTGGTTTTATAAAATGCTTTCTGAATTTTATTGAGAAATTACTGGAGAGATCTCTAGATTCTCGCTTACAGACTGTCAAGGTAGGTGACTTTAACATCAATGTGTCACTAGATAACCCCAGCTACGTACGTCTAAATGAACTAATCGAAGCATATGGTTGTATGAATGTAATTAGCACCCCAGCAAGCATAACCGCCACATAGGAAACAACGCTAGACCTATGTATTACAAGTTTGGATACTACTGATGTCAAAGCAGGCGAGATTACTACCGACATTAGCGACCATTTTCCACTATACTGCTTCCTACTAGGCAATCGTGTAATCAGAAGTAAGGATGAAATGCTCTTTAGGAGTTATTCTAGCCGCAACAATAAACTTTTTGAGAACCTTATCTCTTGAATGGACTGGAGCACGGTTATAGAAGAAAAAGATCCTAATAAATCATACAACATATTTTTAAAACCCTTGACATCTTTATATGACGCGTGCTTCCCTCTTAAGCCCTGCAAAAAACACTGAAAATGTGGAAAACCCTGGGTGACAGTGGAACTATACAACAGAATTAAAGTCAAAAACAAGCTTTTTCAAGTTTTCTTATCTTCCAGAGACGAAAAAAATTACGTAATTTCAAAAAATTTTGTAATACACTGAACAAAGATTTGAAATAGCCAAGACGGAATACTACATTAGTAAACTTACCACTCATTCAGGTGACGCGCGCCTGCTGCGGGACACAATAAATCAGCTCATTAACAAAGAGGAAATATCCAGACGAATAAAATTTGAAAAACTGGGCATGAGTAAATTAGAAATCGCTGACACTTTTAACCAATACTTTTTAACAGTTGGTGAGTTTACAACAGACAGCACGGAGACGTGTTGTGAGAACTATATAGCGTAAAATTACCCGTTTAGTGCATTCCTGTTTCCTACTAATCAACAAGAAGTGGTAAAGCTAATCACGTCAATAAAGGATAACTGTGCTTGCGGCCCAGAAGACATTAAGCCAAAGGCTTTTATAGGCTATAAGTCACGTTATCGCTACACCAAAAACGCAGATTTTTAACTTGATGCTATCTTCAGGTGTTTTTCCCGATCAAATGAAACTTGCGAAAGTAAGTGCGATCCATAAAAGTGGGTAATTTGATGAGCTTAACAATTACAGACCTATATCTGTACTCTTTGTTGGCTGAACGAGTTATATATAAAAGGATTACGGGCTTTCTGAATGCAAAAAATATAATAGCAAAAGGCCAGTAGGGATTTGGCGAAAACAATTCTGCTGAGTCGGCTCTACTCAGGATGAAAGAATACAATATAGGCAACATTGAAAACAAAATCTCTACACTAGGATTATTTCTGGATTTTAAAAAGGCTGTTGACAGTATACAACACAATCTAACTTTACGAAAACTACCGTATTATGGCATTCGGGGTACAACAGCTCAATGAATACAAAGTTATCTCTCGTCTAGAAAACAATATACTGTTGTAAATAATACACACTCTCAAGTTGAACACATTAAGTATGGTGTCCCCCAGGGATCGATTCTTGGACCTATCTTAGTTCTGCTGTTCATTATTGATATCGTGAATATCGAGGGACACAAGAAATTAATATTGTACGGTGATGACACAAATGTACGTTTCGTGGTTTCAAACGTATGTGAACTATATAAAGAAGCTAACGTTTGGATGGAAAAACTAAATTTATGGTTAAACGCAAATAAACTTCAGTTGAATATTGCTAAAACAATGTGCATGTTTTTCAAGCCTAAAGGAGTAGCTCATATACCATGCACTCCTATTTACTTCCAGAGCACCGAGATTCAGCGCACAACAAGAATAAAGTTTCTAGGAGTTCTGTTCCAAGAACAATTTTCTTGGTCTCCTCGCATTGACGCGATAAAAAAGATCTTTCCAGGAGAATCTGAATTTTAAATAGACTGAGATACTACGTACCAACAAATGTCAAGCTGCAAATTTACTACGCACAAGTACATTCACAGCTAACATACTGCTCCTTGGTGTGGCTAACAACGACCACCACAAACGTTAATTCTCTGTTGATATTACAAAAGCGTGCTATACGTGCTATATCTAACACTCCCCTTTACGAAAGTGCTCGACCATATTTAAAAATGTACAAGGTATTGCCTATAAAACTGTTATACACACATTAGCTATGTATAGAGATATTACCCCAGTATAATCTAAATACATCACAAATCTTGGTCACATTATATGTGAAACAAACACTCTACGAGCTGAGGAAAAGCCTAATATACAAATATAGATCACGCACGAACTACGGTGACCAACGATTAGCGTTACAAATTTCAAACATTCTAAACAAACACCCAACTATATTACAATTACTGGAAGACGAAACTTCAGCTAGATCATTTAAAAAATAACGAGTTTCTGGTGGATAAAAGGGATGCTTTTCTTGATTTTTGAAATTGGTGGTTAATGATGTTTTTGTATTAGTTGCACCTTGTTCATTATTGTCCCTTTGCCTGTTGTTTATTATACTCTAATTTGTCTTGTAGAGCAACTCGATTTCCTCGTGAAGATGTCTCTTGCTAATTTATTTCATAGAAAACATGCATTTGTTTGTATTTGCCACCACTAGAATAAGGACTGTTTATATTTCTATTCGTTTATTCAACACTTCTGGCAGTTCCTGTTAGACTATGGTACCCGTGTAAGATAACACGTGATGTTGTAGTTTTCTGGGTACTGTGCTTCCGGTATGTTTCTGCTTTGGTGCCAGGGTGACACGACCACGTCCGACGTTTACTTAGCCTTTAGTCGTGCCCCCAAGGCAATCTTGTTCAATTTTGCCCTGAATAAAGCAAACCAAACCAATTCAAACCCAATATATGTCTTTCACAGGTTCCCAAATGGCTCGCCGACAAAGCAGATTGGGAACAGTATCAAAAATGACTCTCGGACTGACATGGAGAGGTTAAGCGTAGAAGCTGCTGTGAGCTACCTGACAGCATTTTAGAATAATGCTGCAACGAAATGTATACCACAAACTTGTGGAGCGTCAGGCAAACGATGACTCCCATGGTGGAATAATAAGTGCCGTAATGCGCGCAAAGAACAAAATAAGGCATGGCAGTTGCTTAGAGACTCGCGTACAGCCAAGAATCTTATCAACTTTAAGAAGATCAAGTCGCAAGGAAGGAGGATGTGCCGACAGGCGAGAAGAGAAAGTTGGCATAAATTCTTATCAGGCATTACTTCATACACAGATGAGGCGAGAGTCTTGAACATGGTCAGTAAGGTAGTGGGACGACAAGTACACACACCTCCTTTAGTGAACACGCAAAGGGAGAGCTCGGAAGACCAGGCTAACACTCTTGGGGAGCACTTCCAGCAGGTCTCCAGCTCATCACACTTTAGTAAAGCGTTCCCACGATACAAAACCAGAATATAAAAATAGAGATTAGAGTGTGAACCCACAACACATGAGACATACAATGAACATTTCTGTTCGGCTGAACTACAAGCCTCACGTACCTGCTGCAGTAAATGTACCCCAGGCCCGGGCCGTCTGTCTATGAAATGTTAAAACACCTGCCTACTGAAACCCAGAAAGCTCTTCTATCTCTGTACAATGCGATATTGTCTTCCGGCGAGCTACCCTCAGCCTGAAAGGAAGATATCGTTATCCCAATTTTAGAACAAGGCAAGGACCTGGCCTCAGTTTCCAGCTACAGGCCAATAGCGTTAACCAGCTGTCTTTGCAAGGTCTTTGACAAATTAATTAATAGGCGCCTGAGGCACTTCCTCGAAATTATTGGCCTACTTGACCCATACCAGTGTGGGTTTTGAGAGGCTCGGTCCACCACTGACCACCTTATCCGTATCGATGCACATATTCACGACGCTTTTGATCATAAGCAATTTTTCTTTCTGTGTTTCTCGATAGAGAAAAGGCATATGACACTACATGGCGCTTTTGCATATTGCGATACATGTCACACTTAGGTGTGTGGGGTGGAATGCTGACAATTATCGAAAGCTACCTGTCCAACCGTACATTCCATGTGTGAGTTGGCACTGTCCTATCTCGAGTATTTGTCCAAGAAACAGGAGAGCCACAAGTAGGTGTATTGAGCTGCACACTTTTCATAGTTAAAATGAAAACCTTGCACCTGTCTCTCCCACGTAATATTTTTACTGCGTATATGTCGATGATGTGCAGATTGGTTAGAAATTTTGCAACATCTCAATGTGCCAACGTCAAGTTCAACTAGGATGAAACAAGATACCTCAATGTGCAAATGAGAATGGTTTTATACTCAACGCATAAAAGAGCACTTGTGTCTGGGTCAGCCGAAAGAGGGGCCTCCATCCTGACCCCGACATTGACCCGCATGGTAAACCTCTGTCAGTGAAGACCGAGCACAAGTTTTTTGGTCTCATACCAGACACTAAACTAACCTTCATCCCAAACATCAACTATTTAAAGGACAGATACTTAAAAAGAATAAACATTTTGAAATCGTTGTCACGCTCTACATGGGGTAGTGACACGAAATGTCTAATGGATTTATATAAAAGCCTCATACGCACACGCCTAGATTACGGTTCTATAATCTATCAGTCGGCAACACCATCAAGGCAACGCCTTGAAGATTCTCGACCCCATCCACCATAAAGGCATTCGCCTCTCTACGGGTGCTTTCCGAACTAGCCCTGTGGAGAGCTTGTACGTGGATTCTAATGAATGGTCGTTCCACCTTCAAAGGTGTTTTCTGTCCTCTTCGTACTTTTTAAAGGTGAAGGCAGACAAGAAACACCCTTCCCGTTTCACATTTATTGATTTGTCTTGTTCTGGCTTGTTCGAAAACTGTCCTTCGTTTAGGCCGCCTTACGCGCTCTGTGTAAGGCGCCTGGCCGAAGAAACAGGTGTGCCTCTTCTCGAACACAGTTTGATGGCTCCTGCAACATATCTGCCACCGTGGCAGTGGCAGCTTATAGACTGGATGTCTCTTTTGTTGAAGTCACAAAGCACACACCACTTGCTCACATACATGCACACTTCATAAAACATCAACATAAATACTCATGTCCTGAGTTCTTTACCGACGCGTCAAAGTCAAACACTTCTGTGTCATCTGCAGCGGTAGGCTAATCCTTTTGCGAGGCCAGCGTTGTTCATCCTGATACAAGCATTTTCACTGGAGAAGCTTACGCAATACTGGAGGTCGTAAAACACAACAAACAGATGAAATTACAAAATGCGGTAATATACACAGACTCCCTAAGCGTGGTCAAAGCCCTGAAAACTCCTAAAAAACATAAGAACCCCATTCTGGTGTGACTTAACTCACTTCTCTGCACACTGTACACATCAAAACAGCATGTCATTGTCTGCTGGGTTATAGGGCACCGTGAGATACAAGGGAACGTATTGACGGACAAGCTGGCTGCTTCCGCCAACCATAGCTCTCCCAATGCATCAATACCAATCCCTGCACTTGACCTAAAACCTTTTCTAAAACGAAAGCTCAAGGGGTATTGGCGGAGCACGTGAGATAAACACACAGACAATAAACTCCATGCTATTAAGCCGCAACTAGATTATTGGCCACCACTATCAAAATCACGACACACAGAAGTGGCACTAACAAGGCTTTGAACAGGACATACATACTCTACACATTCATATCTTTGGTCTACCGGCAATCCACCGTAATATTAGAGATGTGGAGAACCACTTACGGCTCTCCACATTCTTGTCCAGTGAAATGAGCTTGATGCTCTAAGAAAAAAGCATTTTTTACTCCCCTACCGACAGCAGCTCCCACTACACCCTGAGATGCTCATCGGTAGGGATCCTCTTTTTAAACTGCATATACTTCTCACGTTTTTAAAAGATGTGCATAGCTTTCACCGGATATTTCCAAGTTATCCATAGCGCGACCTTTGTACCGTGGTCGTGGCTGCGATGACTACACCTCCTCCGTGATATTAATATCGTGACATTTTGTCATCCACTTTCACAGCACAGATTTCACACCACTGCCATGCTTTTATTACTTCCATGTTATAACCCGCGTTAGCGCGAGAAATTATAAGGCCCCTTTACAGCCACGCATCATATCATTTGTTCATATCTCTAGACTATTAAAATGGCGCTCTTTCGCCATCATTTGGCTCTTGCCCCATTAAAAAGCACTCATCATTATCATCCCTTCTACTTCCGTTTTAATCTGTTGTCTCATCGTCTCAGAATAAGCCAGCCGTACCTTTATTATGTCGGTGATCCCATTTTAGGTTCTAATCTTTGCTTGAATAATCTGACGCTAATACAGGTTAGATTTTTCATCTCTGCTTCCAAACAATCGATATTAACTGTATTCTCTACTTCGTTGTCAAATCGCCTGTGTTCATCATACTGCTCAATCAAAACTTCATAAATACTTCGTAGGTCACGTATTGGTGGGTCATGCAATTGGCGAAGACGTTTGATGTCTGCGATGACTTGCGTGACGGCCTTGAGTACTTGACTCCGCCTTTAGTAGAGGACTTTCATGATCCGGTTCAGTATCAAAAAAGTGAGAAACCACTGGCCGACCGTGTCACAAGACGAAGTATGAGTCACACACCAATCATCTGTGAAGGTTCGAACAACAAATAATTGTCAATTTTCGAGCTGCCATTTTCTATATTTTTGCGAATACTGGGTCACAGTCGTGAAAAGCGAGTAAGGACACAGCCGAAGTGCACGTCCGGACTCCCGTCTCGCGAGTTTCCAGACGATGCCTGCACTCACAGGGCTGCACGGTCAAGATGCAAGTCATTGACCTCGACAGACCACATTGGCTTGCGAATTTGAGACCCTCGCCGGGAAGGGCATTTCAGGACGGTTCAGAAGTAGACTTGAAAGCTCCCGTATTGTGAACCTCCAGACGATGCCTGCACTCATGTCAGTCTTTGAATGTTCCCAGTGGTCTTAGTTTGAACGGAAGTCATGTTCGCGTATCTTGGCGTAGGTTAGGCTTCGTTCACAACGTGGACGCGCTGGTGGCTTCACAAATTTCTCCAGGCCGCAGATATGATTGAGAAGACGTGAAATTCACTCTGCCTCACCTCTGAAGGCCCTTTCTCTCGGTCTTCACGGCACCAAATCAAGGTGGAGAATAAACAAGCCACCGTCCCTATCTCGAAGCCCACCATTGACCTGCTCTTCACACGGAACACCATTCTTCTTCGTCTTCTTCTTCTCATGATAATATTGATGATAGCCCCTCGTCATCGTCTACAAAATATTCGACAAAGACCAAATTGAAAATCGCGGAGCATGTACGAACATAGTTTCGCGTACACTTGAATAAGCACCAGGAAGACACAAGTGATATCTTTCTGAAGTGTCATAGCTTTGAAATAACTGTTGCGTGAGAGTGATAGCAGCGTGCGTGGTACTGTATCACGAGGTTTGGTCATGCACGCCTACTTATACACCACAGTATGGACAAATTTCCGTGGTAGCAGTCCGATGTTTTCACATCGTCTTCTTATTAACATTTCGCAGCGAACTCACCGCAGCAAAGTTCTTAGGAAGAATTCGTCAATGGGACCCGCTCAAAAATAGATCATACGCATGACATCCCACATCAGTATTTCCAAGCCTTTTGTCATGCTTGGATCCCACTACACTAGGCTGATGGACCTCCTGCCGTTCTGTTCGAAGCAAGCGCTTGGCGGGTAGTGACCAGCTACATTGAAAATACCCACATGAAAACAGTGGCAAAGCCCTAGTGACGACGAGTTTTTCAAGAAAGACTAGCCCATTTTCGTCAACATGGACAATTCACCAGAGCTTTGGGGACGTCTCGCTATAGTCGTGCATGCACAATTCCACGACAACGAGCTTCCTGGACGTAAAACCACCATGATCGATTAGCGAATAGTAAAGGAGCATTACAGTCAGTGCTCGAAAATCGACAGGTTCTTTCTTCGCAGAGAAAATTGGTGAATGCCTTGTTGAACCTTATGCGTGGTAGCGGCCTATTGATTAGGCTATAGCAGTCCCACTCCGGTTTTTATTTTTCGGGCGTTTATTTTGCTCTTCGATTTCTATCTCACCTTTCTCCCCCATTCCCTTTTTCTTTAGTGAAGGGTAGCAGACCAGATACGGAAAAACTGACCGATCTTCCCGCTTTTTCTTATCTTTATTTAATCTCCCTTTTTATATGAACCACCCGTCAGATGGGTGAAAAGACATCATGCGACGTAGCTGTACTGTGCTGACTCAACCTCCTACATGCAGAAGCTTTACAAGGACCAGAAACTCTCCAACCCCGAAATCAAGGTGCTTGACTGCAAAGATCCGTGCTACATATTGAAGAATATTCTGCAAGGTGGGATCAGGGCGACCTTGTTGAAAGTAGCTGACAATTTATTTGTGCACCTTCCGGCCATGTTCAGAACGTCGCAGGAGCTGCGCCGTAGATTTGGTTTTGTGTGCTTGGCCACGAGTATGACCATAGAGTCACTGAAAACCATATTTTGGTCGAGGTGGTTCTTTTTTTATCAAGCTATAGAAGATATTTTGGACTACTGGCGTGCCTTATTGTCTTTCTTCAGAAGTGATGATTTTAAGGGAATGAAGTGTAAGCTCTCGTGTCTTGTTTTATTGCATGTATCTGTGCATGACTTGTTCCCTAAGTAGAGCTTGCTGAAGACCAATGCGCGTGTCGTGATCTTAATCGTTTACGAACACGAGCCAGAAAGTATCTTGCTAAGCCAAGTTTTTCCCGTGGTTGGTGTTCTTTTGCACGCTCTGTTCAGTCAATGCAATATCCAACCAAAGTCTTCGCATCAGGTGTCATAAGTATGCTAGACCTCCTTGACGAGAAACAACGCTGCACGACTGGCACAGGCTTTAACGAGTACTATGCTGCTCCCTCCGGAGACAGACATTTGAGAGCAACCCGTGCGATCCACTCCTGCAAACCAAAATATTGCTTTGATTCTGTGCTCAAATTTTGAACGTAAATATAATCCTATGTGTGAGACCGACGTGCCTCTTTTCAGTGAGTGCTTCTTGAAACAGAGGACTTAAGCAAGCTTTTCAGTGATATTGCGAACTATTAGTGCTATGAAAACAGTAACGTTCATCAACCCCTGTTGTTAAGAAGAGTTTTCAATGTCGAGTGGCCAGTGATTTTTGCTGCGCGTTCTGGCGCTTCCTGAGTGAAGTGCTAACGTTAAAAGTGTGTTCAAAGCTGAGGGTGGGTAATAGAAAAGTTGGCGCTTCGATCACTGACAGCAATCTCAAAAGTTATGTGGTATGAAATAAAGGTTTGTTAGCAGGCTTAATAATTCGTGCGAGAGACGCTGGTTAGGGCAGCAAAAAAGAGGGCACAGTTGCACTGAAAGCAAACATATGAAGCAAACATAACTCAAGAAGGCACAAACAGCACAAATACAAAGCACAGCAAGCAGTATAATATAGCAAATCGTCTTTAGCGCACAGTTGAAAGGAATGACATGGTCACGCGTTTGCAGCTTCGGAAGATGGTTGTGGCCACGTTGCTGTTCTTGGACAAGATTGGCCAGGCGGTTTGTCGGAGAGTGTGCATCCGCTGGGCACCGCAGCAGAAGATGTGCCTTGTGTAGAGTCCTTCAGGCGTTGGCGTTTCACGAGGCGCCTCCAGCAGAGTTGCCCTCCCGAACGTTGACATCCGGCCAGGCCAACGCATCATCTCTCAAGATTCTAGCTCTGCCTGATTGAATGTGTTTTTTCAGGGGCGAACCTCCTTAAGCCATGGGTCATGCGTCTACGATGTAGTAGTAGCAGTAGTAGTAGTAGTAGTAGTAGTAGTAGTAGTAATGTTAGTAGTAGTAGTAGTAGTAGTAGGTAGCCACCTTCACGGCCAGACTAGAGGAGCGCCACGCGCGCACTCTTTTGGATTGAAGAGGAAACTCGCGCACGTTCATCATAATTAAAAAGATAGTTGTTTCTGATAAAACAGTTTACCGAGGCGAAAATTGGTGACCTAATCTCTCATAAAGTTCGCTTTGAATTTGATGCCCACTGAACAAAACTAGTATAAAAGGACGAACTTTCAGTGCTATATAACCAGAAAGGGTTGCCACGTTGAACTCGCTGAGCGTAACGTCCTTTGCTCTAGCAAGGTGTATCGCGGGTTGGGCTACGGTGCCATGTATTAGAAACGGTGAAAGGTAGGAAATGGACACGAAGCGCTGGCCGTAAGAAAATGCGCGTGTACCACGCCTCTAGCCCGGCTGTGCCATCAATCCTTTAGTCCTTGAAATGTCCGCTGGAGGACGGTACCTCTATATGACGTATATATGATGAAAAGACGTGTGATAACGGTACTTGGCGTGTTCGCTAGATAGACGGACAGACAGATGCACGGACGGACGCATGAATGAACAAATGAACGCACGGACGGGTAGACGAAAGCATAAACGTACTGATGCACGGACGTACGGATAGATGTATGGACGGTCGCACAAGCAGACGCACGTACGGACGGAAGCAAAAACGAATGAATGGAGGGAAGTGTGGATGAACTGATGGATGCTTCGCCCCTCTCATTATCATGCACTCCCCGGATATGCTGTGATTTTTTTTTATTTTGCGCGTGCCATTTGGGCACGCGCCGCAAACCACTTTTTATTTAGTGCGCGTACTTTCGCGTCTTTGTCACCACGTTGTTGTTTCTTTTCTCGGCGGCGTCGTGATAATTTATCGTGTTTTGACTCCTCACATGAGCCCCGATTTGAAGAAGTTTTCAAGGGAAACCCTGGAACGTGAAGGTGTTCTATAGTTGCACTGGCTCAACAGCACTAACTGGCACACAAGGGGGGGAGGTAAGTCTACTTACAGAAAGGCAGAGAGGTCAGCCTGAGCGATAGCTTGCTCTAGCCTGGTACTCTACACTGGGTAAGGGAAAGGGGGAAAGAAAGATTAATGGATGACGATGATGAGAGAGAGGGGAGTATGTAGTGTTATTTCTAGCTGAGACACATTTCATAGCCGCGCACATAGTCCAGTTGTTTCCAAAAAGGTTATAACGGCTCTTTTGAGCGCATTTGCACTGTTTGTGTCTGGCCAAGGGCCCAACATGGCCTCATCAGTTAATGACCTACTGCGGTATAGTTCAGTAGAAGAAATAAGTGTTTGTCGTTCACGTGCGTATGCTGGGCAAACACAAAATATGTGCTAAAGTGTTTCTGGCACATCACAGTGTTCACAATTAGGACCGGTGTCACTGCGACCGATGATATGTGCGTAACGTCTGGTGTACGCTACACCAAGACGAATGCGGTGGATCTTACTTGTGAGTTGCCGTTTCAATTTAGAGGGCATGCGGAACCCCATTTCCGGGTCCCATTTATGAAGTTGCTGGTGTCGCTGTTCCGGTTTGGTCCAGTGCTGAAGTGCGAAGTGTGAAGGTTTGGTCCAGTGCTGAAGCAGGGTGTTCGTGTCAGCTCGTGAAAACGCGATGCGTACTTCAGGGGCACTGCTTAAGACATTTTTAGCTTCACCGTCTGCCTCTTCGTTCCCCATCACGCCGCAATGAGCGGGAATTCACTGGAAAGTTATAAGATGACAATTTGTTGAAGCAACCTGAATAAGTTCTGTGAATTCTATTGCCAAGCTGTAATACAGACCTTGCTTCATGATGCAATTAATGGTTTGCAAAGCTGGTTTGGCATTGCAGAAAATCGTCCAGGCTCAAGGTCGCTCTCCGGAAATAAATCTTACTGATTTCCGGATAGCGACAAGCTCTGTGGCAGTTGATGTGGTTTTATGGTCCACTTTGAATCGTCGAGCGATATCCATGTCTGGAATGACAAAGGCTGCGGCGGAGGTGTTCATCGTGGTGGATCCGTCGGTGTACACGTGCAGAGAATCACTGTACGTTGTATAAATGTGATATAGGGTCAGTTTTCTGAGGCCAACAGAAGAAATAAGCGACTTCTTTGCGATTCCAGGTATTGTAAAAGAAACAGGTGGTTTAGGCAGGAGCCATGGAGGCACTGCATGACATTTGGCGGGGAAAACCTTGATTGTATAATATTTTCATGCCGCGATATTACTCTTGAGAAACTGCAATCTGGGTGAGTGGTGGGTAGTACTGACAGTGGATGCTGCCTGTGTCTGCTCAGCAATCGGAGGTGAACTCTAAGTGGCTCGCAGAGCATGTATACACTAATGGGACAAGCCCGAGCCTACGCGATTGTCCCATTTGTTGAAGTACAGCGCGGTACACCCAAGCATCTTCGTAAGGATTGAGCTTGAACACTCTCTAACGTCTTCACATAACTAGGTCTCATATTGGAGAGCACCGGCATGCTGTATCGAATGTATCTCACAAATAGAGCATTGTACAATTGAAGTAGCAATGATTCTGACGGGCCCCATTTTGCTCCTGCTACGTGGCGAAGAACGAGAGCAAAGCTCTTCAATTTAGATTTAAGTACTGCGACACGCCTCGTCCACGATAGATCTCTGCGTACGACAATTCCAAAGAACTTGTGGTGCGTTACAGCAGGTATCGCTATCCCAATAATAAATATCGGGTATTTCTACATATGCTTGTGCGTGAACGCAAGCACTGCGCATTTGTCGATTGAAAGAGTGAGCCCCGGACGTCGTAGATATTTGTATGTGATCGTCACTGCACGCTGTAGTCGGGCTCGTAATTGCGGACGAGTAGCTACGGATGCCCATATGCATATGTCATCAGCATATGCACTGATCTTCACCGTTTGGGTAGTTCTGCTGCTAGGCCGATCATTGTCACATATATAGGATCGGGCTGAGAACTCCTCCTTGGGGAACACCACAATGAACCTTATATCGATCGGTGTCTCCGTTATTTGTCGTCATGTATATGGTGCGGCCCCTAAGGTAGCTAAAAATCTAAGCGTGCAGTCGTCCACCGATGTCGAAATCTTCGAGTGCGTCAAGGATCGCATAATGCAGCACATTATCGTAGGCACCCTTCATGTCTAAGACCGCCGCCACTAGTCTGCGTCGGCTTCTTTCCTCTTCAACGCTGGTGATCAAGTCAACCACACCATCAATGGCAGATCGGCCTCTTCTGAAGCCGTTCATAAATGCAGGAAAAGAGTTGTTGCTCTCCAAAAGCCACTCTAATCTTGACAGTACGATTCTTTCCATCACTTTAGCGACGCAGCTGGCTAAGGCGATTGGTCTGTAAGAAAAAGTGCATAAGGACACTTCCCCGGCTAAAGCAATGCAATAACGCGACTGCATTTCCAATTAGCTGGGACTGGCACACCAAACTAACTTCACACTCGCCAAGACAGTGTCTGAAGCACGCAAGCAAGTACACACTGTTGTGTCAATTAACACTGGTCGGTACACATCATGTGCACAAAATGTTCACAAAATATTCACATAGACTGTTCGATGAGTTCAAGCAAGGTGGCAATCACTTTGACTGCCAACAAAACTTGTGGGTGCATATTATGGGCATCTGAGAGACATTCACCGGCATCATATTTCGCCTCATGCACTTTACAGAAAAATATAAACGTTGCGGTACATCTGTTTACAACAATTATAATGTCGCGCAGACGAGAACAAGGCAGCTATTTTCTTTCACCGTCAGAACCTGCAGCAGTCTGCCTCAGGAAAAATTCGCTTTCGCTGTATCTCACAAACTTGCAGCGGGCACTGGCATATCATCTATAAAGGCTTGAAGCACAATTGCATCAAAGTAGCGTCTCCAAAAGCTCGCCTGTCTAGCGGACATGCCTTTCAGATAGTGAAAATTGCAATTTGTTACACCGCTTTCGACGTTTGAGGTTCTTTTTCTTTATTTTACTTATTTTTCCATGGTAATCCTGTTGCGATACTTGCTTTTAATAAGCATGTTTCATTTTCGATGTTTTGAAGCAAACTTTGCGTGCCTTTGCTTGCCGACCCTCGATTTCCGGTGACATTTTCTTACGCCTGCGTCTATTAGCGTTCTTTGTTTGTTTGCCCCTATCAAAGGCATAGGGCTGAGCTGCTTAATTAAGCATCACGAAGTTCTCATGCTGGCTTTTTCTGCTTTCCATATGTTGAGAATATGAATCTTACATCGCTTGAGCTCCGGAGGTAAAGTATTTGATATTTGAGCATCATCTCTGTGCTCATCTTGACAACATCTGCAGCTATGCCCCTCACTGAAAACGCAGTCGTCAATTGGCCGAACGGTTTTCATGGTTTCTTCATGCTGCCACTTCCTTACACTAGGTGGAGCATTGTCGCGTAATTAGTTTGCAACATTTTGCTCTTTAAAAAGGATAGGCTTATTCGAACGTTTATTCAAGTTATTTGGGAGCTCGTTGACTACTTCAGTCACAAGGCAACTGTCCATCCATTCTCGTTCGCCGCTACATGTCAGCGTATACGCGTCATCTAATGCGCAAAAGAATTTTGTTACAGCATTGCTGTTAGTCCGTGAGCGGCCAAAACCATTCTTAAAAAATGCGATAGCTCAATCACAGGTATTGTGCAAGTAACCTGCATGGAAAATTCTGTGGTTGACGCTGGTGAGAGCCACCATGTATTCGAATTCAATTCAACTGGTTTCTTTCCAATGGAAATTGTGCCAAAAGAATGTTCATGCTCATTGATGAGCATGTGGAGACAACTTAGGTCTTTGCTGTTTCCCACATGTTGGGATCGAATACCAGCGTGTACTATAGGAGCACAACCATCTGATAATTACTCTGCCGACTGCGTCCTCATAATATGTCTGCTTTGAGCTGTGCACTTTCCCTCTAGCATCGAATCGCTTGTGCCTACTTCTCCAGAGTACTGTTCACAATGAATAGAGGGGAGCGCTTGTTCTGACTCGCCTTTTTCAGCGGAACAACCCACGCTTTCCAGCTCGAGCATCTGTATAGCGGCTCCTACAAGTTCGTGCTCAGAAATAGGAGCCTTGCATTCGAACTCGAGTGCCCTGCATTTGATTTCGCGTGGTCATGCTCTCTCCTCACGAACCTTATTTGCTTGCGTATCTACCCAAGCCCTAAGCTGAGGGTCTTCGAAGCGAAGCTTTTCGCCTGCTTCAATGGACACCTGGCTTCCATGCAGGTCTTTGCAATACTATCTGACGGGCCTGCTCTGACCTCCTGGTGTTTATTAAACTAAGGAGAAAGCCTCCATCGTGGACGCCTTTGTTATATATTGAAGGTTCGGGAAGCAGGCTTATTTTAGTCATGCGAGAGACGCTGGTTCGGGCCGCAGGGAAGGGCACACAGTTGCACTGCCCTCAAACATATATTTTAACACGATAAGGCAAAAACAAGACAAATACAGAGCACTACAAGTAATATAAAATGACATAAAATTTTTAGCGCACAGATCAAAGAGACGATTCGCTCACGCGTTTGGAGCTTAACATGACGGTCGTGACCACGTTGCTGTTCTTGGACAAGAGGGGCCAGGCGAGTTGTCACACGTTGTGTGACCACTAGTCACCAGAGGAAAAGACGTGCGGTGTATGGAGCCTTTCGGGCGTTGACGTCAGACGAGCTATCTCCAGCAATGTTACCCTCCCGAACGTTGATATCCAGCCAGGCAAATGCTTCTTATTTTCTGGAGTTTCTGGCTCTGTTTGATGAGGTTCTTTTTTTTTCTTTTGTGTGTGCCTCGAGAGCACGTGCCGCAAACCGCTCCTGATTCAGTGTACGTACTTGTGCGTTTCTGTCGCCACTTCGATTTCTTATCAGCGGCGTGTTGGTGTCTATTGAGAGTATGCTTGCGTGTTTTATCATGTGTTTACGGCTAAGGTTGGTAAACAGAAAATAAAGGTTTTAAGTGTTCTGGTATTTCGCCTATGCGTGTTTGTTTCTCTCCAGTCAAACATTCTAGGAAAAATAAAATGTTATTCGTGGACTGTGATGAGTTAGTATTCGAGTAGGAATTGATTCAAGAATTCCTAGTTTTGAGAATGATGCAAAACTCCGAATTTAAGGAAATTGAGGACATACGCAAAAAAAATCTGATAGACGCCAAATTTTCACTAGAAACGTTAGTCCAATCAACACTCGACTTTTTCAAAATAAACACCGAAAACATGGAGCTCTATCTATAGGTCATTTTAGAGGCAAATTCACATTTATTTCAATATGACTTCCTGCAACTGGCAAAACTTCTGAATAAAATTTTAAAAATCTAGTCATTACACGTTTGGAAACACACAGTTTTTGTCAAAATGCCTGCCAAACTTACAATGGCATATGAATTTCGAAGAAAACTGTAAAATCTACGCTCTTAATTGTCAACGAAAATTAAAGCAACAACTGCGTGCTCCCATAATTTGGCAACTAACATATTGCACCAATGTGCCATGTCGATCGACTCAAAGGTCAGCAATGTCGCGTGAAGCTTTTTTCGCGTCTTTCCAGGTCGCATTTATGTAGAATTATATCCACAAAACTTAAATAAGTATATAATTAGGAATGAGATAATTTGACTTTTTTCTTATCACCCTGACTCCCTATTAAAATTATCAGTGAAGTGCTACTATTCATATATTAATGCTGACTAATTATCGCCCGTAATTTCACTGTTTTGACAGTCCTCATCCTCATTTAGAGGTCGAGGTAGCAAACAGTAAAAGAAAACTAGGCTGAACTTGAGCTGTTCTGCGATTTCTGCTCAAAGTTTTCCTTTTCAGTATGCAAGGGATTTAAACTAATTTGTAGTCTAGAGCAGAACTAGAGGTGTGTCGCTGTAATGCAGCTTTCTCCAGCTGGTCTCGTAAATGGCAATGCTCACAGAAGCAATGTGGAAAGTCATGGAATGTTGCTCTCAGTTACTCAATATTAGTGATTTTCACATTCCAGTGCGAATCATTGCAAGGTGACTAAATTGGCTGACATGAAACCATCGAGCAGCTTCTGCACTTCTTTATAAAAACTCACAGAGTTTAAGGGTTTTATATACGCACAACTACAGTGTTCTGTACAAAAAAAGGCTGCAGCAAAGCAGGCATGGTTATTAAGTAGCCGTGACAGGCAGTGTGAGGTGGCATTTTCTTCGATGTGATGCCTCAGGTTGCATGCTTATCGGTGAGCTGTTGTTCGCAAGTGGCGTGGCAATCAAAGTGTCACATAAACAAAGGGCGCACCAATATTGCGCACTGTGTATTGGAATAAAAAAAATCTAAAGTCGTGAAAACAAGGCTTCTAGAGTTTTACACAACACCAGCCATAATACATAAATCTGTAGGGTAGCAAGAATAAAAGCTCATTTTCTAAACAGCGTGGTCTTCTTAGGAATGAGATAACACTAAAACAGCTCTCTGTTCAGAATAAAATTGCCTACACTTTAAATAAAAAGGAAGGAAAATAACTTCAGTTGAAGTGTTTCCGAACAAAAAAGTATTTTCAGTTTGAATTGCTGAACTTCAATTATAGAGGATGGTTTAAAATCTTTTCGAGGAATCATGGTAACTTGTGATAGAAGCACACGCGAATAAAAGTTCGACACACAAATAAAATACGCATCTCAACCACCAACTTTCGGTGGAACAGCGGGAAGCTTATGTACGTGCCCCACGACTAAAAGCTTCTTCAAGGAATATAAAGCAACACATCCTGCAAACAGCCTGGCTTTCCTGATATCTTTGTTGATCGAGAGCGTTGTACGTCTATTACAAGAAAGTGATTATTTCTTTGGCCAACAGCTAGAATGACGACGAGGTTTGGGAGTGTCTGGAGGATCAGTACGGCCAGCTAGATAATCAAATTGCCGCCAGTTACGCGTTTTTCACGCGTGAACAAAAGGAACGAAAGAGTGTCAGAGATGTCATCGTAGAACAGAGAATGTTAGCCGAAAGCTGCAACTTTAGTTTTATGATCGACTGTCTTCTGCAAGACCGAATTGTTTGCGGTGGCTGGGACGACGATTCCTGGTGGTATGTGTTCACTGTGCAATCTGACCTATAAAAATTTGAAGTCGACCATAACTTCCCAGAAGGCGCAGAATGACGTCCCTGATATGCAAGTCCTGCTTCCACAGTGACGACGGAAGCCACGGGCACCAAGCAGCGACCTCAAAAGTAATTGCAGTCTGAGCGAACTTTTCTGCGGGCCCCATGATTCCAATGTGCGCCGACAGTAAATCGATATAGTTTACCGTTGGCGCAAAAGCGGAGTTTCAGGGTATGTTGTTACTGCGCAGAAAATGTTCGTTGCGAAGAGCATTTTATAGTTTAGACAGGCCCCAGAAAATCTCAAGTTCAAGGGGTCACTCGTAGAGGGTGAAAAAAATCAACCGCAGGCGTGTTATCGAAATTCTCATAGTGGATCTACTAACTTACTCACCACTCGCGCTATTGCACTTTTTTGGGGGGTGCCCTCGTCGGGGCCAAGTTTACATTTTATATGATTGAATAAGTCATCTGTGCGTCCCTCTACACATAATAAAAACAATTTCTTTATACAGCAAATAGTTTTTCTAAACACATGCTGGCTTTTAGATCTTTTATATTAGCTTTAGCTCCAGCTGCATCGTAATGAGCTTCAGTCTATTGACATCATTATCCTCATTTCAAAATATACCGCGGTTAACGATAGCGACGGCAGGTAATGGCTTGTAGTACGTTCGGATGTGTCTCGCACTGTTTCGTTTCACTGTAAATATTTCGAGCCACTGCTGGCGGACACATTCTTTTGTTCTGTTTTTTCGACTCGTTGAAATGCTTTCACGAGGGGAATTCAAGTGAGTTCCGGGGAACGAAGCGCCTGTCGAAGCTTTCATCGGATGAACACTCATTGCAAGCCAGAGAAATACAGGCTGGTGAGTAGAAACCACTTCAGTACGCTTGCTTGTTGGGCTGGTTGGTTCATTTCGACATATGTCGAAATGAACCAACCAGCCCAACATGATTGACGCCATATTCATAGATTATAGCAAAGCATTCGATGTAGTATGTCACAAAAAACTTCTTACTAGACTCAGAAGTTTTATTAACGATGACAAAATAATAGGCTGGATAGCTGATTGGCTACGTTTGAGGTCACAATTTGTTACGTTTGAGCATGCGCAGTCATCGTCGTGTGCAGTCACTTCCGGGGTACCACAGGGCTCGGTGCTTGGGCCCCTATTGTTCAATATTTATATTAATGATGACACACAGATCATTAAGGACACACCAGTGAAGCTTTGATTGTACGCTGACGACTGCGTTTTATATACTAGCGTAAATAATGCTCATGACCAAGATGTTTTGAACAAGGTATTTTCGTCCTTTTGTGGTTAGAGCGCCATGTGGCAAATGAACATTAATTACCAAAAAACTGTTCAAATGACATTTACTAACAGAAACAGCCGCTAAAGTTTAGTTATAGTTACAATGGGCACTACCTTAACTCTGTTGATACATTCAAATATCTTGGTGTTACCTACACTCAAAACCTAAAGTGGCACCATCACATTGAAACAATATGCGCTAGAGCACTTCGAAAACTGGGATACATAAAACGAACACTCAAGCATTCTACCAAGGACTGCAAATTAACGGCGTATAAATCGCTCGTCCGACCATTGCTAAAGTACGCCTCAGCGGTGTGGTCACCCTATACTGCACTTGACATAAATATGCTCGAGGGTATACAGAAAAAAGCAATACGATTTATATTTGGCCGGTATGACCGCAATTTTTCTCCCTCATCCCACGCATGCGCATTGTCGTTAGAACCCCTTGCTTTCCGACGCACACTTGACCGTATCACTCTGCTACATAACATTGTACACAGCCGCAGTTGCACTGAAGCACCAATTACTTTTTGTGATTCAGCACGACGAGCCACGCGCCGATCTCACCCACTCAACATTGTTCCCTTCCAGCCATTTGTAAATTGTTTAAGCATTCTTTTTTTCCAGCCGTTGTTGAAATTTGGAACAACCTAGATGGTTCCCTACGCGAAAAACCAATTGAACTGTTTTTGAAAGAACTGCCTAACCATATTTTGTAATATGTGTTAAATGCTTTGTATGTTTCGTTGGTATTGCTTACTGTATGTCCGTTCCTTTTCCTAATGTACCCAATCCTGCTATGTCTCGTGTATTGAGACAGCAGTATCTGTAAATAAATAAATAAATAAATAAATAATAGTAATTTTTTGCCAAATACTGCGTAGGCTCACAAGGCGGCAGCACATTGCAATAATAAATTTTAAAAACGTTAATGTTTCAATCTGTTACCGGACAAAACGTGCGTTACTTGCGGCGTGGCTTCCGGTGGGAATGAGTCGCTGACTGAATGGTTAATTCTGAAACTGTATCACAAGGTAACTCAAACCAGGTCGTTACAATGAAAGAAGGCAAATGCATCACAGTCGCCTCGAATGTGTCTTTGTAGCAAGGCAAAATATTAGTGCTTAAAACCTGTGAAATAAAAGTTTACCGCAGTCGCGTTTCAGCAAAGTCCCATAATAATGGATGTGCTTTTGCTATAGCGTGACAAGACAGCGTCACATAAATCAGATATACTTCTGTTTTCGCCGCAGCCTCCTTGCCTACCTGAAGTGGAAGCAGCAGTGTACATTGGGCAAGGAACCTGCTTCACGACAAGCCTTGGGAAGAACCAGCCTCGAGCGATACTTGTCTTGTTAGGTATCATTACGTATTTGTATAAAAACTGCTGTTTACTAGTTTACTGAGCTTATGTGACTAGTTTGGAAAATTTCATTTATTGATATCAGGTGTTGCTTCTTGTATTTCCAGGCTGTCATGCAACGACAGGGTGACTACTCCCAAATGTTCAGTCTACAAGCACGTTCAAACATCTGAATGTCCACTACAAAAGGTCGTCTCGAACCTCACATATGCAATGCTGTATTTGTCAATGTTTTACCATGCATATCATGAAAAGGTGCTTTAGATTTGTCACAAGCATTGGCTGTCTAATATGGCATGGAATGTACAGTTCAATAAAGTTGACTCTGTAACACTATAAGTTGAATTGCTTGGCACTGCTGAGCTCAACAACAAAGGTTTGGTCCCAGACACAGTGGTCATATTTCGATGGGAATGAAGTGTTAACACGCCTGTCTGCTTGAGGGTTTGTTCGATTTGCCTGTACCACATGATCCAATTTACAAAGTACTGCAACCTCACCAGACGTAGGTCTCATACCCGCCTCTGCGAACGCGGCATGTTTTGCCAATATGTTTGCACCTCATTAAATTAAGCGAACAAAAAAAGGATGTCACCTTGTCATTCACTTGTGATGCCGCACTGATGAACTCGTGCTGCACAAGTTCTGAACTTCTCGTGCACACTTCTCCTGTCTCTCATTCCCCATTAGCAGCCATTGGCATGTACATTGAGCACTATCTGACAAGAAAGGGTTGCTACGTTGTACTCGCTGGCCGTAGCATCTTTGTTTTCAGAGAGGTTTAGCGAGCGTTGAGCCGCAGTGCCATGAATACAGAGAACTAGTATATACCATGAACTCGAGGTAGTTGGATGTGGGTAGTAGACACGAAGTGCAAGCCGTAAGAAATTTTGCGCGTGCCACCTCTCGTTTAGTCCTTGAAATGTCTGCTAGACGGCGGTGCTCCTATATAGGAAATATATGATGAAAAGATGCGAGATCATGGTGCTTGGAGTGTTATATAGATGGACCAACGGACACAGACGGATGCATGAACGGACGCCCGGGTGGATGGACACATGAATGAATGCAGGGGCGGATGCATGGACGAACGCTAGGACGGACGCACAGATGGACGTGCGGATGCACGCACAGACGCACGAACGGATGGGTGGATGGGCGCGTGCATGGTTGTACAGACGGACGCATGGACGGACGGAAGCGAGAACGAATGGACGGACGTATGCTTCGCGCCACTCTCCATCATTTACTCCGTGGGTATGCTGCCATTTTTTTTCTTTTGTGTGTGCCTCAAGAGCACGTGCCGCAACCGCTCCAGATTCAGTGTACGTACTTGCGCGTTTTTGTCGCCACTTCATTTTCTTATCAGTGGCATGTTGGTGCCTTTTGAGAGTATGCTTGCGTGTTTTATCATGTGTTTACGGCTAAGGTTGGTAAACAGCAAATAAAGGTTTTAAGTGTTCTGGCATTCCGCCTATGCGTGTTTGTTTCTCTCCAGGCAAACATTCAAAGAAAAATAAGATGTGATTCGTACGCTCTGATAATATCTTATACGGATAAGAATTGATTCAAGATTTTTCAGTTTGAGCATGATTCAAAACTATGAATTTAGGAAAATTGGGGAAATACGGAAAATAAAATCTGACAGACACCCAGTTTCCCCAGAAACTTCAGTGCAATAAACTCTGGGCGTTTTCAAAGTAATCAACTAAAACATGAAGCCCTATATATAGGTTAACTTTAGAGGCAAAATTATATTTATTTCGATATGAAGTCCCACGACTGCTAAAACAGCTGAAGGGAATTTCGAAAATTTAGTCATTACACGTTAGCAAACAGACAGTTCTCGTCCAAAGGCCTGTTACACTTACGATGGCATATGAATTGTGAAGAAAATATAAAATCTACGCTCTCCATTGTCAAGAAAAATGAAAAGATCAACTGCGTGCTCCCACAAACGTTGCAACTCACATATTGCAGCAATGTTCTATGCCGATCGACTGAAACATTAGAGATGTTACGTTAAGCTTTCTTCGCGTCATTTCAGATCGTATTTCTGTAGATTGATATCAAGTAAATTTACATTTGTATAGTATTAAGAATGATTTGTTTGACATTTTTCTTATCACCGTGTTGCCTTATTAAAAATATCAGTTCAGTGCTACAGATTCATAAAATAACGCTATCTAACGATCACCCGTGATTTCCCTGTTTTGACTGTCGTCCCCTTAATTTAGAGGTCGAGATAGCAAACAGTTAAAAATAACTAGGCCGAACTTAAGCTGTTCTCTGAGTCCTGCTCAATGCTCTTTTTTCCAGTGTGCAAGTGATATAAACTAAATATTTAAAATAGAACAAACTAGTGGTGCGTCGCTTTTGCTTCAGTGGGCATAGTGGCAGCAACGAGGACACTATGCAAAAACGATGCCTTTTTGACGCAGGTATGTTACTTTTCTGGCGTGTACGTAGTCCGTAGCGATGACCGTTTTTTATTGCTGCTGCTCTGCCCACAAGTGTTTGTTTTGTCATGTTCGGATGCAGTGTTTTTCCTTTAACAGTATTTTACTGTGTGGTGATGTCGAACCTAATTCCGGCCCCCCCCCAAAACTGCACCTGGAACTCATAACCTGCCGCATAGCACTCGTCCCGCTACTCGTTCATTCGGGAATTCTATTTCGACCCGTGAGCTCGGTGCACGTTCCCGAATAGCTGATTGTTCTATATCAGACAAACCCGATGTCGCTGCTATGCTTTCACAACTGCTGGCTACTCAGCAGCAAATCGCAAGTGATATTGCTGACATTAAGCTCCGTTTCGACAACCGATTTGATGCACTCGAGTCTCGGGTATGTGTTTTGGAAATAGCTTCCACGGGTTCCAACTCCAATTCTGCTTCTGTTGGGTCGCCTAACGCATGCAATGCCGAACTCGCTTCCAACATTGATGTTCTTGAGAATCGTTCACGGCGCAACAATATTGTAACTTATGGGCTGGAAGAGGAAGCCTTCGAAGACGGTGGTTATTTGGCAACTAAAATTGAGGCGTTTTTTACTGAAAAGCTGCAGATTGAATGTTCTCAGATTGAACGTTGTCACAGACTCGGTAGACAGCAACTAGACCGTTCCCGTCCTGCTATACTTAAGCTTCTTGATTATCGAGATAAAATGACCATATTTAAGAACGTTGCAAAGCTTAAAGAAACTAAAATTTATATTAACGAAGATTTCTCTCCGCGAGTTCGCGCTCTGCGGAAAAAAAATGTGGGACGCCACAGCTCCTTTTCGTGATATAGGGTGTTCTACTAGTTTGAGGTTTGATTACATTCTAATAAACAAAGCTCGGTACTACTGTGATGAAACACTGAATTCCCTTGTCAAAGCACCTAGTTTTCCAAATAATTCCGATGCGATGCCCTTCCCGGCTGCATCCGGTTCGGATTTACGATCTTCTCTTGGTGAACCTTCCCCGGCAGCAGCGCCTGTTGTCTCCGTTTGACGTCATCCCGGCAGGAATGAAAATTTCGTCCTTCTAAACTTAAACGCTAGGAGTGTAATAAAGAAATTGCCTAGCCTTCTCTCCTTTGTCTCAGTGTATTTGCCTCACGTCATCGGCATTACTGAAACGTGGCTACATGATGGTATCCTTGATTCCGAGTTCACTCCCCCAGGGTACACAGCAGTTCGCACCGATAGACTCATGGGGAAAGGGGGTGGTGTTGCTCTTCTTATCCGTTCGGACTTAAAATTTGCTGTGATTACAGTCCCAGCCGACACCGACTCTGTTTGGTGCAAGATTTGCCTCGAAAAATGTGCAATTGTCGTTTGCGTTTTCTATCGGCCTCCTGCCTCGAGTATTGAAACATT